>OX621203.1:10020000-10620000 GCA_951640565.1 Petrophora chlorosata | reverse complement strand
GAGCATAGGGATTGGACATTAGAGCAGTGGAGTAATGTACTCTTCACTGATGAGACCAGGGTGAGTCTACATGGAAGTGATCGACGTCAGAGAGTATATCGTCGCCCTGGAGAAAGGTATTCTCAGTGTTGCATCGAGGAAACTGTTGCTTATGGAGGAGGATCTGTAATGGTCTGGGGCGGCATCTCGTTAACAGCACATACAACGTTAGTTTTCATCGAACCGACGGGCCGTACACGTGGACTGACTTCTCATCGCTACATTACTGAAATCCTCGCAGACCATGTGGTACCTTACGCAGGATATATCGGACAGGATATGCAATTGATGCATGATAATGCACGGCCTCATGTTGCTCATGTGGTGACCCAGTATCTACGCGACGTCAGCATTCGTACGATGGACTGGCCAGCTCGAAGCCCGGACTTGAATCCGATAGAACACTTATGGGATGAGCTGAAACGTCGGGTTCGAGCCCGAGTACCTGCTCCAACAAGGCTTCCAGAGCTGCGAATCGCAATTGAAGAGGAGTGGAATACAATTCCTCAAGATTTTATCGTCAGGCTCGTAAGGTCGATGAATACAAGGATGCTGGCAGTTATCCGAGCAAGGGGAGGGAATACGGAATATTGATCAAAAACTTTTTTTTTATTTTATCTTTGTTTTTGGCTTTAATTTTTTTTTTCACTTTATCATTACTAACGATTGTCACGACTGGAAAACGACTCTTCTTTGTAAAATCCTTAATAAACACTGATAGATTATGGGTATAGTGTATTTTTATGGAGTAATCTGCTTTTATAAAATTGTAACTTTGAACATTTGTAACTATTATATTATATATATATATATGTATATTCATAAAAAACTTCATTAAAAATACACTTTACATATATATATTAACTATGTGCCTAAAGACTCAAAAACTACTAAATGCATTTGGTTTTCAGGGTTTGGTAGCATAGTCCTAACTTCGATTATTGGGTTTGTATGTTATATCAAAATCAGTTGGGTGACTACGAAGATACAACTTGATCTCTCCGTAGGACGCGCTCTCATATACTGAGGAGGTCTTGCTAATATGGTCTTTGAAAAAAAAAGACGAACTACTGGCTTCCTCTGTCGTCTACGCAGACGAAGTTGCGAAAAACACAGTATAATATAATACAGGTATACATTAAACAGTTTTAGTTTTCTATCTATTTTATTTTATACCAATCCAACAGTTCCTTCACAGCTAGGGATCTAAAGCAAGGTTTTTACGCTAGACTATCAGTTTCCTGATCACGTAGACTCCATGGCAACATTTCCTTACGTTTGACTACCTATTGCATATCAATGACCTAAGGCATAGTATACGTAACAGTGACTTTAATGGTAGTTGCCTAAGTTACGTCATAGTAAGCTTTGACAGCATTTCGAACTAAATCTATATTTGTATATGTATGTAGGTAGTATATGTTATTATAGTTTGTACTCTATGTACATGCGTTTGTTTATTATGTCATTTATGTTGACAACCCTCTGATCTCGCCTGATGTGAAGCGATGATGTGGCGTAAGATGAAGCACATATATCTAGAGAGAGACGGCAGTTCAGCGGCTGCTCAGACCCGTCTCCCCGATGGTTCACCGAACATCATCCCGAAACACGATTAGGAACATAACAACATAATATGTTGTTATGTTCCTAGTCGTGAAGAGATCGCTTTGAGCGATAAGACCGCCCATTGTAACACTTTAGTTTTTATGTTTGTGTTTAAGTTTGTTCAAACTCCCGAAACACGACTAGGAACATAACAACATATTTTTATGTTTGTTTTTAAGTTTGTTCAAACTCCCGAAACACGACTAGGAACATAACAACATATTATGTTGTTACGACAACATATTATGTTGTCGGGAACATAACAACATATTATGTTGTTATGTTCCTAGTCGTGTTTCGGGAGTTTGAACAAACTTAAAAACAAACATAAAAACTAAATTGTTACAATGGGCGGTCTTATCGCTCAAAGCGATCTCTTCCAGACAATCTTTGGATGGATAGGACTTAAAGAAACTGTATGAGACGGAGGTCTCAACATAAATTACATAAAGAGTACAAACTACTGGTTTATGCAGTTAAAGGTTTTATATACCAAACGATTGAAAATACTTTGATTGCTGTTGCGTAATATTGATTGCTATTGCATGTTACAGCAATAACACTGAAACTAGGTATTGAACTATTGAATCAGCATAAGGCATAATACGGAATACGGACCGACTTCTTTGACCGAGCATTCAGAAAGAGATGTGTGGAGAAGGAAATAGAATATAAGTCATAATGATTAGATCTAACATAGATAGCAAAATGTATGGTTTGTTTCTTGATGAGTTGATATCTTTTTTTTTACAAATCATGTAGCTTGACTCAATTTTCTTTTCCCAAATTATTTTTTATGAATCGACGGCGACTATTTGAATAGTTATAGGATATTTTGGGGTCTCTGCTAGTCATATCATGAGTCATGGCTACGCACGAATGACTAAACTAGATACTTCTACATTCTACCTACCTACTGCGTATTTTATATTTTCCCATTTCCCAACTTATTCTAATAAATAAAACATAAAAATTGATGATAGTTAAAACCAGTTCAAATGAAAATTATTCGATGACAGAAATTCAACAAAGAAACTAAGGCGTTAACGGTCACATTTCGTAAAGATAAATCTTCGCAAGGTGTTTTTGGCAACAATCATTCGTTATTGATTTCCTATAGCTACATCACATTTATCCCCATCCAGCTGATCGCAAGCTGCTACTTTTACTACTCTTAAAATAAAAATATAATTAATCACACAAAAAAATAAAATGGCGTACAACCCTATAGGGCTCGCACACATATGCGTGCCCATTAACGCACACGCACGTGTTACGCACACACGTGTATGCTAGACCTGTGTGTGTGGAAGGACGGCAGCTGCAAGGCTTGATTGTGGATCTCAAACTTTCATATAAAAGAAATGTGCACCGACGATAATTTTATTATTATTTATGATATTCACAGTCGTTTATGTTAGATTTAATTGTATAAATACTTAAAAATGTATAATTTAAGCGTACCAGCATATGATTTATATTGTTTATATAGTATTAAAATTTGGGAGAAAACATCCTATTTGAAGGTTAGGTCAAAGAGAATATATATCAGCCATATATCATTCAACGATCACACATCTATGTATGTAACACTGATTTATCTTTTAATAATGACTCAAACACCGTCATAAAACATTTTGGCAGTTGAAAATCCGAGTCACTGACCGTCATCGTCATGGCCAGATTAAACGATCAAAACCAAAAGCCGTTTACAACACGTTATTTGTTTCAAATAACTTTAATACCGGGCAATAAACCGAGTACAATGAACGGACGTGGATCGCCTTGAAATCACGTATTAAAAATAAAATAATAATAACACATATTATTTTCCAATATTCGAATGAGATCATATTTATTAATCTCGGCTATCGAAAGGCTCTCGAGGAACAATTCAATCGGGCAAGAAGTGTTTTGTTATTAGATACTCAATGATGATTATTAAAACATCACTTTTTGTTTATTAGTATATTTTGAATTCGGTTTCTGGATTACTGAACTTTGAATTGGTAATTGCAAAAACTAGGAGACTTATTTCTAAGTAAAAATTCAAGTTATTTAAATTTAAATATACCTTTATAATTTAGTAGTAAACCTTATTTGCCCAGTCCCAGTCCCAAGAATTCCAAAATTCAAACAAAACTAAAACAATAAAGATTAGTATGCAGGTAGTTGTTACAGCTTGGGAACCGCCGCGCCGTTTCGATATTTAGGGTTCTTTTTTGTTGTAGTGATCTCGCCCGGAACGTATGGGTGCCTACTGCCTTTGCCTGCAGCGGCACCGACTTTTTTTCGAATCTTGACTTGACCCTCACTCGTCAGTTATGATTCGACACCCGACGCGAACGGTCGTGTTCGCCCCGCGTCCTCTTGAATTCTAGTCATTGTCCAAATTAGTTTTATTAGTGTGTTAGCGTTTAGATTTAAATTTAGAATAACGTTTGTGTTTTCTTTTTAAATTTGTGAATAAAGACTGATTTAATGAACGGATTTGGATTACTTTGGTAAGATTTTTCAATGTTTACGTGTATTCTGTGTCTTTTTATGGTTGTTTGTTTGTTGCCGGTGTCTGTGTTCGACCAATAAAAATTACACATTTATATTTAAGGCAATAAAATGCTGAACAATTTATCATAAAACCGTTACGTTTTGTACATCTGCTCTGTTGTCGACATTGGTCTTTATGACCAGTTTTATTGTTACACCCAACATGTAATATTATTCATGGATTCAATAATTGAGTGAACTTTGCAAAAAGGAAAAAATACGTACGTGATTACGCGAGTCACAAAACTCTTCTTTGTTTTCATTTAAAATAGCATCTACCTACATTTTATGTTTATCTTGTATTTTATTTATTAACAAGATGTTTCTCTTTTATTTATAATTATAATTGGTAAATATGAAAAAAGATACAAATATTTTCAAAAACCTTACAATTTCTTTTTGCTATTTTCACAATTTATTTAATTATACTTACATAGATTAACATTTTAAATCCTTTGTGATAGTATGATGTCACAATAGTATGATGTCGTTTGTTTTCTTCGTTATCATTCAAGATTATCAATATGGCATAGTCCTTAATAGATATCAACAAGGTAACCGATTTACATTACCAAATTCAATACTATGTCTTGTTATCTCTCTTTTACTTGATAAAAACGTGCTATCAATACATATATTTTATTATGTAAACAAATATGTAAATACATTTCAAGGAATATGGGCAAGGAATTTCTTTTCCTTTCCCGAATATTCGACGCGTCTGTCGGCGTCGTCGACGTTAACGCCATCTGTAAACAACCGCTTTGCCAGTTATTCTGCCGCCAAGCAGTAGTGTGCAAGCATTACTGTGTTCCGGTTTGAAGAGCATTATAGTCAGTGAAATTACTGGGCTTATGAGATTTAATATCGGATGTCTCAAAGCGCAAGTATTAAAAGTTCTGGGTGGCACTGGAATTGTTCAAAACGTGTTTTTCATAACAGAGGCTCGTTTCGATTTTCATCTCACTAATAAATAATTTTCTAACATCTAAATGTTCAATTTTATAGTATATTTGTGAGTTACCCTACCCATCCGGTAGCATGTAAGTGAAGTAACTATAACTCGAAAGAGAAAGACTGTATGATTCATCATCATCAGCCCATCACGTTCCCACTGAGAGTATGGTCCATAATCCAACACGCTGGCCCAGTGCGGGTTGGTAGACGTTACATGTCCTTGAATATTTGTGATTATTTATTGGACATGATTTTATGTATGGTTGTTTATCCCTAAACACAAAGCATCCAATATTTGTCTCAGAAGTACGTGATCGTTAGCCAATATTATTCTCTATCACGCTAAATGCTGAGATGACGGTTCTCCAGTGATTACTAATAGCACGCTATATGCTAAAATAATTCAAGTCCTGGCCGTTGATTAACGATTTGATGACTCGCGCTTCGCGTCCGGTAAGCTCTCGGTCATTGTCGAATCGGTCATTCACTTCTTACCCGTCGGAGTATGACGTGAGTGAACCCTGCATCTTTATTTGTGTAGGAATTAAGAAAATATATGCATGTGTCTGGTCATAATATAGGTAATCCGTATGTAAATGAGCACTGTGGTGCCGTGTTTCCGTAAAAATCAGAGTAAACTGTGGAAAGTAATGAAAAAATATAATACCAGTGTCTCCAAAAGCTATTGGGACATCGTTTGGACGTAGCTTTGTAAATAATATAGCTTTTGAACAAAGTAATCGTATCAGAATAATGAATTACGAAGACACAAAAACAATACTAAACCAAAACAAACAAACCGAATCTCAGGTAGATTTCCAAATCAAATGCCTTACTTCGCAAGGCGGCAACCATTTTACGACCCATATAAATTGTAAAGAAATATACCCCCATCAAAGAGCTTATCGTAAGCCAGAATGACTTGATTTAGACGATATGGTGGTAGAAAGAAGGAAGTTGTTTAAGGGTAGAAGAATTTTATGATAGGATGTTGTGAGCACATAAATATGTACAGGAAAATTGAAGTATATGTCTTTGATTTCAAAATACATAGGTATATTAGCTATGCTCTTCTCTAATCTCTTAGTACTTCGATGAATTGAATGGGGTTTCCACCATCGTCATTTAGGTGTGATCGTCACCACGTGAAGCGAGACAGCCATTCGAAGCGAGACATAGCCGATCAGTCAGAGACAACTATTCTGAGAATCCAGATTCAGGGAATCAGTCATGTACAGGATCGTTAAACTTCCACTATTGAAGTTGTGATACCGTCAGCAAAAATATACATTTTACTAGCTGAACCCCGCGGTTTTCCGAGATACAATATATCCTATGTGTTTTACCAGGACCTAAAGTACCTATATACCAAACTTCATCAAAATCCGTTTAGTAATGTTTGCGTGGTTGAGTAACAAACGTCCATCCATCCTCACAAACTTTCGCATTTATAATATTAGTAGGATTAGTAGGTATACTATTTATCAAGTACGTAGTTTGCCTAGTCGTACGTAATTCATAACTGATTAGGATAACAACGTTCACTGTGGTCACCGCTTGGATGGGTGACCGCTTTCGTGTAGTATTTACATCTGAGCGCTACCGTGCTTCGGCTGCTGATCCCCATCATTGTCTTAGGACAACATGCCATGTCAAAGGCCTTCAAACGGCCTATATACTCCGACACCAGGGTTAGCCCACGCGAAAAAGAAAGACCATATTACAATAACGATTCCATTTATGCAGTGTTTGGAGAAGCAATATGTCGCAGAAGTGATTATGACATGGTCCTAAAATGTAAATTGATGCAGACTGTAGGTACCTAGACAATTAATGCCTAACAAGATGCCAAACTCTAACGAAGTGGGCGATATTTGGGGTATTAATCAGAAAGGAGAGCGGCTAACTGAAATCTGAATAGCAAATCCCTGGCTGGGGCTAAGGAGAGGATATGTTGACGAGCGCAGCGATAGTGATCTCATGATTCGTCCCGATTCTTATAGTCTAGGCGTCTTCAAGCCCACAGTGATTCGGTATCTTCCAGGGAAACATGATCCATGAGATTGCGGTTAAATAAGTATTTAACCAAACTTTGATAGCCAAGTGGCTATCAGGTCACAAAAAAGGCAATTGCTTATTGCTGTAAATTGAATATTCCTATTAACTGAATAAGAACGAGAAAAAAAAGTTAAGTAGATTCAGTGATGATTTTCGCAGCTAACTTATCGTATTTCTTTTATTCAAAATTACAAAAACGTGTTTTGGTGAGCTTGTATGTGGTGAAGAATTATAATGATTAATAACTTGTATTCAGCATAATTTAACAATGTACGAGCGACAGAGCGGTCGCTGTCATTATAATAATTACAGTGACCCCTGAACACCCCCATCACAGGGTTAATGAACTTCTGTATATAGCTCTAAATCGGCACCTTAAAATTAGATTTAAAATTATATTATCGATATTTTCTTTAGTTTGTCTCTTACTCACAACCAATTCATTATAAATCCTACTATCCTACTATATAAACGCTAAAGTTTGTATGAATATATGTTTGTTACTCTTTCACGCAAAAACTACCGAACAGATTTGGTATGTAGATACTTTAGGACTTGGAATAGCACATAGGCTACTTTTTATCCCGGGAAACCGCGGGTGAAACCGCGGGCGCAGCTAGAATTTAATAAAACTGATATGCTAGAAACCCAGATCGACTAATTCGACAAACTACGTGTGTCCTATCCGTTTTATTAAATATTTTTACTGAATCAAACTCATAAAAACTTTCATACTTTTAACAAACATAAAAAAAAATTACAATCGTATAGAGAACCTCATCCTTTTTTGAAGTTTGTTAAAAACCAGTTCATTCTACAAGTCGCTATTCGCTTCGCTTATGCCAAGTGTCCGCCACCTACCCACAGACACGGAACTTGCACTAATAACTATTTGAACAATCGTGATGGAGCTCTCCAACCGAATTTCGTACATTCGAGAAGCCTCAGCTTCCAGGATTTGGTTGTAAGATGTTTCTGATGATTATTAATGAGTTATTTAAATTCAGGTTCCTAGTTTCGTTGGTCTAAAATTATTTCAAGATAACGTTTTGAAATTGATACAAAAAATGTAAGAACATGTTTTATGTAAAAACATTTCTTTACCTATCTTTAAAATGTTCAAGTTTACTTTACAATCAAGAAACTACAATACCATAAAAAGAATTATATATAGCCAACGTCTCTGTTTCAACTGTGTGACAACAAAGTGTTTATCGGGAGTGAACAGGTTTTAGGCAATCGTGTTACAATCCTAGACCGCATTATCACTTACCATTAGTTGAGATAGTGGTCAAAAGCAAGCCTACATCTAATAAACAAGTATATTATCAAAAAAACCGACTTCAATGTATCTTCGAAGTCCAAGGTCAAGTATCGATGATAAATTGATTTGGGACCACTTAATAAATATACTGAACTTTAACAAAATAAATAATAAAAACCTTAGCCAGGACTATAAGTGATCTTTTTGCTTAGAACCAACCTTTGGGTGGTCAAATTAAAATATAAAAACATCAAATAACAATTATTAAAAAAACTTGTCATTTACATTAGACAATAATACGGTCAATCACATCACACGCGAGTGTGCGAAGAGACGCAAAACAACGACCTCGTATTATTTTATGTTTTTATTCGTTTCGTAATCGAATAATGGGAATGACCTTAACACATATGCGTAAAATCATTGAGAAACTAAACCTCACATCAATTATTAAATACCTTTAAAAATAGACATCTGATAGAGGAGTCTGCCTCGACGGCCCCGGACGACTTTCTTAAATTGTTGAACACACGCTTTAAAAACGGTGAAGGAAAACATCACGATGAAACGACAACAACGTCCAAGAATCATAAAGTTCAAGGATGTGTGTTTTAGGGAGTATAAACCAAACAGCTAAAGAAGTGTTTTAGTTCACAGCAATGTCGTTAGGCGGCGCTTAGCCGACCTCTCTTCTCTGGTCGAGTTATACCTGACGTCAGTTATTGTGTATTTAAATTCTAATAAATCTTTTATCCTTAGAAATCTTAGTTTATTTTGCCCATAACCCATTAGTGTGCCATCCCGCACTAGCCAGACTGGTGGAAGTTATATGAGTCATTCCACTAGTCACCTTTAAAAACCGCTTTAGCTTCTTAGGGCTGAAGGCCATTCTGCGGTAACGCCGAACCGTTCTACGAATTGTTGAATTACACCAGAGAGAGGTGTGACTCCAATAAACTAAAAGCCTTGTGTCTACGACTAACAATAAAACCACTTGACTGCGCATTATCAGGGAAATTCACTCACGGGAAGTTAGCGTGTTTAAGCTTATATGCTAAAGTAATGCAGCACTACTGTACCTGCAGTTCATACTCTTTACCGGCCGATTGTAGTGCTCAGCGAAGCTCGCCTAGCCGTTCGCAATAGATCAGTTCGTCGCGGTCGCGGTCACGCGGTTGGATGGGGGACCGTTTATGATGTATGTACATCTGTTCGCTAACGTCTTTTCCCGGTTGTTGTCGGACAAAACTCGCTAGGTTATGTCGGAAGCTTTTGAGGAGCTCCGACAGCAGCGTTGGACACACACCCACATGAGAAAGGAAGAAAGAAAGACCAGCCAACTACATCACGCTTTTTTCCTCTGCTACAGGCGTGCAATGATAAGCTGTTTTTGAAAAAAGAATGGAATGTAGTTCTCTAAGCACTCCATTAAAACTAACATTTTTTTTTCAATATACTGAGTGATGAGACGAGCAAGTCGTTCGCCTGATAGTAAGCGCCACGCCTGCCCATAGCACTTGTAGTGCCATCCAAAACTTTTAATACCATAAAAAGTAATGCGTAGCACCGGATTGCGCTCATCACCCCGAGACATCATATATTAAATCTTATATGCCCGGTGATTTCACTGGCTATTATGTAATAAATGACGAGAACTGACTTTAAAATATATTAATAACTAGCTGCGCCCTGCGGTGATGCACTCGTGGTATCCGTAATTTAACAAAATATTGTTTTATCCCGGAAAACCAACTTATAAGTTATCTTCAACATCAAACTTTGGTATTCATAATTATAAGTAGGATCAAACCTTTCGTAATAGTTTAAAAATAAACGCCTGCTTATAAATTCAGTCCAAACTTTCTAGTTATCAGTATAAATCTCAGAATAACTGATCTTATCTGCTGATGATATAGATAGATATTACGAAACTTTCGATTGCTTGCTACTTTGCTCCCGTTTAATGTTGAAATCAATTCTAATGTAACTGCAATTTAACATATGTTAATAAATTAAAAATTAATTAAAAATTATATATTACTAAAATTAAAATTATCATGGAAAGAGGGAAGGGAGGCCTTTGCCCAGCATCGGGACGAAACGGGCTCATAAAAAAAAAAGTTATTTTATTAACAGTTAGTCAACAACGTTGAAAATATACTTTTTTATGATCTTGGAAAGTCGCAACAAAATCCATTTAGCCGTTTTGCATCATATACAGGACATTTCATAATTAATTTTTAGAAAAAAACAAACCGACTATAAGATTATACCTATATTTTTTGTTGATTATTTCAAACAGCTCTGAATCAATTTCGATATTATATGGGACCGCCTCTAAGTATGACATACCAAACAAAAAAAGAATCATCAAAATCAATTCATAATTAGCTGAGTAATCACGTAACAAACATACAATACTCGTACATGTGTGCTTAGAGATATTACTTACCTATATACTTTTTTTTATTTTCTTAATTGAATCTTTTTTAATAATATAAAAACTAAATAAAACTAAATTAAAAGATATTAAATACTATATACATGCGGGTATCGGTTGAGCCAACTGAATGGCCTACAGATAATTTAACCGATACCCGTCGTCCGGCAACGTGCCCAAAATGCTGGCGGCGTTGCCTCGCTGAATTACGAGGCTGATTCTTTGGCCAAAATACAGGCCAGCATTTTGGTCACGTGTGGATTCCACCAGCCGCCCCGCGAAATCCTTATAAATTTACTTATATACTTACTTATATAGTTTTGAAATCACAAAGACATTTCTGTCATTTATTTTTATGTTCTAGTACTGGGTGCGCCGCGTGGTTCACCCGCGCTAGAAAGCACTTCGTTTTTACCCATTTCCCAATATTCCGGGCAATCTTTTCACTTTTTCGTCCCGTAAAATCCTAATCCGGAATATTACGAACATTAAAAAATATCCAAAACGGTCCAGCCGTTCTCAAGTGTGGCGCTTACCAACGAACAAAAAGTTTATTTATATATAGATAGGTATAATATATATATTTTGTAATATTGCAAAATGTGACTCGAAATATTAATAGAAATATCTATTTTTAGACATATTAATATAGGGTTGACCCACAGACGTTATGCAAACAACGCTGTTTTCGAAAGTTAATCTGCAAGAATTTGGCATACATTTGTTATTAACATGAACGCAGAAAAAAGCGGACGGAATGTTGCTAAGCAACAACGGAGGGCCGATCTCAAGCAGATGTGACGGCCGATCGGCATAACATGACGTAAATGTGTGCGTGAGGCTTGTGTACGAACGTGCGGTCCGACATAGCTCGAGTGCTTCACGTCTGAGTTTGGAGACGAGAAGCCTTTTTTCTTCGTTCAAGCACCTTGGTACTATTAAGTATTCTGTGGTTCAAGGTTATAAGCACGTTTTTGATTTCTTGGGTTGCTGACAAATAATACTACTATATAGGAGAAATATTTCTGGCCTAGTGTCTGTACTCTATTTACTGACATTAGCTTCAAGTTTTTTATGCAACTGGGCAATGAGACGAGCATGTCGTTCGCCTGATAGTAAGCCTTGATTATAATAATTGCAGTGCCACCCAGAACTTTTGCTTCCATGCAAAGAGTGGAGTTGGGATAGAGTGGAATACAAGGATTTTGAATATAGTCAATCATTAAGACTGTCATCATCAGCCCATTGCGTTCCCACTGCTGTGCTGGGAAACGTGCCTTCTCTCATAGAGAGAATATGGTCATAATCCACCACGCTGGCCCAGTACGGGTTGGTGGATGTCACATGCCCTTGAATTTGTATGATTGGACAGTTCGGTTTTCTCACGATGTTTTCCTTCGCCGTTTTTAGAGCGAGTATTAAATTTGCATATTATTACTAAGTCAGTGCTGTGGGACCAGCGGGATTCGAACGCGTCGATCTAAAGTCGCACGTGCTCCCACTGAGCCACACTCGCTATTGCGCCACACACGCATTCATTAAAAATATAATAATTATTAATATAAACTCCGTAGAAATTAGGTACGTAGTAAATGCTGTTTAAGAATATAAAGGATATTTATAAATATTACCTTTATCGAATTACCTGTTCCACATTTCTTCAAAATATCTTTATCAACGCTTTTGTAAAGGAACCTTTTGTTCGTCTTTTCTAAATCTACCTGCTCTGTTATTGTTCAAGTCAAACCCTTTGGATGTTTTGAACATAATCTGTTTTACAAGTTGCTAAAGATAAAATTGTAATATCTATGAGACTATTTCTTACAGCTTTACTATGTTATTAAATTACTAGGTTTTCCCCGCGACTTCGTCTGCGAAGACGATAAGATATGAGATTATTAATGATTAAGATATGAGAGCGTGTACTACGAAGAGGTTGAGTTGTATCTTTGTAGTCACCCAACCGATTTTGATGTTTGTGACCCTATAATACAAGGTATGAATGTTTGGACAGGTTGGTAGCTTAAAAAGTTTCCATAGATGGGATTTATTAGTAAAGATTAGCTGCGCCCGGCGGTTCTGTGTAGAACATCTGAAGTAGATTCCAAATTAAGTCCAAGCAGATAAGTATATCTAGTTCACTAGTTTTTGCGTATAACAAACATTCATCCTCATAAACTTTCGTCATAAAATTTTGGAACCTCCTTTTCCCATGTAGTGAGAAAGTTTTGTTTTTATGAAACAGCGCTTGAGTTAAGGAAAAATAAAAACTGTTTTTTTGATTTTTGAAAAAATGTACATTCAGGCTCAAAAATGTGATATTTAAAAAAACAATATGGGCTCAGTCGTCCCTATTTTCCATCAGTAATTATTCCTTTAAAGTAACCCATGATTAGACGATTTTTTTAATGACAAATAAATAGATATTTTACATCAATATATTAATATTTTTTTTTTTTATGACTATAAAACACCAATGTTTATTTAATGGATTGATCCGCTCGCTCCCATTACTCCTATTGCCATACCCTGTCAGGGCACATAACTGTTAACTAACCTTTTCATAAGACCTTTTCAAATGTACATACATACATACATATATGATTGCAATAAACTATTGAGTATTAATATCAAATTTAAGTTCTTGAGTAGTTCAAGTAAATTTTTAATTATCTCAAATATGCACTACATCGACAACGTTGACCCTGAATTTCCCAAAACTTTGCACATTTGTATATAAAAAGGAGTGCCTTAATATGATGCCAATTTGTTATCGCCTAGTTCAAACATAGCATATATTTTACCACAGATTATGTAATATATATTTTAAGTAGCTTCTAATATGCATATCTTTTGAAATCAAGTTTCTACCAAAACGAGTTAAAGATATATGTATATCGTTTTTCCCGAATACGAAAATAAAATAATGATACTAGCTGTTCTCGCGACTACGCTTCACAAAATTCGGTGAAAAAAAACCATTTGTGAGTTTTTTCTGATGTATAAAATACATCAGAATAAAGTCGACATACAGGTGGCGTTTCAATAGAGTTCTTCACTCCACTTATATATTTCGATCTTTCGAAAATCGCTTACTAATCGCTTTTTGACATTAGTGTCGTCCAATGACCGCTCGGTATCAAGTTATCCACTGACAAATCGCGATCCGGATTGTTTTTGATACCGATTAGAATTACAAAATAGCCTCACTGATACGCGGGTTTTGCACGAACATACTTAAATATACATAAAGACATGTGATTTTTTTAATTACATGTTAAGATTTTTGATACGATCTTGTGAATGCGATGATTCATCGTTTTTTTTGCGCTTAACAGATCTATGTTTGGCCACTATCTCGCCTGATGTGAAGCGATGATGTGGCCTAAGATGGAGCATATAGATCTAGAGAGAGGCGGCAGTTGAGCGGCTGCTCAGACACGCCTCCTCGATGGTTCACCGAACATCATCCCGAAACACGACTAGGTCGCTGGACGGCATGGCTTTGTTCGGTGGGTGGTATTACAACCACGGCCAGAGCCTACCACTCCAAAGCGCGTGAGCGGGTTTCATCACGATGTTTTCCTTCACCGTTTTTAGAGCGAGCGTGCAAAATCTGCACTTAACTATAAGTCATTGATGCAGGGCCAAGTCGCGATTCGAACCCAGGTGCGTCGGATCGAAAGGCGCACGAGTTCCCGCTGAGCCACACTCGCTCTATGAATGTTGACATTTACATAATTATCACGAATACATTTTGAGGCATTTGTAATAAGATCGCACGATCGGATGATATAGGTTAACGGACGTATAAAAAAATTAATTTCCGATGAGTAATGTCCTTATTGAAAGTCAAAGAATAAGAATAAATTTTACTTGCCACCCGCGACTTCATTTGCGTCGACTTTTCTATCAGTGAAAGCATTTTCAAATTCGAATCGGTGTTTCCAGAGATTACTTCCTACAAACACAGCATTACATTACATCTTCGACTGCATCATCACCTAACAACAAGTGAGATAGTGGTCAGCCTATAATCAAATAAAAAAATGTATACAATACAATACAATAATGCTTTATTGAATACCAAACACATAGGAAAAACAATAATCAACAAAGTCAAAGTATAATAAAAAGTAAATTAGAGTAAAGAAAAATAAAAGAAAAAAAAAGAAAAGATGAAAAGAAAGAAGCGAAGTATAAATTAGAACTTTATAATATTAGTATAGACGTAAAAGTAAAGTGACACGAAGAATGCACGTGACATTTGGTTGGAGGCCGTCAACTTCGAGACCTGACCAATGAGTGACGGAAACGATTTATTTCAGCTTCAGCTGTGGTCATTAATATTCTTACCAGCAAGCATTTTAACTTGCTAATATCAAAACAAGCCAAAAAAATTAAAATATGAATATTCTCCGCTGCCCATTTTTCTCCGTCTCGGTTCATATCGTACCCTATTTAGAAGTTTCTAAAACACTCGTGTCAAGAAATAGACCCCATTACTCATCGTCGGAACTCCTCGAAGACGTTCCAGATTAATCACATTAATTACTTTCATTGCCGCCCGTGAATGCCAGGCTTAAGTTCAAGAAGTTAGCCTTGGAGCGAATTTGAACCGTGCCGCCTTAGGAATAAGAATCAAATGTTGTGCTGTGTTTGTTGCCACGTTTTTAGTAGTAAGTGCTGTGTATTCTGTGATGAGACCATTTATTTATTTGGCTGTAACTTTTGTGAACTATTTTACTTTACTAATGAACTAAGAACTGAAGACTGTTCGACTTCAAGGCTTTTCTGCAATACTAATGATTATTATTTCTTCTATTACAGGTAAGTTACAGCTACTACAGTACAGTATGTAAAGTTATTTAAGAATACACCCTAACTTTAAGATTTCTCCATCTTTTCATACTTATCTGTTTAGTCTTAAATACGTCCCCAAAAGATATAAATACGTAGCATTCGTAGCGTTGGTTGCCTATCTGTTCGTAACAGATTTGTTAGGTTAAGTAGTTAAGCAACGTTCACCGCGGTCATGACTTGGATGGGTGACCGTTTGTGTGGTATGTTGACTATTTAAATTCATTCGTTAGGTCAAGTCGGAGGCCTTCGAGCGGACTATAAACTCCAACACCAGGGTTGGTTACACACCCATACGAGAAAGAAGATATTATTAACTAAACCGACCCGCGCTTACCACCAGGCGAGCAAAGCCAGTCTCATTCCATTAAAAACAGCGCCTTCTGCTCGCCTACATGCGGTAACCATCAAACGCAACCCATGTGTTTAATAGGAAAAAATGTTGTAAATAGGATAGTTTTGTCTTAAATAGAATATATTTGATTCTGAGAAAGACAGCTTCTTCCTAAGAAACTCCTTACTGCCATAAAAACTAACTTTGAAATCTCTTCCAAACTAACCATCAGGCGCATATCATTACCACATCACATAAAAACTTGCCCCAGTACTTCCAAAGTATTAAATATAAAAGTTTCCCGGTGACCTGATAACTCATTCCCTTGAAGAGAGGAGTTTCTGACTCGATTATTTCAAAACTTCGTTACATGCGAGCGTCTCGCTAAACGTGTTACCGATGCGTAGGCCCGTGTGATCCTGACTTACGTACCGACCGGTCGGTTATAATTACATATATATTTTCTTATTAAGCTTCTATGCAAGCATACCATACCTACATTCCTCCCCGCCACATTTGGGAGAACAATTCTGTGAGCAGCACAGATATAGATAGACCTAGATAACGATATATGTATATATATCTGTGGTCCCAGTAATTGTAAATAAAAATCTATACCTATCTGCAATAGACGATATTCTGTAATGACAAAGGCAGCGTGAGATAATCGCTATGAAATAAAACTTTGAACGGTAAATAATTAAATAACTTCGTCTATTGATGAAATTGAAACGAGCAAAGCATAATAAACTTATAAATTTATAATTAAAACGTACCTGTGTATGAACGGGCATGTTTTAACATAAAATTCATAATTAACTTTCATCATAAACTTCGTTGTGGGTACATTAATAATATTAATTTTTAAAATTCTCTGGCATAAAGTTAGCTGTTCTATGATTTAAAAATATTCGATTCTCTTCTTTTAAATTGTCAAACCCTTCGAAGACCAGTCGTTAAATAAAATCTCACGAGAAATAGAAACAACAATGGCGGTGTCAAACACAAATTAGGATCTATTACAAAAGGGCGCATAAAATAAGAAAAAGTCACAACGTCCCTCAGTGCAACCGTTAACACCATTAAAACTATCGTCTGTAGGTAACCCCTGCACAGTACAAGCAGTAAGGACTGTTATTGTAAGTCTTTTGGAGCGGTGGTCATTGTGACTTGTACAGTTATGTTAGATTAAGCTGTTTATAAATCTCACCCCCAAAAATTTTTGATAAAGGCCAAGGGAAAATAGTTTGTTGATGTATTTATTTTCATTTGTTCTAAAGTTTATGCTAAAAAATAAAGGTAATCAATTTAATCGTAAACATGTCTTAAGGTACTTTCAAGTTTATTTTTCACAAAAAGGCTCAAAATAATAAAACAAGGTATTTTTTAATGTAAATGCCTTTTAAAACACAAACAATAATCAAATAAATTCAATACATGTCAACAGCCGATTAGACACGTTATTGTCAGTGTGTGTATGTTTGTGTGTGAGTAGAAAAGTCGTAGTGCGTGAGCATTACTGTGTTCCGGTTTGAAGGGCATTGTAGCCAGCGAAATTACTGGGCATATGAGACTCAACAGTTAATTGTTTTAGGGTGACGAGCGCAGTGTAGCGCCGCTCAGGATTTTGCAAAACAAAGTTCTGGGTGGTGGTGTTATTGTTATAAGCTGGCGTATTGCTAACCATCATGCAAACAACCAGCTCGTCTCGTCATTCGGTATAATAAAAAAAAGCACTTCTCAGCTTGTCATTCTCAGTAATGTTCTTACTGTTTGTATTGCCCCTCGTCTAGGACCCCTCTATTTTGTCTATTCCCACGATCAGGTGCATCAAGGAATGCATCGACCTGTCTACTATGCCAAGAAACCAAAATGGCGCCCGTAACGGTTTTCGACAAACCCATTGTTATGTTATTGTTAAGATTTCAATACCTATTGTGTCTGGGGGTATGTTTAAGCAGTTTAAGGGAGTGGTGAAGTGTTTTATATCTTGAGGTGAATTTATAGTAAAAAAATTTAATGTACTTTACCGTCTAAGACTGAGATCTTGAAAGGGGCCGATTCCCATACTGGGGTTACATAAAAAGTCGATGCTATCTAGATAGAGATAGGTCGGTCACGTAATAAAGATCGCCATTTATGGAGTCGATAAGCTCTAAAAGCTTGGCGTAAATTTAGCAAACTGGGTATATTCGGCTATAGTAGGTACCTTTTTATGTAATTGATTGATGAGACGAACAGGTCGTTCACCCAATGATGAGCAAAACGCTTACCCATAACCGCTGCAGTACCACCCAGAACTTTGATTTACAAAATCCTCCGTGGCACTGCACTGCGCTCGTCGTCTTGAGACGGCTCTTAAATCTCATAATCTCCAATGATTTCTCTGGCTACAACTCCCTTTAAACGTCTCCCTTTGAACACAGTAATGCTTGTACACTACTGCTTAGTGGCAGAATAACTGGCAAGGTGGTGTTACCAACCCAGACAGCCTCGCATACGATATAGTTTAAACATTTGAAACATACATAGTAAAATTGATTTATAGATGAACGCGTATAGGTTTTGTATAAAGAGGACAACTTGTCCACACTACTTGCAAAAGTTAGCTTATCATTTGCAGAAAATATTTTTTTCGTATTTCTAATTTCATATACAAAAGAGTTACGCGACAATCTATTTTCAAAAACAAGTGCGGGCTACCTACGTCAAATATTTATCGCGTCATTAAAAAGAAAAGCGCTTGCCAGCCCCTAGCTCGACATCTAGCACCCTATAAAGCTAAGTTCGTTGTAAAGAATATCACGATTACGTGTTTAGAAGCTGTAAAATTAAGTTGACGAATAACTTAGCCCGGACGAGCGAGGGAAAGGGTATGTATGCTAAGTAAGTATAAGTATGTTTGGCGTAAGGACGGAGAAAATGTTGAAGTTTATGGAAGTAAATTCGATCTTGAGTTTGAATATTCGTATAGCATCGAAGTTTTAAATGCTTAGAGAACTTAGAGATCTGTTTGATCCGTTCACAACTGCACAACCTACATCTGCTAGCTCCCTAGTTGATCACAATAATATGTTCCTTGAGATGTACGTTTTGTCAAGTGCGGACACTTGTAACTGTTATGACCAGGCATGGGACATCAGGCTCCTAACTACCGCCACGTTACCTTGCTACATTAAAATGAACTTAGCAATGTTAAATGCAGAAGCTTATCTCCAACCATATCTCTGAGTCTAAAGACAAGTGTAGGCGTGTAATAAACCTTTTGACGTTTAGGTAAACCCATAAAAAATCCGCACTCCAGTCCAGACATTTTAATTGTGCCCGACCAAATTGACAATGACTCACTTTCTGCCAAATAAGGCGCGCCTTCGGTAAACAGGCCGCTCGCGACAAATGTACCGCACTTGTTGCTATACCCTAATTTTAGATTCGTTGCTCGTGTGCGTTCGGCGTAGTAAATACGCGTTTTTGTTTGCGTTGTTGTTGGTGTGAGTGAATCGATGGAAGTGGACTGATTGTAGTCGTTTACATAGTCATCGAGTTTCCTCTGTCGGAGTTTCCATGGGAACTAAGTATCCGGGATTAAAGTAAGATCCAGCCCGGACTGGTGATTCCCACAGAGCTTTTTACACGTATTTGGTTCAGTTGTTCCAATTGTAACTAGACCACATACAATCACAAATACCACTGCTGAGGAAGAGATAATATGCTTTATCTATCCTGAGCTTCTTTTTTTGCACAATTACATCCTACTAATATTATAAACGCGAAAGTTTGTAAGAATGATGTATGGATGTACCTTTGTTACTCTTTCACGCAAAAACTACCAAATGGATTTTGATGAAATTTGGTATGGAGATAGCTTATACCCTAGATTAACACATAGGCTACTTTTTATCCTGGGAAACCGCGGGTGAAACCGCAGGGCGCAGCTAGTGTTAAATATTTTATTTTGAAAACTATTTGACTCACGTTTTTGTTGATTAGTCGAGATCGCGACGGCGCTCGACCGGTGTCAAACTCACGAAAGTTTCGATCAAATAAATATTTTATGATAATGTTACCTTAAGGAATGTGGCGAAGACTAAGTATCTCAAAATAGGGACGAAACAGGCTGACAATAACAGTAACAGTGAAGTACTTTTACTTAAATATATATAGATAAAAATAAGGTCTAATTTTACCCAAAAGTTACCAAATAAGATAGCGAGTGTGGCTCAAGAGAGCTCAGTGGGAGCACGTGCGACTTTCGATCCGACGAACCCGAATTCAAGTCCCGCTGGCCCGCACCACTGACTTTCTTAGTTATGTGCGGATTTAACATTCGCTCTAAAAACGGCGAAGGAAAATATCGTGAAGAAACCGCCATGGCCAAGATTGATCACAAAAATTCAAGGACATGTGACATCCACCAACAAGCACCGGGGCAGCGTGCTGGATTATGACCCGTACTCTCTATGAGAGAAGGCTCTTGTCCCAGCGGTGGGAACGTGATGGGCTGATCATGAACCAAACAGATATATAATGAAGAAGAATGAGAATGATTTAGAATGTTGCTATTGTATTGTAGTTTATTTTATTGACATTTTATGTTGTTATTATTATTGTAGATCTTACATCCCCGTGTTTAACATTTTGATAATTCCTCTCCATCCTAAGGTTGCCTGGAAGAGATCGCTTTTAGCGATAAGCCCGCCCATTGTAACACTTTCTTTAATTGTTTTGTTATGTAATGTCTTTAATTTAATGTTTGCAATAAAGCTTTCATCTATCTATCTATCTATCTATCAAACAAGCTTCACTCTTTTGAACCACGCTTATGGATCGTATCTATATTTGGGCTTGTATAATTTGATTCCCACGGTCCACTTGATTGTTAGCTATATAAGGCTGTATCCTCGCAATCAGGTTTTACGCTTCATTCCGGCCGGTGGTTATATCACTTCCTACTCATGTGGAGATCAATTAAGTGTTAATTAAGTGATTGCTTGTTCTTATTCATGAGGTAAGTTCAATCTGGATAAGACTAGGTACTAACT
This sequence comes from Petrophora chlorosata, assembly GCA_951640565.1. Lineage (NCBI taxonomy): Eukaryota > Metazoa > Arthropoda > Insecta > Lepidoptera > Geometridae > Petrophora > Petrophora chlorosata. The sequence goes on along the minus strand of OX621203.1, from coordinate 10,598,851 downwards.
GGGTGGCGAAGAAAGACCACACCTATACTATACAATTAGAAAAGTTAAATTTATTGTTCAGTAATGCAATAGAACTATAGACGAATTACACAGAATATTTATTTGGAGCTTACGGAGCTTTACGTATAATAAAAATATAATGTAATCACACATGACGTTGCGGAAATTCATCTCAAATCTGAAACGCAATGAACATATTATGTAGTGTCCTACTTATCTTACAAATATTATAATCGAGAAGGTTTGTAGAGAATAGGAATATTAGGAATGTATTGATGTATGTTTGTTACTCTTTCACGCAAAAACTACCGAACTGATTTTGATGAAATTTGGTATGGAGATAGCTTATACCCTGGATTAACACATAGGCTACTTTTTATCCTGGGAAACCGCGGGGCGCAGCTAGTAATTCATAATCATAATAATTTATGAAACAAGTTATGGAACAGATGTTAACAATGTCAAAAAAGATCTCTATTTTGCCTTTGCAGGCGTACAAATGTTTCCAGACCGCTGCGTGCAAATGATTCCGCTGAAAATTATGTAGGTTGTTGTTAGAATAATATAATGTGGGGGTAGATAGCAATAGTAAAATGAATTTAAATTAAAAATACATATATAATAAAAAATCCCTATCCTTGTCCATACAAAAACAGGCCTGCTTAGATAACTACCTTGAACATACTTCTGAACGTACCGTGTGACCTTATAACTGAAGACAAGCATAGCCGCGTGATAAACTGTTATACCTGCATAACCTCCATTCCATACCTTATCATATTATATTTAATGCCAAATTGAAAAACTTATATGAAGCGTAAATTCGGCCTCTGGCCCGCGATTCGGTGATAAATTCGCATGAGTGAGTCCAAAATTCGGTTTAGTAATACTAGCAAAATTTCTAATTTTAGGTTTGATTTGTTAGTTGTTTTAATGGGATTGATCATCATCATCATCATCAGCCCATCACGTTCCCACTGCTGGGACACGGGCCTTCTCTCATAGAGAGAATATGGGCCATAATCCACCACGCTGGCCCAGTGCGGGTTGGTGGATGTCAGATTTTCTTGAATTTTGTGATTAATTCTTAGACATGCCGGTTTCCTCACGATGTTTTCCTTCACCGGTTTTAGAGCGAGTGTTAAATCCGCACATAACTTAAGAAAGTCAGTGGTGCGGGGCCAGCGGGATTCGAACTCGGGTGCGTCGGATCGAAAGTCGCACGAGCTTCCACTGAGCCACACTTGCTCTCAGCCACACTCATATACATAATACTACTTATTAATATACATAATACTATAATATTTAGTTTTCTCGATATAAACTTACTAATTGCCACTATCTCTCGTGATACTATAGGAAGATGCAATTAAGGATGTTACAAGCTTCCCTTGATGATACTTGTGGGGTGAACATAAACATTTTGTCAATTCGTAATAAACATTAACAATTACAAAGATCAATAATCATGACGAGATATGGGACTCCTTTGTCACCACAGTTTTGTGTCAAAAATGTAACAATAAATAAAGAATCAATTAAATTAAATTTATATTATATTTACATTATTTATTCTGGTTACATTATGGATTATTCTACTAACCCATAGCTTAATAGCTTAAATATGGCGGTTTCCTGTGGTTTCATGTCAGCGCTTGTAAAACAACCATTATTGGGAATATAAACCTTATAGAACTTTAATTTAAATTAGTCAGTGCGTTCCAATTTTCTTTTAATCCTATTCCTACTGATATTATAAATGCGAAGGTTTGTATGGACGGATGGATGAATGGATTATTACTGAACCAAACAAACTACTGAACGGATTTTGATGAAATTTGGTATGTAGATTCTTGAGGATTTATCATGTATTTCTAGATATATAGATCTTTGATTTATTACATTGTAATATTATTATTATTTAATTTTAAAATCTGACTTGTATTTATGATACCAATAAATTTATTATGATTATGAGGTCGTGGAAAAGGACATAGGCTACTTTTTATCCCGGGAAACCGCGGGGCGCAGTTAGTGCTTAGGTAGTAAGTAATTTATATTATTTGAGCCTTCATATCATGTGATGCGGAATGATACCGTATTATAATAAAAAAAAACATACTCTCTTACACTGCGACTCTGTCGCATAGTAACCAACTAACCACCCTCTTTCCTGCTTAACTTTAAAAGTAATTAATAAACTTCCGAAACGCACTGTACCGTCACCAACAAACGTAACCAGACCTACGTTAGCAACTAAAACTACAAAATAACTAACAAAAAGTAAGTCAATCCGAAGGAAGTGGCGCTCCTAAAAATATCAACATAAACTGGTCGCTTTACCAACATAATCTGACACACGTTCAAACGTGGAACTACAAATGCTACGTGCAAAAATTGGTAATTTGGAGTAAAGTGGCGCCGCCGTCAAGTGTCAGGATAAATTGGCCGCAAGCGGGAAGTCGAGGCGTCCGGAGCATGATTAAAATACTAGTCGCCCGGTTTTATCTAACATCTGGTACGTGACGGAACGAGCCACGACCGTTTTGACGGTAGGAGGTGCCTTCTTAAATGTGCTTTTGAATGTTGTTCTGCGTTTAAAATTTTACTGTTTGGAAGGATTTTTTGGTAGGTTTAATGGATTAAAGACAACAGCAACTCCGTGTCGTAGTGTCCGTGATTAAGCTCAGTTTGCAGACGTGTATTACGACACTGGGACAGGTGTTCGACAGTTTTTGTTGAACAATTATGTCGTGCTTAGGATAATGTTTAGGAAAAACCGGCCAAGTGAGAGCGGACCTCGCACAAATAGCTTTTCATGGGTTGGTCCTAGTTTCAGACTAAGAATATGTTTCATAACATTTTACTTTGCCGGGTGTTATTTACTAAAACATAAAATGTAAAAGTACCTTCGAATTGTCGGTAATAAAAACCTACAGGTAAAATTAATGGAGTTTTCCGTGACAATCTGATAATGGACGTTAAAATGTATTTTGCCGCCATTTTTCTTTTTTTTCACTGGGCTGAGCACGCGTTTCCTGCCAGTGATAACTCGAAATGTTTTTTATCGTTAGAGATAAGTACATCAGATATATTAATTAGGTCGGAATACTCTTTTTTCCTTATTTTACACCCAGGTTGGTGGTATAGGTACTTACAGAAGTTCTTAGTGGTCATTCAGTAAATATATAACTATAACACTTTTATTATACTTCAAAATTAATAACTATACCGTAGAATTAATACTATGAGAGCAAACTATTGGGTCTGGTGCAAATAGCGTACGGGACGTTGTAATTAATAGTACAAGTATAGAGGGCTCACTCCGTGAAAACATTAAAAAAATAGCGACTCTCGTAACGACGCAATAAAGTGCCATTTAGCTCGCACAGCGCTGCGTGCCTAAAATTATATTACCCTACAAAACGCCTCTCTTTCTATCGCGTAGCTCTAATCTCTTCTCGCGGCACTTAACGCATCGTAGCGCTTACCATCAAATGTACGTCATCGTCCCACTTCTGAATTCATCATCATCATCATCATCAGCACATCACGTTCTCACTGCTGGGCCACGGGCATATAAAAAGTATGAGTCATAATCGACCACGCTAGCCCAACGCGGAATGGTGGATGCGATCCTAGAATTGTGATTATTGGACATGCCGATTTTGTCACGATATAATTCTTCATCGTTTTAGCAAGCGCAATTTCCGTGGGGCATAGCAGTATTTGAACTCTAGTTTCGGATCCACACGAATTTCCGCTGAGCTACATTCGCTCGCTACTTTATTATCTGCGTAAAAAAGATTCTTTTTCGGGTAACTTTGCCCTTAATTCACCTTAAGATCCGTTCACCTTGTCGCAGGTGCGTCTCGATAGGTATCGAAATCGAATATAAAACGTAAGTCGAATTTAAATCGATTCATCCCAGTACTGCTTCAGGGTTTATGAGATATCTCGAGTAACAAGATATAATACTTTTGTTTTTACGATACGCGTTTGACGAAGATGGAAATTGTCTAGTATATTGTGTCAGGGTTATTGAATTTCGATGTTTTATTTGAATAGAAAGTGTTTTTTCTACATACCTAGGTTGTTCTAAAAACTGTTAGCCAAGAATAAATACAATCTCTTTTTTCTTGAAGCTATTTTGGTTGCCTGGAAGAGATTGCTTTTAGCGATAAGTCCCCCGTTGTACTGCAGTTTGTAAGCCGTTGTTTTTTTTTGTTATGGTGTACAATAAAGCATTTTTGTATTGTATTTTTAATTAACGGCTATTTTTTATACAAATATCTATGGTGAAAATCATCGCCCACATATGGGTAGTTCTTTTTTTTTTAATTCGTGGGCTATTTAATACGTGGCTATTGTATCTAAGTTTTTCTTTACAGTTAATGATTTACTAGGCTGTAGTTATTAAAAATATTGTTCATGAAATAAATAATTTCTCGAAAATATTATTTTCCAACATGCCTGGCATTGAGGTAAAAGGATAGAAGATCCAGCACAAGCGCAGAAACTCGAGCATTCTGCTCGGTGGCCTAGTTCGCGTAGGCGTCAGAATGGTATTCTGAAGACGCCAGTTCGAACCCTGTTTGCGCAATTTAATTTTTCTTCAGTCTGAATATTTGAAAATCATGTGTATCTACAATTTCTAAGTTCTATACCTGAACTCGCTGTACTTGATACACGTTGCTACCTCAATGACTCAAAGCAGCAACTAACTTAGCTCTAAATGGTGAAGGAGGCTAAAATTGTGCACGAAGAAGGTAAATCCATATATATGACTAACCATTTCAAAGTATAAAATACGAACTTACCTAGTACCACGTAACGCCTAACTAGTACTTAATAGGTATTGGTATTTCATCCAATTTAGAAACTCGGGTGAGTGCCGATAGTTAGTTAAAAAAGGCCAATATTTTGTATCTAGGTGGTCTGGCTCGCAACAGGTGTGATCACGTATTTTTAGAGCTTTTTTTCAGAATATTCATTTAGTTTTCACGCTTTTGGAACCTTTATTTTTAAGGAACATCTATTGAAAGCTTTAAGCTTTTGAACTTGCTTTGTAAAAAAAAATATAGTCATCAGGTTATCGTGCTTAGCTTCAGGTTAAAGACTATTTTATCTATAAAGTATTAAAATAGATAGATTTGCAAGATTTGATTTTATTATTTGTGTAGTTTCTCAAACAGCTTTTTTTTATGTGACTGAATGACGAGACGAGCTGGTCGTTTGCCTGATGGTAAGCAATACGCCAGCCCATAACAATAACAGCACCACCCAGAACTTTGTTTTGCAAAATCCTGCGCGGCGCTGCACTGCGCTCGTCACCCTGAGACAATTAGCTGTTGAGTCTCATAATGCCCAGTAATTTTGCTGGCTACAATGCCGTTCAAACCGGAACACAGTAATGCTGCACTACTGCTTGGCGGCTGAATAAATGGCAAAGCGGTGGTACCCACCCAGACGGCCACTCGCATACGAGAAACCTACCACCAGTAAAACTGAACAGCTTCAAACTGAGTTTAAATAAAATGGGCGAAATAGCGCTAATGCGCTTCACATAGATTTCACCCGTCTCGGAAGGTAGAATATTAACTGATCCAGAAAAATCTCAACCTTTTTGTCGGAACTCTTTATCGCGAGACTTGTTCCGATTGTCGTCCTTTAAGGCGTAGATCGTAATTCTCACAAAAACCTTGTGCTCCTTTATTTGTGCTTTTTCGACTATTGGGGTAGGGTCTGTTGATATTTGTTATATCTAACTTGGACCCAAAGTTAGGCCAAAGGTTGAGGTCATACCATTTGGCATTCAAATGGACCTTACACATTGGGAGTACAAATAACAGTAGTGCGAAAACAAATGTCTAGATACAGGGAATCCTAATTAGAGGCCATGATCTATGTAAATGATCGTTGGGTGTATATATTATTAGGTATATAATATACGAGTTTGATTATTTATGTTAAAGTTTATTTGTACCGAGTTTTGAGCGAATTAAATATATAAAAATGCTCCATACAAACTTTACCACCCTCTTTCACACCCTTGGGGGTTGATTTTTTAAAATTAACATAGCCTATGTTTCAATTCAGTACTTAAACTATCTTTATTCCAAATTTCATCAAAATCCGTTCAGTAGTTACGGTGATACCTGGTAACAAACATCACACATACAAACTTTCGCATTTATAATATTATATATATTAGGATATATAGTGCCTCTTTTGATAGTTTGTTTGTAGTATTTTTAAAACGAAATGTAAATCGAAACATTGTTTTTAGTAAAACATCACTGGGTTGAAAACAACGAACGTGTTTTAGAACTAATTTTACATCGTAAATTAAAGCTTTATTAATCCATTTTAGAATTTAATCGTACCTATCTATAGTGATTCCACGACAAATATCATCGAAAACTAATTCCGAACAATTGTCAGATGCGTAGGTTGAATTCGATTTCAAACAACCAATAGAACCGAAGGATCGATCCTCGAACCACCAACACAAATAGAAAATTAATAAAACATTCCGGGCGAGAATTATTTGCGGGGAAAAATTAATTAGTTTCCGAAGAATTCCCATTAAGTTTCCGATGTACTCGTAAGCTTTCTCACTGGATCTTCGTTTGTAATTATTCGAAATATAAGCATAAAAAGAAGATGGCGTTTTAGATAATTGTGTAATCCTACGTAATATTTACTCGTGGTAGGTCTCTCGTATGCGGGAGGCCGTCTGGGTAGGTACAGTTTTGCCAGTCATTCTGCCGCCAAGCAGTAGTGCGCAAGCATTACTGTGTTCCGGTTTGAAGGGCTTTGTAGCCAGCGAAATTTTGGGCATATGAGACTTAATATCTGATGTCTCGGGGTGATGACCGAAATCCAGTACTACGCAGTGCTTTTTATGGTATTAAAAGTTTTGGGTGGCACTGCAATTGTTATGGGCAGGCGTGACGCTTACCAACAGGCGAACGACTTGCTTGTTTCACCAATCAGATCCATAAAAAAAGTTTTCCATCACGCACTTTGCTGCACCGCTACCATTTTTTCTTGCACGTCCTGGATGGCTGGTAGAAAAAGCTATCTAGCATTAAGTCCTCCATGTACAAACTGTTTTGTGCTAAAGTATAAATAAATAATATAAATGCAAAAATTTCTATGTTACTGTGTAGGTATGTATTTGTTCCTTCTTCACGCCGCAACGACTTTCTTCAATCTTTGGATAAAAATTTAATGTACATAGCTTATAGCCTGGGAAACCCCTATTGAAACCTCGGTCGCAGCTGGTAATTCAATAAAAAGGCGACGGTTTCTTAGTCCTTAACTTTTTTGACCATTATTTTTAATTCTTGTCCTTTACTAATTAATTATATTTTATATTAAGTACATGTATACTAATATATTAAACTGTGTGTCATCGAATATATTTGTTTTTATTTTATTTTCGAGCATCATATTATTTGAGTTTATTTTTTACAGGTAAGTACCCGCCTCACAGATTCAGAGTCAGCTGAACCGTAAGCAAATTTAAATTTCTCCAATACTTATCTGCCTATTATAAATTGTTTATGTACATATTTATCTACAAATATAACCATTGAAAAACATAACAAATCAGGCCGTATTCCCTGTATCCAATTATAAAAACGCCTGAATCGACCTTTTTCGTATTGAAACGCGTTTCGTAAATTCCTCATTATTCTACCGCCGCAACGGCATTCGAAATTTAAAATTATCGTTCGCGCCAATGGAATTCAGAATTTGAAATTATATCGTTCATTCTCAGCTTAGGTGTTTACCCGCTATTCGATTATGTTAATTAATTTTCGAATATTCGAATTCTTTGTCGAGTTTGCGAATTCTCGATATTGTTTGGACTTGATGATACGAAGTTCAGAGCTCGTTTCAGGTTTAGAATAATTTTGTTTTTCTTTGAAACTAATTAAAATATCGCTCACTTTTTAATTATTGGACTTTTCTTTCTCCGCAAATAAAAAGGAGTGATATAGACATATTTAAAGTTTAACGATATACATTCAATATAAAAGTTCTTCTTACTGACTTAAAACCACTCAGCATAGCAGTATTTTTTAAATTTCTTAATATGAACTCCTCAGTAACGATTGTCGCCACAGAGTGACTTACTTCTCGTTTCTATTTGTCCATTACTGAATTAACTATGTAGTACACCAGAGTAAACCTTACTTTATCAATATGATTCAAACATGCCTGTTGAAACATCTGACACATAATATCTACTTTAAATACTTTTTATATGGATACGTATTCCTTGTTCAAATATTGAATATATTAAAGACAAGTTGAGCGTGAAAAGTTCACAAAATCCTTCGTATCTGTCATGACAGGTGGGGGAAACATCTCAACCGGGTGTACCTATATTTTAGAGGTGTAAGTTATAAACTTATTACATAGTATCGATATTTTCGTTGTTACTTAGGTTTTGCCAATACAACAATTTTACAAACTTAAATCTACCCAAACCTCATAAACCCTTAATTAATTCAAAATTATTTTTTATTTCTAATAGGATATTATATGCTTTCCCGACGCTTTGTTTTTGTAAGTAAATTATGAAAAACATATATTAAAAATATTGTTTGTACCCAAAATTTATATATTCACCTATAATTAAATATAAGTCTAAGTATACAAATATTGTACACTAAACAATATAAAACAGATCGGGAAAACTTATAAACTAGAGTGCAATGGGCGGATTTATCGCTAAAAGCTATCATAACGAAGGATGTAATAGTTTATGTGTAGACGCCACACAAGGCATGTTATATAAACTCGTAAAAAAATGTTTAATTTACTGGGCATACTTATGAGACTTAACATCTGATGTCTCGTAGTGATGAGTGCTTTTTATGTTATTAAAAGTTCTGGATGGCACTGCAATTCTTATGGGCAAGCGTGGCGCTTACCATCAGGCGCTCGACATGTTCGTCTCATGACACCATGCAAAAAAAAAATACGGCGAGATGGAATTAGTCAAGTAATTCGTTAAAATCTTTTAACTCGTACCAAAAGAAAATATTTAAGAAATCAGAAAATTAATATTCGTTTTGGTACAATTACAATTCTTTTTATTGACGCTTTTAACGTTCATTTATGAATAAATGATTTTATTTATTCCATTAACGATAAATAGAGTAAATACACTCGCATAATAAATGGGGTTCCTACTTTTCGTGTAAAGAAATATTTATGCAGGAGATACAATTAGGGCCTATCGATAAAATCTGACAGATTTACTTGTACTACTAATTACTCTAGGGTTGTAGTACTAGCGACACATATTTGATTCAAAAAATCTATCGACACTTAATAGCGCCATTTGTCGATAACCATACATATAACACTACAATACAAAAATTACAAACTACCTCCAATACCCACAGAAGTACGAGATATCGTCATACATAAAAAATCATGCACTATTATGCTTGTGATATATTTTTTGTGTTAATATTGATTGATTGATTGATTAATTGATTGATTGATTGGTAACACTTTATTGTACACCAAAAACATAACAAGAACAAATAGACATAGAACTTAAAAATTTAATTAGTACAATGGGCGGTCTTATGGCTAATAAGCGATCTCTTCCAGACAACCTTTGGATGGAGAGGATATTGTTCGATGGTAGTCGACTTAATAGTTAACTAGCTACTGCCCGCGACTTCGTTCGCGTTGACATAATAAAATATAGCCTATGTTACTCAGGGACAGTGTTGCTTTCTATCAGTGAAAGTATTTTCCAAATCGGATCAGTAGTTACAGAGATTGTCTCCTACAAACATACTTAAAATTTTACCTCTTTACAATATTAGTATAGATACGTATATATACCTCTAGCATTTTTCATAACATATGAACTGTTCTTTGTAAAACTATATTCACAAACAGAGGCTTCATAACCAAAGGCCACAAAACTTCAATGCTAGTACAAAACAAGCTTAAATTCAGACCATCTTGACGACCCAACTTTCTTAATATTGAAAACTTTCGCCTCTAACAGGCATATTACGACTCCCTCCAAAATTAAATCGAGTCTAACTTAACTAGATTATCTTAATAACCAGCTCCTAAAGATATGAGGTCATCAGGAGTACAACAACAACAGTCATTTGAGATCTGTAACCAACTTTGGCAGTAACTATAAACGGTTTGTTGGTATAGGATGATTTTTAAAAGGCATTCATCGTAAAATATAATAATAATAATAAAATTCACCTCAATAGCCCAATCATAAGTAATTTCCATATCGCCAATAATAGTCCTCGAACTTATCGGGGGCTGTCTGATTGATGCGCTTACAGACAGTTCCCGATAAGTGTTGCCCATTACATATCTAAACTAAATGCTCTAAGAGGCCTCTACGTGTTGGACTCATGTCCCCGTGCAAGCCTTCCAAAGTACCGGGAGTATAACCCAGTGAGAAAAAGCGACATAATAATAATTGATTTATTCATTTATAAATTTTGGCACAAAATACCTAACTTTAGAGCACTCAGTAAGTACTTTTATGAGGTTTATAAATAGGGTAGGTAGGAATAATAATTAAGCTATTTAAGGTCCAGTAGTTCCCACACTAGGATTCCCTGTGTCGTGGGACACTAGTCTCTTCCGTTAGTTAGTCTAAAGGGATCTATATTGATAACTAAAAGCATAACTCTAGCTCGGCTACCTATTGGTTTAACTCAGATATGAGCTAACACAATAGGTAGGTACAGATTTATACAAAGTTAAATTACTTATGTTTCAACTAAAGAGTATAGACAGTAGATAATTAATTGAAAACGTAAACTCCGCCGCGTTTTTAGGCCCTATATTCCTGCTTGATTTTAGGAATAAAATACATTCTTAATTAAAAACCTGTTTATTTAGACGAGAAAATAGTTTTACTGTCTGCCTGTAAGTGAATTAAAAACGAAAAGATTTTTTATTTCCGTTAAAGTCGAGCTTCCAAACCAACTCCGATATTGAAATTTGTTGTCCTTAAAAATTTTAAAAATTTTCGTAAAATCCAAACCCATCTTAAAACCCGCTGTATAGGGAATTCTATATATTATAGCTAACAATAGGATAAAATAAACGGGGCTGATCCCTACGCAACCCTCGCGCCCGGCACGTGACTCACTCTTGATTAAGTGCTATGATTACTGACGCGTATGGCCAGTGAGAATTTTCGAAATATCGGGCCCGCACCGCACTCTACGGTCTAAGGGTCGGGAAAATTAGGCCTTTGTTTGGAAGGAGTTAAATGTTTCCCATACGACTAAAGGATTAAGGGTCTTTAGTTTCATAATAATTTAGTAACAGAGAACGAACAAGTTCCGGTCATAATACCTAATTATTACATGCATAATAGATCTATAAATTCCCAGTCTTCTTGCAAACTACTTAAACTGTATGCAATATGAAGCATTATAATTGTTTGTAATAAACATACATTAAATTAACCTGTTTATATTTTTAAATGAATATGAACATGCAACGTTATGAATAATGAGTATACTTTTGTAGAACCGCAGTAACATAATATGTCAATGTTTTAAACAACCACAATTCTTCTATTGTAATTATACATATTATATTACGTTAATATAAGCAACATTTGCGAGCGCCATCAATCGCAATTACAATTCAGACACCCCCAAATATGTAATTCACCAACTGGTCAAACATCCCTTCGAATTCATCCCTCGGCCACGTGTCAGACAAATCCGCGAGATTGTGACGGGCGCCGAAACCAATTTGCCTTTTGTATTCCATAAGCCTCGCTTTCACGTTCTCCCTTTCATACGTGTGAAGCAATCAATGCGAGTGACAGAGACGGCGACGACCAAAGCCGGATTGAGAGGGTAGGCAATAAAGACGCGTTTGATGGAAAATGGCGGGAAATGTAGTGTTGGGGCGAGTTGAGTTAGTTCGATTTATTGTTATTATTCAAGTAAAAGTAATAATTTTAAGCGTTGGCCCGTTGCGTTTGATTTAGCGGGGATTCATATAAATGTATTTTTTTATTTATTTATTGCATGCATTGTACATTCATTATATTATTTAAATCAAATTAAATTAAGCAGAATTCTTATATGCTATCATAGTAGGTATGTACAAGGACCCTGTGAGGGTGTTTGCAAATGAGTGCACGACAGTTGGCCATTATTGTCTAAATACAATGATTCATTGTATTTCAATAGGTACTTTTTATTCCATTTTGTGTCCATTATTTATAATGCGAAAATGTGCTAGCTGGGCTGTCCAGCTCGTACCAAATTTTTGCACGTACCAGTGTTAACCAAAGCGAACCAGTTACAAAATCAGGAGCCTCAAAGACTTTCCTAAAAATTTAGTAAATTAATTACTTTTTGGTCAAATTACCGCGATGCTTGTACTGTATTAGTATCATGTTGCAGAAAAAGCTAGAAAGATAGATTATACTAATAAGTAATGACTACTAACAAACAGTGTTCATTCACTATTATAGTGTTCGTTCACAGTAGTTCATTCACTGTAGTGCTTATTTGATTCGGCCAGAACCGAAAATAATTTAAGCTCGTGTGCAAACTATTGATAAAGTAAACTAAAATACATTTTTTTTAATAGCTTGATTGTTATTAAAACTCTTTTGTTAGCTGATTCAAAGCTTGATCCAAAGCACGCAGCTGGCTGGAATATATCTTTGCGCATAAGCTCTTACAAAAGAAAAGTAAAATTAATAAAATTATTAACATGGAATGCTATAATATATAGTATATGTATAAGTATATTGAAAGGTTTTATGCCTGTATTAACTATACACCACACACACACATATATATTTATTTGCAGAACCAATTAACAATTATGTACATATATATTATATACCTACATCGAAATAGACGATCACAGTCAGACTGTGTCTTATATAGTGATAGACATCAGACTGTAATGAAGTCATTACAAATATGTCCGCCAGCTAAAGAAAAAATAAATTGAGCCAACGGCAAAAGGGCCCGTATTCGAGACACCCTATCAAGCATGATGGGTGACTAAGCAGAAAACTGCAACTGAAGCAAATTGCATCCTGCCTAGCTGTCGCTAGAAATTGTTCAGTCATTCATTCGTTCATTACGTTGATTCATAATATTCATATCAGTTAATAAAATTAAATAGAACACACCGAATTTGGAACACAAGCTCATCAATTGAATGCGCGGGAAACTGAGAGCTATCAAAAGAAACTGTCACTACCATTGTCGCCAGGTCTCCCGATTTTACGGGATTCTCCCGAATTTAACACAAATCTCCCGATCTCCCGGTTTACTACTCTATCATCCCGATTTTTCTTCTGCAAGTTTTTTGGGGGTGTGGATTCTATAATTTAAAATATCGACTTCATTACATTACTATGTAATACACATCTTATCTTCGTACATCTCCCGATTTTTCATGGTACACCTCCCGTTTTACGAAAATTGGACCTGGCGACACTGGTCACGCAAACATGGCGGTCGCTAATATAATTTAGACTATTTGATCCTGCTATTCTATGTATTTATTTGTATAAACTAATAGACTTAATAGCTCTCCTTTGCAATGCGAATTGCCGTGAAACAATAGCATGCACATGTCTTGAAATAAAATAATACATGGTCAAAGAATAAACTCCAGTACAGACCATATGTGAAATAGCTCCCATAAATTACCTAAATAAGTTTATTACTCAAATGACTTTAAAACCATAATTTCGACAGCAAGTTACGTGACTTGAAAACTTTAACATAATGCGGTAAGCTAAACACGCGCATTACAAACGTTAATGCAAAATATTCGTTATTCAAGATAGTTTTTCATTATTTTTCGCTTACGTTACGTGTTTCGTAATTATGACGCTTTGGACAACCACCCGTTCCTTGTTCTCAGGACAAGTTTATAATTTTTCCTATTGGAAAGTTCTATTGCTAGCTTTTTTTACAGTATATCCAATTTTGCCATAATTGATAAATATATTATTGATAAGTTAAGGTTTGGAAACTATCGTGAGTCGGAATATTCATTATAAATATAAACGGCTACACTCACGTTGAGATGAATATTAGTAAGTTGTCAAAAAAGGAGGAGTATTTAAAATGGTTACCAAATATTGTCAATTTCTTGTCTTCATAGATAAAATCTAAGTAAAACCATAATTCATACCATCCAAAGCCATGAACAAATTGAAACTAGTTTTATGGTGACACCAGTCCCGCCGGTCGGAGGGAAACGGTTTTTTTATAAAACGTTGTGGAATATCAGTTTAATTTGTTAATTTCAGCATGACGCCGCACTGCTTCGTGCAGTTTTTGGCCGATGTTAATTTTACTTTTTGACGTTTTGTGTTGAGTGTTGGTTCTTAATCTTTTTATTTCGCGTTTTATTGAAACCATATGTGCTGTTTGGTGACGAAGACGGTACTAGCTTTACCAAAGTAATTCAGTAAGTCGGGCGTAGGTTTTTTTAACATATTAAGCGGGTTGCTTTACTTTTCGAATACTGCCAGTACTTAGTAACTATACATGTTTTTGAATAAACTATTCAAAACTCCCAAACTCTTACCTACGCCTGCGTAATCTTCCATCTCGCGTTGTAGATAGTTCATATTTCGCCTCGAAAACTTTGAGCGGAATCAGTACGATGTACGAGCAAACCCGCTGGCTTCGCTAGTCATGAATAATTTATATTTACAAAAACTTCGGCTTATGCAGTCTGCCGAGTTAATAACGAATTCATCCGAACCAATCCATTTTGCTTGCGATCTGTTAGATAAACTTTATAATCCCTATCTTTGCTTTGACTTTTCTGGATCTTTTCTGTTCTTTGATAACTTTAGCATAAATCGGCGTTCCATTTTTAAAAAGGTTTTATTCTTAAACTGAATTTTATTGTGAGTTTTTAGCGGGAATTTGGTAGATCAGCGATTGAGTTTGATTTTGATTTATTTTCCAGCGATAATGTGTTAATGTAATTATGATATTGTCGCACATATATCACATTCTATTAAGACCTTAAATAAGATGTGAGAATTTCTTATAAGTAACACAGAAGAATTAATAGTACAACCTATGTACGTGATCCAGAGGATGACATCGTAGAGTCATAGAGTAGTCGCACTGTTATAGAGGATACCTAACCTATTTGTATAGTGCGGCTACTAACAACACCTCGAAGTATGTATTAGCAATAACACCTTAACTTAGATAAAACTGGTCCATCCCAGTTGATTTTTCAGAAACATTTTTAAACATCTCCAATGTACAGAATTGGTTCAGTTACATTTTTTTATTATAGATAAATGATTTTGTACTTTTTTTAGAAATAAATTAATACTGTGAAAATACCGGTGAGTTACCAACCATTATGTGTTAGTAAACGTTTTTCAAATTATACAAAATAGTTTAACATTGCTTTTTATGCTTTCCCATAATGTCCATGGAAGCTTGAATAAAGTTCCACCTTTACTGTACTATTAAGTTTAGTATTGTGTCTTTGATGAAACTGCTAGGTTCCGGCTTGTTGCCGAGGGCCCTCAAAAATACTTGTCACAAAGCACAGAACGTCCGAGACAATAAAAAATGTTATTATTTTTTTTATTTTACTGAGTGTCGAGACGAGCTGGTTGTTCGCCTGATGGTAAGCAACACGCCTGCCCATAACAGTAACAGCACCAACCAGAAATTTGTTTTGCAAAATCCTGCGCGGCGCTGCTCTGCGCTCGTCACCCTGAGACAATAAGCTGTTAAGTCTTATAATGCCATATTTTTTTACATTTGTTTTATTTGTAATAATATATCATATTTATATAATAATTAGAGTTTTGTAATACACACCACACTGACCGTAATATTTTTACTAAAATTCCTGTCCATCCAAAGGTTGCCTGTAAGAAATTGCGCATAGCGATAAGGCCGCCCATTGTACCCACTGTTTATTGACGATTGTTTTTCCTGAGTATTCAATAAAGTACTATTGTATTGTATTGTGATGCCCAGTAATTTCGTTGGCTACAATGCCCTTCAAACCGGAAAACAGTAATAATCACGCACTACTGTTTGGCGGCAGAATAACTGGCCAAGCGGTGGTACCCAGACGGCCTCTCGCATACGAGAAACTTACCACCAGTTATTTTTTTTTTACGCTTTAAATCTAGCAACTGTTAGAATCGAAATTCAAATTAACACTTTGACCAGTTCGTCACGTTCAGGGTGGGGCGTCGTATATCGATCATAGCATAGGGTCGCTCCCCTCACTATCGAAATATCGATTGTAACATGATCATTAGGGCGCGTCGGCCCACGCTTTAACGTCGTGCCTTGTTTACACACGACATGAGTTCTGATATGAGCGTAGCCAGAATAAAGATTTATTTATTTATTTAATTCTTTTTGTACATTACTTGTAATAGTACAATCACTTTTACAAGTAACGTACAAAAGAAGAACTTAATGCAAACTAAACTTAATGACCTAATGACTAAATGAACTTAATGCGGGTTCAAGTCCCAGCCGGTGGTCGATTTTTTTTCTTCCCGAAAAACCTTGTATAATGTTAAAGCATTTTCTTCCTGTTATCCAGCGACGGTAAAGGAAAGTTACAAAGCGTAAAAAAAATTTAAAAAGATAGAAGAAGATAGATTTAGTAATAAAAAAATTATAACGTTTAAACTAAATCTCTCACACTGAAATAAATGAGTTGTTATAAACAAAGTTCTTATTAACCGACTTTAAAAAAGAGGTGGTTCTCCTTTCGATTGTATTTTTTGTTGTTTATGTTTGTTACCTCAGTAATCAGTCATTTATAAACTGATTTGGTAAACTCTGCGTTGGGTTTAGTATGGTTTCAAGGTCCCATAAATTTCATCGATATTCGACCTTGCACTGCAACGATAGATCAGAATTGAAGACGGTTTTTTTGGTAAATAAATGTATTATTATTGATAGATTGTTCTAAGACCAAGGTTTACAGTTTAATAAGTGATAGTTAGCCATTATTTATGTATATCTCTTAGTCCTTAATATCTCTCCAAGCAAAAACAAATGCTGGGACAGTGTAACAGCTCCAGCAAACCAAGTTAGACTATATTCTTGATATATTGCCTACACGTTTACGCACTTACACTAATATTATGTTACGCCACTGTGCTACACATAAAACCTGTAGAAGTATGGTACACAGTAAAGTGAGTACAGTAAGGACACAATACAATACAATACGAAAATGCTTTATTGTACACCAAACAAAAAATAAATAGATACATGGAAACCACTTACAAACTAAAGTACAATGGGTGGACTTATCGCTAAGAGCGATCTCTTCCAGTCAACCTTACACACACTTAGTAAACTATATAATATTACCCGCGGTACCACCCGTGGTTTCCCGGGATAAAAAGTAGCCTATGTGCTATTCATAGTCCTAAAGTACCTACATACCAAATTTCATCAAAATCGGTTCGGTAGTTTTTGCGTGAAAGAGTAACAAACATACATCTATACATTCTTACAAACTTTCGCGTTTATAATATTGGTAGGTTTATATATATTTATATATATATATACTAATAATACTAATTCTGTAATATTTACTTCATAAATTAGGAGTGATGTGAATGACATATTGTTACCTCTATACAAAATATGTGTTACATTCACATTGATTAATAAATTATGTAAGAAATTGTAAATAAAAAAAACAATTATTTATTTTTCTGTTTGGTGTTATAAGATCATAGTTATATTAGTTTTTGATTTCTTATGATCTGGGATTCCGAGTTACTGTAATCATTATTTTGTTATATTGTACTGTAACCATGAAAGTGATTTAAAGCCGATCATTAAAAAAAATAGAATACGTAGTGTCACTTTTTTATAATTAAAACTAAAATGTACCGTTGTGTATATTACGCCGAGCCTTATTGGGTCACATTATAGAGTAAGTTTAGCTAAAGTATAAAAATAAATTTATTCGTCTAAAGATATCCTTACTTATCTAATAACACATCGTTATTTAGCAGTTAACAACATAATATTTCGACCTTCCTTGAACTGTAGATTGTATCTTAATCAAAATCACAGTACTTGTTCTTTTTAGCATTAGAACCCTTACTGTCTAATTATTCTGTGTATATGAAGGTAATTTTTCAATGCTTGTTTGCGAGAATAGACTAAGGGACTTGCGGACGTTAATTTTAGAAAGGGATAGAACTATACGAGGGAGGGGATGGGAATGATAAAAGGCGCACATTAAGACAATTTATGTGTGTAGGGAGTGCCCGCTTTGGTTTCTACAATACTGTGTGTATCGTTCGGATATGGTTAGGAAATGTGGAGTGATAACTCGTATTAAAGATATATATAATATATTATGTAAGGAACCGATTGGGTTACCGCCATCAATCCTAATACTTGACAAACTAATTTTGGAACTGAAAGTTTTGACAGAATTTCAGGTCCATTTTATTTTTGTCAATCCGAGTGATGAAACGAGCAAGTCATTCGCCTGATGGTAAGCGCCACGCCTGCCCAAAATAATTGCATTGCCACCCAGAACTTTAAATAGGTACCATAAAAAGCACTGCATTGCGCTCATCAACCCGAGACATCAGATATTAAGTCTCATACGCCCAGTAATTTCGCTGACTACAATGCCCTTCAAACTGGAACACAGTAATGCTTGCGCACTACTGCTTGGCGGCAGAATAACTAGCAAAGCTGTGGTACATGTCATTTCTTAGATGATGATCTCAGCTCTATTTCGACACTTACAAGTCTCATGGCTGTCCTATTAATATTATTGTTACATTACGACCGAACGGATACTGATGAAAGGTATATTGGTACTTTAGGTCCTGGAATAGAATATAGGATACTTTTCACCCCGAAAAAGTGAACAGTTTCTTAGGGATTAACTATAAACCGAATTCTACCAGAGTCACAGGTACCGTCTAGTAGGTACGTGTTTTATGTACGAAATATTTTGAGTCTCATTTAAACGAAAATGCTTTACTTTTAATTTTAATGTTATTAAATACCAATAACAAATTTGATATAACGCAAATCATTAATTAATGTTAAGTCATCAATCATTAACTTATGTCAAATCATTAGTTGAGTGCAGATTCTGCACGCTCGCTCTAAAACGGTGAAGGAAAACATCGTGATGAAACCCGCTCACGCGCTTTGGAGTGGTAGGCTCTTGCCGTGGTTGTAATACCACCCACCGAACAAAGCCATGCCGTCAAACGACCTAGTCGTGTTTCGGGATGATGTTCGGTGAACCATCGGGGAGACGGGTCTGAGCAGCCGCTCAACTGCCGTCTCTCTCTCTAGATCTATGTGCTTTATCTTAGGCCACATCATCGCTTCACATCAGGCGAGATAGTGGCCAAACATGGATCTACTAAGCGTAAAAAAAAAATGTTTGTTTTGAATAACTTTGCGATGTAACAAAGTCAAAGGTCATAGACCTGAATCACACTCTTAGGTCATCGCCTGTCATTGCACTTAAGAAATATATTTTAGCGATAAAACATTGCTTTAACTATTTCCATGAATACATAATTAATTGCGTGTCACATTTTATCAACGGAAACTAGTAAACTTTATTATGTCCACATACTTAGCAAATATGTACATAATATGTGATAGTTATACATATACATAGCTATCATGTTATTACGTCGCTGCATTAGGGTACTGCACCGAACAGTCATGCATAAAAAGCTGCCTGCATAGCAACTGCATCAGAAACATAATAATAACAATCAGTTAATAATAAGCTTAAAAAGCGTTCGTAATAATAATAATGCATAATTACGTGAAAGCAAAGCGCGTGCCGTATACAAAGCTTTGGGGGAATACGACAGCTGCGCGAAGTGTACATCTGCCAAGCGGGGCCAGCCCTAGCGTCACACACACATGGTCACGCGTGTAATGACACTGCCGGCGCACACTAGGGTTGTGTGTATATCTGTAGTTTTATGGTAAAGGTACATACGTTGAATTTAATTATTAAAATTATAGCCCTTTAAAATGTTGTGGTGAACGGCAAAATGTATGTAAATATAAAGTTTTAAAAGTTTATGCCCATTATTAAATTAAAAATGTGTTGTTAATAAAGAAAACGCTGTCCATAACGCGTTGTGATCTCTTTAAATCATCAGTAACGTGATATTTGTGTTGAGATACTAGTTTAACAGCTACAAAGCGTATGACTAAAAAAATATTACAAGACCTTGATATTTGCTTAAGCCTGATATTAAATCGGTTACATATTTAGTGATAGAACCTAAATAATGAAGTGACTTAAGTAACCTAGTTGAGTTTCTGGATGGTGTTCGGTGAACCATCAGGGAGACTTGTCTGAGCAGTCGCACTACGGTCGTCTTTCTATAGATCTATGGATGATCTATATATATTTCTATATTTCTATCTATCATCGCCCGTCACTTAAAATCAGGCGAGATAGTGCCCAAACATAGATCTAGAAGCGATAAAAAACAATTATTAAATATCTTCAAAGTTGACCTTATGTTTTCTAAGACCAGAACTGTCTAACTTTATCAGAAAGGATAGCTACTCTTGCAGATGCCCTAAAATTGCCCGCCGGCGGCGCTCTGTACAATATTAGCTTACTATTTTAGCAGTACTAGAAGACAAAATTGTAATACAATACTATACAATGTGACGTGGTTAAGTGAAATAAGGTGACGGTATCGACAGTGATCCAACAATACCGGTTAGCAACCCTAGCACACAAAGGCCTCGTTACGCACTCACGCACACTCACGCATTTCACTAATGTGTGTGTTTGTCAGGGTGTTGCCCTATTGCGCTACAGTCGTGCTTTTAGGGTTGGGCCCGATAACATTTTGTTTTTACTTGTTGAATGTTTGTGATGGATGAACGAGAATGATTGATTGAACACCTTTTGGACCTGGCGTTCGATTGTAATAGATTTCAGGAATACGCCGCTTTTTGTGTTTACGTAATTTTTGAAGCACAATTTCCCTTCTTTATGGAATATAGGAAAAGTAAAGACATCAATTGACGAGGCTATTTATTCGGTTGCAAAAAAGTATCAGCTTCGTCTTCTTCTACTTTCTCGTGTGGGTGTGTGGCCAACCCTGGTGTCGGAGTTTCAGCCTGTCGCCTCCCAGCTTGCAAAAATTCTTAAAAAACGTAACTTATTTATTTCACTTCAGTTTCCGTAACTTATTTATTTCACTTCAGTTTCCATTTATCTAATTTTTTATTCCACTTTTTTTTTATTTTACCATGTAAAGTATTCACTCAATTTTCGCTCAAATGAAGCGGTCCTGTTTCGATGAACCCTGTTCAAAAAAGGCTTAGGGGTTGGAAAAACAACAAACAGTCAATTTATTCTGTCCCTTTAATCAACCATGGCGGCGTGGAATCAGGCGGGAATCGTGACAGTCAAATCTATTCGGGGCCTGAATCGAAAACCGTACCAGCTTTTTTCCTGGTCTCATTTACATTGCTGTTAGTTTGTATTGGTCATGTTACTAGTACTAACTCTCTCAATTGCAATTCAAAGTTTACGGACATCTCTTTCTAATATTTAATTCGTAGCAGTTATGTTTCTAAGAATATGTACTTATACGATAGGCTCCGTATAGGTGTTTAAAGTATCGTAACCGAGAACTACATTCCTATTACTGGGACAGAGCTTATTCTCAGAGAAACTATAGCAAATGCAATGCCATCTAGAACTTTGTGTGTAAATTGCAAATTCCTTTATACCACTGCTAGTCGCCCTGACACATTATTCTTTAAATGTTGAATGTCCAATAATTAATTTTTGTAAAACGATCCACTGGTGGAACATAACAGTAGATTTTCTTTACGAAAGCATATTCATTCTGAATATATAATCATATTATAGACCTTCATAATACATTCCGATCTCTTCCGACAAATCCCACTACATGATTTTTACAGAAAAGCTCCAGTATTGTTGTATCAGTACCTACTGGATCGATGCGAACAACCCCGCTGACAAGTCTCGGTGCAATTCAATCAGTTAATGTGCCTTGTACATGGCCTTTAGTTTTACAACTGGCAATACCGGGTTTTAAAACTGTCTAGGTGACGTCTGGCAACATCGGGCTTATACGCTGGAGCGGGAAAGAAACGTCGCAGAAAAAGGCGTGTAGTAAATAGATATATTGGAATATTATTATTATTATAGCCGTGGTCGTCCCACTGCAGGGCAAAGGCCTACCTACCCTCCTTCCACTCCTCACGGCTTAATGCTCCTTGCGGCCAATCCTTCCAGAAGGAATCCAGCTCATCCCGCAATTTTTACTGGTGGTAGGTTTCTCGCATGCGAGAGGCCGTCTGGGTGGGTACCACCGCTTTGCCAGCTATTCAGCCGCCAAGCAGTAGTGCGCAAGCATTACTGTGTTCCGGTTTGTAGGGCATTGTAGCCAGCGAAATTACTGGGCATTATGAGACTCGACAGCTAATTGTCTCAGGGTGACGAGCGCAGTGCAGTGCCGCGCAGGATTTTGCAAAACAAAATTCTGGGTGGTGCTGTTATTGTTATGGGCTGGCGTATTGCTTACCATCAGGCAAACGACCAGCTCGTCTCGTCATGCAGTTCTACAAAAAAAAAAAGTCCGTCTGGGCCTGCCGTATTGTCGTCTGACATTGTGTGGGATCCACTCAGTGGTAAGGTTAGCTCACATCTCGTTCGACATGCGGCAGACGTGTCCAGCTCAGTTCCATTTCAAGCTAGCAGCTTTTTGTCCCACGTCGGTGATTTGTGTTTTGGAGCGCAGCTCACTGTTTCTTATTCGGTCCGACAATTTGAAACCTAAGATGTTACGCTCCATAGCTCGTGCGGACTTCTGATGTTTTGTCAAAGACCAATATTGGTTTAATTGTTTGGTATGTTTGGTTAATGGTTTGGTATTAATAATTAAAAATACTAATATTCATAGAAGTGATTGCCCGCAACTTCATTTCCGACTTCTAATTTCGAATTTACGCTAATAGTTAGAAAAAATATTTTCTACTTAGAAACTCGTTAGACATCAAGAAGTATACAAGAGCATAATTATTTACAGTAAAAATACCTTCTATGTCTGAAAGAGTCGTCAATTCCAGAAACGTCGTCTATATATTTATTGCTGCGATTGTATGTTTGTACAGATAGTAGGAACATTTTATAAATAAGCCATATACTAGCCAAACAAGCTTCGCTAACAATGATGCCCGGTATCCAGGGAATCAGGAATTTCGGGAGCCATTATCCCTCAACATCAAACGAAATGTTCGCAGCTTTGTCTTTGTTCAGAACTATTAGTTCCTGTTTTCACGTGGCTTTTTTATTGCGACAGATTAGACGTAGTTCAAACGTGACTACGTCGTATGATATTGTAAATGCTATCTGTTACTTTACGTGAGCCCAAAATTAACTAGCTTCAGGCAGTTTAATTAGCTTTGAAAGCTAATCAAAGTAGTAGTGGTAGTATTCTATATTTTATTGGTAGGTACAAGAAAGTATTACATACATATATAAAAATTAAATGCTGTTTGTTCGTAAGCGCATCACTTAAGAACGGCCAGATCGATTTAAAATTTTTTTCGAGGGAAACAAAAAATTGGAAAAGATGCTCGGAAAATTGGGAAATTTGGAAAAAAACAAAGTGCTTTCTTGCGCGAATGCAACCGCGGGGCGCAGCTAGTTTACAATAATCATTAATTTATCATACCTTTCTACTCATTATATATAGGTATACATCCCACGATACAGGTTATCCTAGTGTGGGGGGTGTAGGTCTTAGTATCTAAGTTTTTAAGTAATAAGAAGTCTACAAATGTACCTACTAGTAGGTATGAAGTTTAGGTTAAGATATTTTTGTACCTCATCTCATTAAGACTTCTGTAATACTCTTGGTTGAAATTAGTAAAGCTGATTGACAAGCACAATGACGAGCACCATTTTTGACTTTGCTATTCTATTTGCAACAGTTAATGTTAACAGTGAATTAGTTTAGCAGGCGTGGCGCTTTCCATCAGGCACACGATATTGTCCGTCTTGTCACTTCGTATCATACAGAAATCGTGAATAATATGGGCTCAAAGATAGAGCTAAAACAACGCATGAGCAAATCTCAAGTAGAATTTCATTACAAATTGACCAAACATTGTCCAAGTCCTTCAAACTACGTCCAACGTATCCTATGTCCCTACAAAGCCAATCGTGTAAGTGCCATCAGAGTTTGGCCCAGTTCATCCTTTATAATATTTTATTGGTTTCCAGGGCTATAAAACTTTGGTCAAAGGAATTCTTCACACTACGGAAAATAAGCAATACAAGGGACTAACAGGTATCAATACTTTAGGATACGTTACCCACCCTATAGCAAATACTAGATACTTGGTTCGCGAGAATACAAACGAATACTTTTAAGAGGATATGGCACAGCCGCGGCCAGCGAGCACTAGGTATTAGAATAATGGTTTACGGTCTCGCAGAAAATGCGTAAATTAAATAAAATAAATAAACTAAAAAATAATAATAATAATAATTTAACTAAATTCGTATCAATTTCAGATTTTTGTTAAAATTAGCGTTTCGGGAGAAAGCGTTTCTACCACACTAAATCTCAACCAAATTTGGTAATTTTGGTCTCAATTTCTTAAATGGAGAATAAACTAGGTTTTTAGGTTTTCCCTTTTCTAAATTTATGTCTATTTTTAAAGTTAACAGCTTCAAAACTTCAAAAAAATTTTTCGTTTAAATATCGAGTTTTTTGGGCCAATTTATTCAAATTCTAAAGGAATTATCGAAAAAAATCAAAACCTACAAACCTCAATAATGGTAACATCTCTTACATGTCCAAATTTCATTGAATTTGGTGAATGTTTAGGGGTAAAAAAACGTTTTCTCTTTTTGTATGAAAATTTCAGCGTGCCGTTCCCTCTTAACTTGTAGCATCATGGGTCTCGTAGTTCCTTATTTCTTTGATACAGGACTATGCAATCTATGCGATATTTTAGTTCATCCACCTTATTGTAAAAAGTGTAGCGAAATCGTACTTTTAAATACTTCTGGGTATCTAGCTCTTTTTACAAGAGTATTCGATATCGATACCTACTATCTGTATTTCTGGTCAATACATCTCTACGGAAAGGACGGATTTCGCCCATTTCCTTGATACGATATTGTACAAGTGTATTCTTTGTGTTTTTCCACTGTTCTCTTCTGTTATTTGTACAGCCAATTTGGCGTCTGTGGTTGCGACTTTTCTCTTTTATCTAAATAATTCCGTTTGGCCAGATGGGTAAGTTTTATTTGGGATTGTTTCCTTCCTTTATTTGCTTTATTGATTTGTTGATGTTGGTTTTACTAAGAGAGGCTTTTTACCGCTTCCTTTTGTTCAGATCGCGTTGACAAAATAGCTTTTTGTTTCTGAAAACAATTTACTCCTGGGAATCGGGCTTGACGTCACGCATAGAAGAAAATTGTTTGCTAATTCAATAATCCTTCATTTGAATATGTTTCAGCGCGACGCTCAATTCTCCTAATCTCTAAGAACTTTCAAGGCGGGTTTAAGCTCTCGTATTATAAGTACCTACAACGAGCAATAAACTGGTATCTTTCATAAATACATACCTAAATAAACTCCACAAGAATGTCTTCTTATATCAAAACTTTCAAACGTAATAACAACTCTATATAAATTCCAGCTACAGGGTGCTATCTTAAATATTTACGGTATCCACGTCTCAAGTTATATTACATCGTATTCTTATTCAAATCTCGCATTTCGCTAAACGAAACACCCTGTATTCTCGCAAATTGTACATAAACATGTTTTTATGAATATATGCTGAAATAGTGAGATTTTTGTATTGCTTTTCGGAATAACAATGATGATACAGAAAAAGAACTTGATTTTTTGTACGCGCTGGTGTCCCAGTGACGCCATTGAAAAGCCGAATCAGCAATGCAAGTACGGTAGTTGCCTCGATAAATATATCGAGTCGCTACAGTCGACAAACTTATCGAATCGTATCATCTCTTGCAAGTATGGAATTCTCGTAGACAAATTATAACGATGGCTTAACGATCGTTAGAATCGATACAGTTTATCGATTATTACGAAATGACAACTTCAAGTTAACGATGATTTCTATAAACTGTCTTATCGAAATCATTCATTCGCAATGATTAATAAAAAACATTTACGGAAATCCTTTGTAATGGTAGAAAACGGGTTTCTTGGTAGGAACACAATCTGTACAGGAAAGTTATTATATATACTCTTTGGCCAAGTGCCTATCTATTTGTGGCATAGTTACATTAGTAGGTAAACTTAGATGTTTAGCAGATAATTATGTACTAACGATAATGTGCACGGGTAGAATGAGATCGCGTCCTACAGATATTACTACCTTGCAAGAGGGCGACGGTGTTTGGTTAGATATTCGGAGGAAAGTCCTGAAACCTTCATCCGGTACTTCCATTCGGTTGTTAGCATCTCGCAATCTACGTATATTAAGCATTTGGGTGTTAGCGTTAGACCTCCGCTCAACTTCCAACATTAATAGAAGGCCAATGTCAATTTTTCTGAAGGAATTAATTCCGTCGCCTACTATCGATAGTTTTATCGAGCTTCTTTCGACTAAACAATCGCAACAAAATAGACGATCATCATTTAAAAGCTCCATATCGTTAATGCTTATCGATTTTTTCTATCGATCGTTTGAGTGGGTTCCATACTTGCAACGTCGACAAAATATCGATACAACCAGTTTTCTCGAATTTGACGATTTCAAATGTCAAATATTGTTCTTTTTGTCAAATTCTTGTCGACCGATATACTATACTATTTTTATTTTCTGTTTATGGACTCCCCGTCTAGATCTCTACATGGTGCAGAAATGAAGTATCAGTCTCAAAAAGCCTGTTTCAATGGCATCCTGAGTCATCGTGGTAGGAGTAAGTGAGGTTGATCGTGTATGACACATGACACTACCTCAGTTACAGATATGCCTGGCGTTAAGACTACCAAGAGTATTTTCGGCACTAAAATTTTAATTGCTGACCATAAGGCAATTAATAATATAAAAGGACCACACAAATCGGTTAAAAGAAGAATGCGCTTATAGATTGTACTTCAAAGAGAGTTAGAGTTCATGACAAATTTGTTATAAATTGTACTTATTATGTAAAAGAGCAACAAGCTGGTGAAAAATGGAAGGGGGCCCGTCGCATAATCTCGTCACGAAAAAGTTCGTTACATCAAAAAATGTTTGGTTAATTATACAAATACATTCTTTCGCATCAACTTCTAATTTTAAATAAGTTTTACGCATTTTTATGAAGCGCTTTCATTAACAACTTTAAAGAAATTTCTTTTGGAAGTTATTAAAATTCTGTTACTAACTTAAATCTACAAGAAAGCCATCAAAATTTTGACGCCATTTTTACAGCTTTAGGAGCACGTTCCTTTTCTTTCGTTTCGAGGCATCGATGGAAAATTTATTTTATAAATCAATACATTAAAAAAATTTGGTTTTTTGTTCTAACAAAAATACAACTGATTACAGTTGACTTAGTCTAGTACATTTATTACGTTTCTATAATGTTAACCTAACACATTGATCAACAGCACAAAAAATGAGCCGATTACTTATCGACTCAAAACCGCGCGTATACCTAACAGCTTCGACAAAAATAAAGTAAATTTTTGTCGAAGCCTTACAGTTAATTAAAACAATAGAGTGGGCCCAGGGCCTTGACATGTTAAAAACTCATCCTAACATTATCTTTTATAAGTATAAGGATAATTAAGAACACCAACTAATTCTAATTACATTTTAAATGAAGTTCCCGCGTTTTGAAGTTGCTCCATCAAAAAGTTGTAATCTCATCACGACCACGCTGTATAAATAAGTTAGAGAGTTGTGTACAATGAATAAATGCTGTGCTTATTATAATACCTAGCATTCCGCCTTGAAACTTCTCGAATTTTCCGGTTTAACGCAAAAATTCCCATTTTCCCGGGAAAAGACTAACCTTGCTAATCCAGGATCTAAATACTTTTCGTATTATACGAAGTTTGGTGGTAGGTTTCTCGTATGCGAGAGGCCGTCTGGATGGATACCACCGCTTTGCCAGTTATACAGCCGCCAAGCAGTAGTGCGCAAGTATTACTGTGTTCCGGTTTGAAGGGCATTGTAGCCAGTGAAATTACTGGGCATTATGATACTCAACAGCTAATTGTCTCAGGGTGACGAGCGCAGTGCAGCGCCGCGCAGGATTTTGCAAAACAAATTTCTGGGTGGTGCTGTTATTGTTATGGGCTGGCGTATTGCTTACCATCAGGCGAACGACCAGCTCGTCTCGTCATTCAGTTACATAAAAAAAAAAGTTTGACGTATATGGCTTTTGTAACCAACGACCATACAAACAATGGCGTCTAACTTCAAGAAAATTGTTAAGAGTTCTTGACGCCACCACAGTTTTAAAGATGTTATATCTTTTTTGTTATCCTAAACTTCTCTCAATTAATAAACTTTTAATAAAACGGCTAGGACTCACTTAGTTTGTCGAATTAGTCAACCTAAGTTTCTAGGTTAGGTTTCTCTCAATTTATTTGTATTGTGAGAATCTTCGGCTAAATTATTGATCCTATCAATAATGGATTTAAAAGGGTGGCAAGCTGGTGGAAAATGGAAAGTGGTCATCGCACAATCTCGTCACGAAAAGCTCGCTACGGCAAAAAGTGTTTAGTTTACTATAAAAATACTTCTGCATAAACTTCTATTTTTGGCTTTAATTAATTGCTATTAAATTAATTTGAAATACTATTTTTGGCGAATAAAAATTCGCCAAAAAGTATTTCAAATTAATTAATGTTAATTATTATTAATGTCTTTAAAATTATTAAAGAAAATACGCTTCATAAAAATGAACCGTATTTTCTTTAATAACCTTAATGACATTTCTTGTGGAAGTTATTAAAATTCTGTTACTAACTTGAATAGGTATCCACAAGAAAAGCCATCAAAATTTTAACGCCATTTTTACAGCAACACGTTTCTTTTGCCACGTTTAACACGGTCGCCTCCGTTTCGTCCTATGCCGTGAGATGACTACGGTTCAAAATCCTTGACGCGTACTTCAGTCGGGCGGCCGCTTATTCTTATGGCGATTGGTTTCAACAAGAGAAAAAAGTTACCTCTATCACCTATTTCGACCACCAACTTACGATTTCTATCCACACATTTCTTCCCCTTCACCCAATGGGGTGCGCAGTTAAACCCCATGCAACCCCTTGCGCTCCTCTTCCGTATATCTATTTAATTGACAGGCTGGCTCTAAGTGCTCTTGAAGATATTGTTATGGGGTGGAAGGTATTTATATGTTATGTGGAATATTTATGCTACATGTTGTACCACTGAGAGCTGTTTTCGTAGAAATGGTGGTTCTTTGTAAGGGTCTCTGTTCTTGGAAGCTCGTGACTATGTATAGTACTTAGGTACGATATGGGTTGAAATAAGGGGAATATAATGTTTTGTTTCTTAATGTAGCGCTCGTGTAGTGTAGGTCGCCTAGCCGTAGATTTGGTAACAGATCGTAACAGAACAGGCCGTAATTTATTTCATAAGTTAAGCAACGTTCGCAGCGGTCAACACATGGATGGGTGACCTTTTGTGTGGTATTTACATTTGAGCGCTACTGTGCTTCGGAGGGCTTGTTAAGCCGTCGGTGCCAGTTGTTGCTTAGGATAACAGTTGTTAGGTCATGTGGAAGGCCTTTGAGGGTCTAAAAACTTCGACACCAGGATTGGCCACACATCCACACGAAAGAAAAAGTTCCTTAATTTAACGTTTTAACGCAAAGGTATTGCAAACCTCAGTCTTGCTGTGTAAGGCGAAATCCTATAAAACAGCCAAGAGACCATAAAATAATACTAATTGCACTCAAAAAAGAAAGCAGTTAGTAATATTTGTGCAATCGGTGCCCTTATCGTTATATGTAAATTCTCACAGACAACCTATAGATGGACAAATATGAAAAGAGAAACATTGATGTCAGAACTGTGCAAAGTAATATATTATGTACCTTGCCGATAGAATCGAATAGGATAGAAAAACTCTTTATTGTATACCAATTGAAAGAAATAGACAATAACACATTCCTTAACTATGGTAGTACAATGGGCGGTCTTATCGCTTGAAGCGATCTCTTCCAGACAACCTTTGGATGGACAGTATGGAAGAAGAAGTAGACGGCGGTGTCCAACAAAATTTATTAATTACAACTAAATACCTACATAATCAGACATACATGCTAATATTTACATTCTAATACACACAAAAACAAAAATATTATTATTAAAATAGACTAATATATACTTATCAAAATATTATTCTAATACATTCAGTATAATACTTATATACATAAAAATAATAAAAGCAGTGTCGATTTTCATTTTTAAAAGCAATTGTTAGAAATCCTAGCACTCAGTGACTTTAAAATCCAGTCTAAACGGAAAATAGAAAAGTTTCCATACAAAACAACAGGACAATAGCAATAGTTGTTATCACTGAACGTCACGCAACACAGTTTCATTGTAAGAGTAGAAATGAAAACTGGACGTGTTTCATTGGCAAGGAGAGTTTCAGATTTGCGGACATTTGACAGCCTTTGTCGTGTAGTGGTTGGGCGGGTTGGCTCAAATCTCATACACCACTGAGGTTGCGGGTTCGATTCCCGCGACGGGACAAATGTTTGTGCACAGAAAAAAAGCGCAAGCATTAGTTTTGTGTCTGGGTGCTGTGGGACCATGGTCCTCATAGTTCCTGGTTCCCTAGATACAGGGAATCCTAGTTAGGGATCAGGATCTATGTATGTGATCGTTGGGCGTTAATTATTTATATATTTATTTTTTTATTAAGAAGCCTTGCAGGACAAAAATATGTTTTTCAATAAATGACGTATAAACAGGTTGCAACAATACTTAAATCAATTTGCACAACATTTAAATATGGTTTTTATTTCCTTTTTATATAACTGAATGATGAGACGAGCATGTCGTTCGCCTGATGGTAAGCGCCATGCCAGCCAGGTACCAGCTGATTTACATAATTTATTTTGTTTGAACGATTTTACGGGGTGCTGTGAACCCATCATAAAAGAACTAAAACTTACTTATATGTATGCATAATATAAATCCTGGCTCAAGTTGTAGTAGTTATGATTGCAAACCAGCAGTTTGTAGGTAACAAACTGCTTATTCCATTGCCTCATACTCCGGTGCTCAGCGCTCACAACAGTGCGGATCATACAAACTTCATACACTACCAAAACTTATATGAGCTTGCCCTTACCTAGAACTCAAGTTGAACTGTTAGCAGTTAACGCGATCGCGTTTTTCGTTAACTCCCGTTATTCCGCGAAAAGCTGTTACCCGTTAAAACTTTCCTGCGATTCGTTGAAATAACCTTTACTCAGCTGTTGGCGTAAATCCGTTTAGTTTTTTGGCTTATACTTGCAGTAAGGGTTTTTGGTCCGTCCACCTTTTGACGTTTGCCTTGTCGGAAGACAACTTGTGGTTTAGAAATCAGGATTTCATATGTGACTTTTTTATTACCATGTCCTAATCACACTACTTTTGCTTTTCTCAAATACCGAATAATTAATTAAATAATAATTAAAGCCTCTCTATTTCTTTTTTTTTATAAAAATAAAACATATTTAAAAATATTTTTTTTTTTAACAAAGATAAATCTTTGGATAAAGACCTCCATTTCAAACCATTTATTTCTCTCATCTTGTGCAATTGTTAGCCAGTCTTTGCCCACCGCTCTGTCTATTTCATCTACCCATCTTTCTTGTGGTCGGCCTCGTCTTCTATTACCATTTGGTTAAGCCTTTGTATGTTACCTTGCCTGGCGTACGGTTTCCAAACATGACAATTGGACATACAACAATTCAATAAGAAATAAAATACAAAGATGTTCGCGCTATGGAAAGGAGCGTTCTTAGCATAAAGCTAAAAAATTGAATACCAATTACTGTGATAGAAATAATTATTGCGACTTGATACTTCTTCTCTTATGTGGGTGTCCAACGCACGCACGCACTTCAGTGTCATAAGAAATAATTACTAAACAATAATTAAAGCTAAAGTGTTACAATGGGCTGTCTTATCGCTTATAGCGATCTCTTCCAGACAACTTTTATAACTTTTGGATGGAGAGGACTCAAAGAAACTGACGACTGACTGACATAAGTGTCATGACCATGTAACAGATCAGTATTCCATTCGTATTGCCTTACAATAAGGTATATTTTTAACATTTATAAATGGCATTTATAACTGTTCAAACTACTAATAAATGTGGCGAAATAGGTGCATTGATTCTTTGTGTATAAATGTTTAGTTTACGTGTGTGCCATTGGCGACACTGATTCTCCTGATCACCATTTCAAATCAAATCAAAATCTCTTTATTCATTTTTTGGCATGACAGACGCACTTATGAATGTCAAATTATCACTGTGACTCTACCACCGTATCGGAAAAAATAACGCAGATAAAACGGCAAGATTCTAAGGGCATTTTTTTAGAGCCTTTGGTTACAAAGTTTTGGTTTTCTACAATTATGTTTCTTATGTACCAGTTGGTTATTTTGCAGAAGTGGAATGTTCCAGCATCTTTGTCTTCTATTTAATTACGAACAGTAGGTGCTTTTCTTATTAGAACAGTCTTTACGCGTAATTTGAATTTACTTTCTGTGAGCTCCAAAATATATGAATTTTGGAATTTTATAGTAAAAACGTACGTAGTTGCATTCTAACTTATTCTCCATTTCCCTGGTTTTTACGGTCATCATTAGACTACAGCGTTATTTCCCATATCGGTCGTGTTCATCCAGAAGCTTGTCGTAATGCGACTAATTAGTCGTGACAAGAATAATTTGTCACCACGGTAAACAGTAAGAAGTTAAGTTTGCGTGCCGCAGAGTTATACAGCCGCATTGCAGCTAATCGTCCCCTGTTGGGACGTAAGCTTATTGTCGTGATACATGGAAACTGTCTATTTTACTTGTAAATGTACTGAAAGGCTATAATTACAACGATCCTTCATATTTCTAGTAAATTCCGTGATTTTCTATATTTTTCTGATAACTGCATACAGTTGCGATTTCTTTTGTGTAGAACATTTAGTTCGAAGTAAGCCTCTTTCATTAGAGTCCACCTCGCCACCACACCTTTGGCCAAGTAGTAGTGTTTTGTTAACACGTCAAACATTACTGTGTTCCAGTATGAAAGGCATAAGCGAAATTACTTAGCATTGTGAGACTTAAGAATCATTGTCTGGCTCACTGCGTCACTACGTTTGTCAATGGTGAAGAAAGCAGTGCAGTGCCGCAAAATCTCTAGTTAGGGTTGCAATAGGGCAATTCCATGATGACCCTAAAGTCCTTAAATTTCACAAAAACGTATAAATCACTTTGCAAGTTTACTTTCTTAGAGCTTGTAGTTTCGTTTGCCTTTATATGTAGTCACACGTTCTGGGGGGACCCTTTGGCAGCGTGCGCAAATACAGCATTTAAACATAGTATCAGTAAATAGTACTAACTATTACTTAGGTAGTATTAGGACTTTATTTAATTAAAAATCTCAGTACAAGAACCATTGTTACGAATCTGTTTTTTTTTTTCTTTTTAATAATTTTATCTACTACCTATATCAGGTAATTATTTGAGAAGTAAATTCAGATTTTGGTGTTTGAGCGTTTTGGTGTTGACAGACTGAAAGCTTACTATTGTTAACCTAATAAAAAAAATATCATAGCTATATATATAGTAAGTACATTATGGTTTATTTTAAACACTTCCTGAAAAGTTGTCCGATCCCCTATTGTGCAAGTAGGCGTACAGCTTACTATCAAGAGAACGACCTGCACGAACACTGCTTCCAGGGTTCCGAGTTCCATTTTAATCACCGATACAAAACTCACTAAAACTCAACAAATTTGGTCTCCGGACTTCTATATTCAACCCGACATCGAAGGACCATAAAGTTATGAATGAACTGGTACAAACTGGTTTTTAAGTGTTAAGTTTTGACAGCGGTTACAAGCTACTGCAAAGTTAAAGTTTTAATATTTAATGGACAAAACGCTTGGTTTCACCGGACTAATGAATTGATGTTTGTTGGTAAACAATGGAGTTTGATTTATGACATAAAAGCTTTTGGAAGTCGATTTGTTTTAATTCGTTCCGGTTTGTTGACTCGCTTTCAGATTAGTCTGAATAGTTATTGTTTTATCAGAGACTGTTTTAACAGAGACCTTTGCCAAATTTGATCATTGAAAGTTACTGTCCGCCAATTAGGCAAATAAATACTTTTTGAGAATCATTTATTTCCAATTGACAGAGCACTGGACTTCCTTTTTCTTTTTACGCCCAACGATCACATACATAGATCCTGGCCCCTAACTAGGATTCCCTATATTTACCAGAAACTATGAGGACCAAGGTCCCACGACACCCAGACACGAAACAAATGCTTGCGTTTTCTTTTGTTTGTATGCAGAAACATTTGTCCCGTCGCAGATATCGAACCCGCAACCTGGTGGTGTATATGATTTGAGCCAACCTGCTCAACCACTACACCACAGATGCTGTCGCATTATGCTATAATAAGTGCCTAGAACGAAATATCACTTCAAACTATACTTAATAATGGGCAAAAATGTTGTTTAGCTAAATTATGTCTAATGCTAAAAAATATAATAAAAATACTGCATGCGCCTAAACGATTTAAAAAGAAAATATTCAAACTTTTTTTCTGTTGAGAATGGCAACGACCAGTTTAGTTATAAACACATATACTAATGCAATTTCCACATCAATAAGAAACTGAAATTAGGTCTAAATTACAACGAACTAAATAGTTCGCGCGCATGCAATCATTTTGATATATTATTTTACTAACTGTATTATTACTGCCCGTGTCCCAGCAGTGGGAACGTGATGGGCTGATGATTTACGTTGTCGAATGTGCATTGTTGTTGTTGTTCAATACCTGTGCTTATGGTTTAATTGAAACTAACGTGATTAAATATTATTCGTAACCCATACATGCACCTACACATGTTTTTTATAATTAAACTACAGTAAAACTCAAAAAATAAAAAAATAATTTGATATAAAAAATAAATAAATACTTTGATAATTCCAAATTCAAAAGTTAAAATTATCTATGCAAATAACTTTTTAATTTTAAAATTTCGAACACCGCTTTTGAATCGCGTGTTTGTTTCAACACGAGAATATAGGCACGGTCGGTTGTATTATTCTGCCAGAGTTACAATGTTTTAACATTGTTTCGAGTTTTCCATCACGCAAATCGGTGGAAATTATACAAACAACCCGTGTTAATTTCCTTTTTAGATTTAGTTGCTAGTTACTTCCACCTGAATAATATCTTTATATATTTTTTTGTATTTAATATATCGTAAATAGCTTTACAAAGTTCAATAACACTGTTTTCAGGTTCTCGTGGCTCAAGTTTCTTTCGCGATAATGATTTCCTGAAATTAGAGTGTTTATTTCGGTTACATTTCTTCTACATGTAAAGTTTTATTGGCAACTACAGTAAATTATATTTGTAAAAGAAAACAAACTTTCTAATTTCAAAGTAGTTTCAGCGCTAATACAAAACTCTGCGGACTAAAGAAAACAAAGACTTCATATTTCCAAAAATAGTCCAACATAAAAAGGCGATCGAAGCCGCTCAACGCCTCATTAACGAGCGCTGAGTGAAAAATTAAAAGCCAAAGATAAAATAAGGAGTGAGCGAGACGGCAATCTCTAACAGCCAATATCCGTTCGATCAGCTGTGCAACGGAAACAGCTGGCAACTTGAGTGAGCGTCATTCAGCTTTTTTTCGAACTAACGATTTTTCCCCGCTGACGAATTTAAGGCCATATTTTTTATTTGCGTAAAAACACGGGGCGTCAGCTGATCGGAATATCTTGATGAATGTTGCAGCATGTTTTTAGAGCACGCTTTTTTCACCTGGCGCTGTCACAACTATTTGTCACAGCGTTAACGGCTTTTGTACTATTAAACATGGAAGGTTTATTTGCCGCTAAAATGGTAGATGATTGCCATGATTTAGGTGACGCTTTCGTCCGGCATTACGCCTGTACGATTTCAGATTATGATGCTTGCGCATAACAATAACGTTAACGGTTAACAATAAATTAACAAAACATATTGACGGAAATGTAGTTATAGGTTCCTGCATTTTATATGACTAGCTGCTCAACGTGGTTTTCTGGAAAAATATTTCTTTGGGACCTGGAAATAACCTACGCCTTTTCCAGGTCCCAAAGAACCGACATACCAAATTTTATCAAAATCCGTTTAGTAGTTTTTGAGTTATTGAGTAACAAACATATCGATTAGCATTCTACTCCAGACAGTCTTTGAAATTACAGAATAGAGTATGATGCACCAATGCAGTTTTTTCTCTTATTTACTTTTGCTTATATTGTGTAAGTGTTTTGCTCTAAATGGTCTGAATAGTTTAAAACCGCGGGAAATAGAAACGTAGGTATAGTATAAAAAAGTGCTACGGATTTTTTTATCACTTATTTTTTCAGCGCACTTTGAAGTGGTTTCTATTGGCAGACAGAATAACTTACTAGAATCTCTGATTATTACGAACTCTTTGACGTCATGCTAAATGCGGTCGCCTTACAGTATTTCAATGTATATCTAGGATAGAGATGAAACTTCCAGATAATCTTCAAGGCACTTCCAGCAACATTTTTAATACTTAGCTGACTTTTAATACCTACTTAAAACTTAAAAACTAATTCTTTTAAAATATAATTAAAAGTTTATTTTAAAAAAAGCTCGTAACAAAAATGTATCATAAAACTATTTTAAACAGAAAATGTTTGAAAGAGTATTTTAGTTTCAGCAATATAATATCGGTAAAATTTTATTGGTAGTTCATAAAACAAGATACGTAACCTAGCTTTTTGAATTTTATAAAGCTACGATAAACAATAGGTATGTACCCCAGGGAAATTCCAAACTTTCATATGAAAAGATGCTGATAAATCCTGAAGCTGTTTGAATCATCTTGCCACGCTTGCCCATAACAATTGCAGTGCCTCCCAGAATTTTATACCATAGAAACTTTAATACCATAAAAAGCACTGCGTAGGACTGCATTGCGCTCATCACCCCGAGACACCAGATATTAAGTCACATATACGCCCAGTAATTTCGCTGGCTACAATGCCCTTCAAACCGGAACACAGGGCATGAGAGCTGATGCAGGATGATGACTGTGATAGCTAATACGAGGCTTTGGATTGCGTGATGATGATGATGATGATGATGATGATGATGACGTGCCTTTGTAATTCGATGTTACTTGTCATCAAAAGTATTTTCTTTTATCTCCGGCCAAATCACAGTCCCCTCTCTAAGACCAGGACGGAAATTTTAACAACGTTTCTCTTGGGATTATTCATACTGTTCCTAAAGTGAGGTTAAGCAACCGTAAGGAACGTACCCGAAAGGTGCAGTGGAAACTTTGCTGTTTTGGGTAGTTTGACTTGTTGGGAAAAGCGGGTGGGAACTTCTAAAAGACGGTGGTTGTTTGCTAAAAACGGGGTAATAGCGGTTCTGCGCCGGTTTGCTACACTATGACCTACTTTGTTTTGACACTTAGAATACTCAAGAGTAATTTTTTTAAACAGGGTATTTGGAAAGATTTTTTTTTCATGTAACTGACTATTGAGAAGGACACGTCGTTCGCTTGATAGTGAGCGCCTGCCCATAACAATAGGGAATATGTATGTGTTGTCGAAAAATCTGGAAATTAATCTTTATGATAAATTACTCCTTTAACCATTTAATAGTGATAAAATTATTATTGTTAATTGAGAAGTTTTTTTTGGTATTTCATTATTTCTTTTTCGCATATTTGGAAAAACAGAACGTAATCGCTAAACGCTTAAGTACGTGCAACCACATTTTGACGTCACGCGGCATAGACAGACCATTGAAGATCCTAGGTACACATTTTGACGTCACACGTAAAAGGCCGCGTTTATGGTGATTTATATTAATTAAAAAAATTATTTAATGATTTTATTGACAAATGATGTCGTAAAATTTTGAAACGTTTTTAATTAATAGTATTCTATAATGAATCGGTTCATCCATAAAAAATACACGCATATTCCCTACTGCAGTGCCATAAAGTTACAATAATATACGGTGAAGTAATGTGTGACTTAAACGTTGGTATAGTATAATTAAACACGTTTTAAGCTTTTGTTGTAAATATTAGAAATAAAAGTTAACATTCCAACATGTGTGCATTGAATTGTTTGTAACCTTCATTGAAATATGCGCTACACAACACCTTCATTTGTCATTCTCACGTCTCCCAATTGTTTTCTAAACCAGTTCTGAAACGATTAGTTCCAAACAAATGCGATCACCCGCCCCTCACCGCCATCTGTCGACGCCGAACAAAAGTAATCATGCGGAACTCTCGTTATACAGTTATGCACTCGCTCCTAAACTACAAACGCTGACACGTTCGAATTTTAGAAAGCTCGAAATTTGAATGCTCCTTTAGAAATTCGGAATTAAAATGTCCAATTTGAGTTTAGAACTGGAATTCATTCTCGCAATTGCAGGCGTGTTTGAAGTTCAAACGCTAAAAGTCAAACTAGTATCATTATGACTATACATTTTGTACTGGCTGATGAAACTAATTCAAAAGAAGAAAACAGCTTTCTAAAATACTTTGATTTGATTTTAAATACCAGCCAGTATTTCGAACATGTTTACTTGTCATTGTAACAAAAAGGTCACATTTCATTTGCTTACAACAAACCAGTAGGTTCTTATAATTCTAATTTTTAAAACTCGATTTAATTGTTATACAGCTTCCAATTAGGGACTATTCATTTAAATAATAACTGAGTCACCCCAGTAAGATCTTGTTGCATATTCTAAGCGAAATCTCCAAAAAACGCCTGCCTTAATTTGGCCTGTTTGGCTTAATTAAGCTTGATATTATTCCGCACTCGCGGGGAATTTTAATTTTTAAGTTTGGTAACTAAGAGGACGAGATTTTTGATGTGGGGACTTTGTCCCTTGGTTATCTACATTTGCTTATTTAGGTAGCTTTACGACCGCGACTATGCTTCAGTCTTTTATGATTGAGTTATTCACACACCGTTTTGTTTATTCAGTTTTATTTGAAATCAGATCCGTGAAACTTAAACATAATAGTGATGCAAAATCTTATATGCGTGCTCTATTATCAGAGCGAGTGTGGCTCAGCGGGAACTCGTGTGCCTTTGGATCCGACGCACCTGGGTTCGAATCCCGACTCGGCCCTGCACCAATGACTTATAGTTAAGTGCAAATTATGCACGCTCGCTCTAAAAACTGTGAAGGAAAACATCTTGATGAAACCCGCTTACGCGCTTTGGAGTGGTGGGCTCTGGCCGTGGTCGTAATACCACACACCGAACAAAGCCATGCCGTCAAGCGACCTAGTCGTGTTTCGGGATGATGTTTGGTGAACCATCGGGGAGACGGGTCTGAGCAGCCGCTCAACTGCCGTCTCTCTCTACATCTATGTGCTCCATCTTAGGCCACATCATCGCTTCACTTCAGGCGAGATAGTGGCCAAACATAGATCTATTAAAAGTAAAAAAAAGAAAATTTAAATCTTTTAAATCTACAATTTTGACCGATAAAAGAAAGGAGGTGGTTCTCATTTTGACGTGTGTGTTTTTATATATATACACTGATAAGTGATTACCAACCTTCTCCCTCACACAGTCACGTCAACTATATAATATAAATTGAAATAAATGTAATATCTCTTTATGTATCCACGCATTTATTCATGAATACTTTATTTTATTTTCAGGTAAGTATCCAGAGGGGCTCCAACCAGTACTAACCAGTTCCAACAGACAGGATGAAGGCGGTACGTCAATCAAACCACTCAAAATATATAAACATACATTTGGTAAAGTCATAATTTCGTATGTTTTTGTTGCTTACATAAATAACAGGGAAGTTTATTAAACGTTGTATTTTGGAAGCTCTTACGCGGGTTTTATTAATGATAGACGTGGCCTAGGTAAAATGTTATGGTAATTATGCCAGGCTATCGAAACCACGCCAAAGCGGTAGGCTTTGGCGTGGTTTCGATTCCCATAAATGATTTTCAACGAACAATTACTTAAATCAAGTAACCTAAAATTAGTTGATACATTAAAATAGAAAAGATTCGATCAGTTATGAAACAAATTCATACTCTCTATTTGAACTCATTAAAAATAAACAGTACTGGTTTTGTGACTCCTTTTTGACATTAGGCATGTAAGTATACTGTTAAAATGGTCGTGGATAACTGGGTTGTTACCATATTTTCCTTTGTAATATAATATACTTGAACTTCTAACTTGTTAAGTTAATGACGGTCTATATACACAAATTAACACACCTTACATACACATCTAAGCCATCATCTTTAATCAACAACGCAAATACAGTTCCATCTCTTACAACTACAATACAGCTTCTACAAGTACAATTATTCGCATCCAAGTTTACAATTACAGCACAGTTAAATATCTCTAATTGGTTGATAAATATTCGGTCTGGAATTGTCCCGTTTTGCGATAAACTCGGGTAAGATTTGTTACCCTGGCGGCGCGGGTAATTTAGGGTAATTACACATTTACCCGTATGGTGTCACCAGGCCTAGCACACTCCGCACTGTAGGTACGAAGCTACAAGTACATAGCCGGACACCGACGGCGGTCGCGCATCGTTACACACGCGTCAGAAGAGATAATAGCTATAAAAGAAAGAAAAAGAAAGAGAGGCGCTCTGTAGGTTAATATGACTGGTAGGTATGCAGCGCTACGCGAGCTGAATTGAATGTTATTGCGTCATAGTGAGAGTCGCTATTTGGTTAAATTTCTTTACGGAGTGATGCTTCTGTCCCTTAGTATTCTGTGGTGTCACATAATGCGCGAAGGGTAATAATATCTACCATGAAGACCATAGAGTCATGTTCATATGTCATAATAATAAGTATGAGGTAATCATAATATAAAAGTAAATGACTTCCAAAATGTTATGTTCAAAGTTGGAAATAGGTTGGGGGTTCGATTCCGGCGACAGAAATTTATGCAATGAAAAGTTTCCTTTTTTTACCGACCCTGACCCTGTTCCTGTTTCCCTAGAAATAGAGAAACCTAGTATTATTATCTATTCTGTGATTAGGGTGATCATCATCATCATCCCATTCATTCAAGCCCATTACGTTCCCACTGCTGGGACTCAGGCCTTCCTTCGTAGAGAGAGTATGGGCCATAATCCACCACGCTGGCCCAGGGGCAACAATAATATTATTATTTAGGCTCTCTAGTATCTACCTATGTGATGTGATAAGCGTTTTAAGCGATAAGTTATTTATTTAATTATACTTAGTATAAACGGCTTTTTAACTATCTACTTTACAGTACTGAAAATAGTGTCTGATTTGAAACACGACGGAAAAACAACCAATTTAGCCAAGGGCGATCTAACGCCAGACGACGCGCTCGTTAGTGAAAATCTAATTACAATAGATATCGTTTAATCTTAACCGCTGTACATCTGAACGAACGAATTAATGAACTTCATATGACGCACCAAATTACAAAAGAACAATAAAAACAACAATAAAAATTTAAATAAAAGAACAATAATAACATATAAAATCTGTAATAATGGGTGGCCTTATCGCTAAAAGCGATCTCTCCCAGCTTCGACGCAACCTTTGGAAGGATAGGACTGTTATAATAAATTCTATTTGAGTTACTCTAGTGATGTTCGTGATACGGCAATAAAGGGTAGTCATACCGTTAAGATAGACTTATTTGCTGTAACAATATGTTGTCCACTTAAAATCTTACTTTATGGTTTACACACCCAGTCCTTTGAAATCATTATAGACTTCAAAATTTTTGTCACTTTCTGACACATGCACTTTGACGTAAGTGGAAGGGTGACAAAAGATTTTTAACAACGTTAGTCTTATAGACGTACGAATAAACTAGCTGTGCCTCGCGGTTTCTCGTAAGAAGTAGCCCATTTGTCCATTTATTCAGGTACTTGCTGTGATTACAGTTGTGACCAAAACGTACAGCAAGCCACAATTTACATAACCCTTGTCCTCTTCCAGCACCTAAAGAACCTTTTGATGAAATTTGGTATGTGGGTAACATACCAAATGTCATCAAAATCTGTTCAGTAGTTTTTGCGTGATTGAGTAACAAACATCCATCCATCCATTCTCAAAAACTTTTGCACTTATAATTTTAGTAGGATAGGATAAGTATGATAAAACTAAATTAAATCCATTATTAGTAAAAAAAAAATTTGAATCGATCCAAAGGGGCTGTAT
Organism: Petrophora chlorosata; assembly: GCA_951640565.1. NCBI lineage: Eukaryota > Metazoa > Arthropoda > Insecta > Lepidoptera > Geometridae > Petrophora > Petrophora chlorosata. Next base: position 10,556,281 of record OX621203.1, on the reverse strand, counting down.
AATAGCACTTACCACCACCGTGTCACCGCCTATGAATAATTATTTTATTTGCTTTATGTATATTTTGTTTACTCTTGTTATTTATTTGTTTATATATATGTTGTATTCGTCTCTTATCTTACTGTTCGTGATGGTCACGGTCATAGGTTCCGGCTGAAAATCAGTACTAAGGTATTTATTACCTTAGTTTATATGCTGAGTCGGAACCTTTTCCTGACATCGCGCAACGTTCCATTATACTATAATTATATTATGTATTTATTATATATGTTATTACATGTGTTATTTTTTTTTCTGTTGTATGTATAGTATTATATTATTATTATTATAGTATATTATTTGTTATGTGTAGTATAGTATTATAGCTTAATGTAATGTTGCGTGTATTTGTCTTGAATAAATGTATTTTCTTTCTTTCTTTCTTTCTTTCTTTACTTATAGTCAAAATTTTATCACCACCAGAATAAAACTTTCTTTACAATTAGTCTTATATTAGTCCTAACATTTCTTTTATTTATTTCATTGTATTAATTCAATTGTCTTTTTGCCAATTGAACTTCGTACAGCATCCCCGGACCATCACTAATGCTCCCACTCACATTAATTACCTACAATTGAAGATAGCGGCGTTAATTTTAACGGCGACAATTCACGTTGCCACGTGACGTTATCGTTACCGTAACAGTCTACGGGTGGCAATAATTGTCTTATAATGTAATTAATATTACATGACTAACGTAGATAATGACTTACGGGAATTACGTTACGTAACGAACGTCGATCTTTGTATGTACGAGTAAATTGAGACAATATTGATACAAGCTGCGCCCCGCTGTTTCACCCGCCGTTTTCCGTCACAAAAGTAGCCTATGTCCTTTTCCAGGACCTAAAGGACCTACAAAAACTACTTAACGGATTTTGATGAAATTTATATTAAATTTCATCAAAATCGTTCAGTAGCGTTTGCGTGATTAAGTAACAAACATCCATCCATCCATCGTATATTAGTAGGATTATACCAATAACAAGTTGAAACTTAAACCTGAAATCGTTAAAAATGATCGTGACCGTCATGAAGAAAATAATGACAACCTGATTGGTCAATGCGCCGTGACCAAAATGCTGAGGTCTATTCTGATCAACGGATCTTCGTTGCTATTTATCGAGATAATGCTGCCAGTATTTTGAGTCTACTATTTGGGTGAAAAATTTCGGGTATCTATAGGTCTGTAACTCTCAAAATCTCGTACAATTGCTGCTTTCCTCCAGTGAAGAAATAAGATTATGAAACAATCAATCAACTAAGCGTTTATTGCCAATATAGGTAAACGGATAGATATAAAAGTACCACTATATCCAGCTATTTGGCATGCCAATATAATATATACCTAATCTAATAATATTCCAAATAACATTTTTGTTAGGATAATTAATTAGGTATATATATTTTCCTACGCTAGAACAAAGCCTGATAACGCAGGCCTCTTATCTTTAGTGCAAATGACAAACAAAACACAGTGTTTTGAAAGGTATGCCGTAGGCCCATTACTTACACTCGTAGCTGCGGGCGTAGCGCGCTACGCCGTAGACCTCGTAGCTTCGTAGCGCTACGTGGATTTACACGGATTTTGTATTTCACGTGATACGGGATGAATGACGTGACATCGCGATTTCTACTCGAAATTAGCTGGAGATTTTCAACTATTCAATTTCGTACTTTATCCGCTACACTATAAAACTCAAAGTTGTGTATCCGTAGAAAATGAGGAAGCAATTTAGGGGCAACTTTATTTTTGAAACAGAATTAACTTCGGATTAACTCACGCATTCGACTTTTAATTGAGATTAACTAACCGCCTGCGCCTAATAAGATTATCCGTGATTTCTCTCACGTAAACAACAACTTAACTACGGGCGCTTTACTTGCAACGTAATTCAATCAAAATTACATTTAATATCGCAATCAGTATTAAAATATAGTCATTTCAAGCCAGCCATCGGAATCCGCAGTAGGCTTTGTCCATCAAATCGTGTAACGAGCCTAAAACCAAAATACCTATTTGCTATTAGTATTCTACTAGCTGACGCCCGCGACTTCAACCGGAATATGGTTTATAATGCTACCTACTAAGCAACTGTTTGTTTATCGAGACCAAAAGTTGTATGAATCTAGATTAGAATTTCATGAAACCTTTCAAAAGAGTATAACTACAGAATTTCAGATTCATATTTTACATAACTTTCGCGTTTTTCGCGGCTGTAGCTCACTTATTCTCGAATGAATTTTAATGTTTTATTTTATAGAACTGAGTGATGTGTCGAGCAATTCATTCACCTGTTGGTAAGCGCCACACCTGCCCATAAGAATTTCTGTACCATCTAGAACTTTTAATACCATAAAAAGCACTGCAGAGCATTGCATCGCGCTCATGGCTCCGAGACATCAGATAATATAGGTCAATTTTAGTTATATATTTATGCTCAGTATTTACATTTTTCAGTATTCCAGTAAATCAATTCCAACTCTGTATGCTGCATATTATAAAATCTACAGGTCAACACGTTTATTAAACGGATGGCTTCATTCGAATACAACCAATCCAACAAACTACATTTATTTATAAAATTAGTCAGTATGCATTTGACAGCGCATGAACTATTTGTTAGTTTAGACTATTGTGTTGGCATTGGCCCGCCAACGCAGCAGCTATTTGTTTAATCTAGTCTGACAGAGCAATCAGCTATTTAGCTAGTTTAATGTTAAAACTAATTAGCTTTTCAGTTGAACAATATGATCAATTTGCGATACTAATATACTGACAGTGAGACTCAACAAACAGATATAGGCACCTAGGGTTGTCACTATTTGATATTTGGAACAGCATTTGAAGCCGCATGAATCGTTTTAAAACATAGGAATTGATTGTGAAAATGGTCGAATCGGTCGTGATCAGACGAGCGTGTCATTTGCCTAGTGGTAAGCGCTGCGCCTGCCCATACCAATTGCAGTGCCACCCAGAACTTGGTCGATGAACAAGGTTCATGGTTCGATTCGTACAGCCAAATCGAACCATCAACTTTGTTCTCCAACCCATCTGTCCAGTCACTACGCCATCGCCAGAGAGGTTGTGCACTTGAATCTTGATGTTAAACTATAGATAATGCTTTGCCGCGAATTTGAATTATTAATAATCTGCGAACCCTATAATGGTTTGCTAGACCAACAAACATATAAGCGGTCTCCCAGACCACGGTCTGCAGGTCACCGGAATGATTAATGAAGGATTAACAGGGAGCGACTGTTGCTGGCTTAATCCCGTTTGTTGTCCCGAGTGACATTGCGTAATTTAGTGATATCACTGTACACGTTGAAGCACCATGTCACAATGACAAAGTCAATGAAGAGGTATCTAAAAGAAGCACAATTTTACATTAGCAAGTTCGACATGGTAACAAAGCGGATTTAGTACTGGCTGTTGCTAGGCAGTCTTTGTAGTCCCACTTAATTTCAATAAAAAGCACAGCAATAGTACACCAAAACAATAACACCCTATTGCATACCAAATAAATTTAAAGCAGTATTAAAAAAAAATAGTGAAGAAATAAGTTCGCAACGCGTATTACCCATACTTACGTAGATATATACAATACAATACAATAAAAATACTCTTTATTGTATACGAATAACACAAAAAAAATATTACAGATAAACCTTACAACAATGGTAGTACAATGGGCTGTCTTATCGCTTATAGCGATCTCTTCCAGAAAACCTTTGGATGGACAGTATCGGAAGAAAAGAAGTAGACGGTGGTGTACAATAATTCATAATTAAATAATACTATTAAACCATTAGATACTTATATAAATATAAATCCTAATAAATAATATTAATATAACTATAAGCTAATATATATTCATAATAAGCATAAAGGTAGGCCAAAATAGCTACACAATGGGTGCCTGAAGACGGGCGTCGACGCCTAGGAAGGCCCAGAAAGCGTTGGCGGGACGATTTGGACGCTTTCCGTAGTGACTGGCCTGAGATCGCAATGGAGAGGGATCCATGGAGGGAGATGGAAGAGACCTTTGCCCAGCAGTGGGATCAAATAGGTTAATTAAAAAAAATAAGCATAAATACAGTTTTATGATAGCATTGGGAAGCAGTGTGATTGTGGAAGAGGTAGTGATTTTTGGCCATGTTTTTGAAAATTGTTAGAGATTTAGCACGTCTGATAACTAGTGGCAAAGCATACAAATAGATACAAATTAAACTGATTCCGCGCGGACTAAAATTTGCTTACATATACTAAAATATATACAAAGGGTCTTCCTTCGTCAGTCGTCAGAACTGCAACGTCTGCTACATTCACTTTACTTTGTAGCCTTCCGTTCATAACCTAAAATGGTTCAGAACGTCGCGATTCTACTGCTGCTCTCGCATACGTAATGAAGTCCCTAAGGTCCCGACTAATAGAGTATAATATAATATGTGTATGTATGTTTGTTTGTAACTTCTATGTATTATAACTTCTATTTGTATCTCCTTGTATGTAGTTAGTTTAGTTTTAGTAAGTAGAGTGTAGTTTGTTTTGAGTAATAAAGGCATTCGCCCGTAAAAAAAAAAAAAAAAAACTTCTATGTAGCTAAACATTTATTATTTGACAGCGACGTAGGTGAACTCCAATTAAACAGCTTGAAGACAACATAATACAATTATAACAACAGTAGGTTCCAGTTCTAACCACATTAAATTACGAAAGTCGTAACAACTGAATTAATTTGAATAAATATATTTTGGTCAGGATAAAAACAAAGCTTTTTATTTTGAAAAACATCAGTTCATAAATGGAAACACTATAAACTTAATTCTAAGCACACAACATTGCAGGTATCGTCTTCATCGTCTCTTCTCGCATACATACATGAAAATACTATTTTCTACTATAATGTGTGTGTGTGAGAGGGAGGGTGTGTGTGAGGGGGGTGTGTGTGTGAGTGTATGTGTTAACAACTAAATCGATTTTAATGAAATTTGGGTATGTGGGTATTTTAGGTTCTGGACAAAGACATCAGATACATATTTATCTCGGAAAAACGAAAAATTTCTTTAGGAAACAACTCTGAATCGTATTCTACGCGCACGGACTCGTAGGTTTCAGCTAACATAAAATGCTTGCGATGACCGAGATTAGCTATTAAAGAAATAAGATAAGATGTACATTGTCCAATGCGGAAAAACTAGAATACTTCTGGCAAAGCCACAAGGCGAAACTACATAATAAAGTCCGAGATACATAATAAATGTAGACGTCGCATTTATGCTTTGTTTCGTCGCCTTCGATCCCGTCTCTACATCATTTATTCAGCGTCCCAAGATTTGCATTTCTCAAGTTTCATGTCTTGTCATCCAATATTAAAGGTTAAGTTTTTTGCCAAAGGCTTCGCTTTCACTTGTCACTATATCACTGTGGCTTCAATCGCAATTCTATTTCCTCGTGGGATTTCTGGCGTTTGAGATTAACAGCATAGAATTACAAAGAGACATGGAAATTAGGCAGACCTTCGGGCTGTAGGACATAGAAGACTACACAATATTCAATTTTCATTCCATACATTGTCGTAAGTCGGCAAACAAATATGAAATGATAAGTTATATTGCAAAAAACTCTTCTTTCTCCAATAAGAGAAAATAGGAATCTTCTCTAATCCCTCTCGAATATTTTTGAATACTTCACCAAACTGTAGCAATTAGATTGTTCATATTGTCGGTGGAAAAAACTTGGTATAAAACTTAGGTAATGTATTCCTGCCTTAGAAACGTTTGTTATAAATTTCTTTCCATTTTGGGAAAATATTGTCATGATAAAAATTTGTTTTAGATGTAAAATTTTATAAAACTGCACGAATTGGTTATCGGACAGATTTTAAATCTAGATTAGGTAAATATTAGTATCTTGGTACCTTAAACTTTATAAAAATGTTCATTGTCAGCCAAAAACATTATTAAAACCAAACTGATCGTTGCAAACGCCGTCAAGATAGACTCGGGCAATGGTTTATTTTATTTCTAGTACCCAATTTGATCGCCTATACTAAGGCTATTGCCGAACAACAATTAATGTCAATTATAGTTTTCTAATTTGATTTTATCGAATTCTATTTTGAAGACATGGCCATTAATTAATTTTCTATGTATAAGGGGCTTTAAATTTGAAGACTTAAATTAAAGTCTATTTTATCTGCAAATTCGAATATAATTAGAAAAAATATCCTAGATTTAAATGGTAAGTTTATCTCTTCTAAAGAGCGCGCATTTGCACCAGTGACAGCTATCATCAACAATGGTATATGAACCATTCGTCGCTCATTAAAAAAAATATTACCAGGTAATCCCGCGCCTAATTCTAACAAACAACGCCGACAATGCCAAAACAACCTCGGCTATTCCGGCAACATTCATATCCTCCCATTACGCGAATTCTGTTCAAATCCGCCCAAATCCACGCAATAAATTACTCTGATCCATCGTCACACAAAATAATGCAAAAACTCGTGACACACACATTTATTTACATTAAAAAAGAACCAAGCCGAACGGTTTGCATTAACTTAAAACGTGACGTCATAAATGCAGGGTTCACAAAATATGGGTGCTCCTATGTGAACATGTTCTCATGAATTTTAACTTTTACAAGAGGCTGGGTGTTATGAATAATGTACGCGAGGCAACCGTAGTAAACACAGTGGAGATACCGAAAAGCAAGATTCGGTACGTGCGGAATAAGAAAGAATGTCGAGTGACAGAAATAAGATAAATAGGACGTCACAGAAGTGAAAGTTCGACCGTGAATGGAAAAGAAATACCTACATGACTAGGAGATAAGTACCTATAGTACGACTAGAAACATATGTTATTAATGTATAACAGAATGTAATAAAACGGAATGCAAAATGTATAACACAGCTCACAGAAAGTAGATTCAAATTGAGTGTGAAAAATATTCTAATGAAAAAAGCATACCATACAGTTAGTAATAACATAAAAGACAAAGATGCATGAAACATTCCGCTTCTGCGAAATAGCCAACTGGCACATAAGACAAATAATATTGTCAAGAACAAACATAAAATATTGTAACAAAAGTTCTAAAAAATATGCCCCTCAGTTTCATGCCTTATCTTCTGAGTAGTGGTTCTTTTTTCGATACGGTGGTAGAGTCATTGTAATAATTGAGGTTCATAAGTGCGTCTTTGACGACAAAATTGAAATAAAGAACTATTGAATTGAATTGATGATGATGAGTTTTGAAATAATCATGAACAATGAGAACCTTACCATCCATGTGGGTCTGCTTGTATGCCGCCCTATTTTTATTAAAGAAGAAAAGAGCCATGGCACCTCAATATTTACAATATTATTGACAAGATAAAGATAAAGAAAATTTATTTGTAAAACATGTGTGATACAGAGCATGCAGATCTTAAAATAGTGTGATTACGACATGTTTTGCCCATAGGCGTACAAATGGAGAGGCGGCTATTATAGAAAAGATTATCATGACTTGTACAATCACTCCGTAGCCCAATAGGTTTCCCTAAAAGTTCAGGAGAAATCGTTTATTTCGAGAGTGTTCCTACTAACTATGATTTTACACTATGGCCCAACCCTTTGTCGTGGGAATCAATAAACTGCTTAACATTACAGTTGTTTGATGTTTTCATCGGAAAGGGGATAATATGATAATGTGGAGTGCGAAAGTGGAATTGCAGACTGTTATTTCCTGAAGTTTGTGACGAAAAATAGTAGGAATGATGGATTTGACAGCATCTCTGTTTGTGTAGTGGATGGGCATTCGGCTCATACCACGGAGGTTGCGGTTTCGATAACGGCTACAGGAAATTTGTAGACAATAGAAAACACGATTTTTTTCGTATAAGAAAACGTGTACTTTTTATGTTAGAAAACGTCGCGGTTTTTGTGGGACCATGGTCAACGTAGCTCATTGTTTTCTAGATATAGCAAGTACTTTAGGTATCAGAATCTAAGCATGAGTATGTGATCGTTCAGCATGATTTATTTTTCATTTGATAAGGGCGGTTTTCTGTTGTCAATATACACACTTTTTAACATATCTCCTGTTCGCTCCTCGTATTGAAGATAAAACTTTCACACTAAAGCTGTCGTTCTATCAAGCCTTTGATTACTACCTCCCGTGATGATCAAACCGAATAAAGTATTTTTTTTGTCTTAAACAAAATATATTCTCCATTGATGGGGCAAGTCAAAGGGGATTTGTGGAGTAACCCATTTAAAAATATCACAAAATACACGTTCGGTTTAGAAGCATCCTTCTAAGAAAGCAGTCGTTTTCAGAAACAATTCCACGAAATCCGTTACTAAGGAACACGTTAACATAAAAGCAGTAAGAGAACTCTTATTAAAAGCTTACGTGCGTTATTATTATTATTATTGCGCGTTATTTTTATTAAGTTATGTATATTTAGAGAGAGCAATTGTGGCTCAGTGGGAGCATTTGCGACTTTCGATCCGACGCACCCAAATTCGAATCCTGCTGGCCTCGCACAACTGACTTTCTTAAGTTATGTGCGAGTTTAACACTCGCTCTAAAAATGGTGAAGGAAAACATAGTGAGGAAATCAGCATGTCCAAGAATTTATCACAAAATTTCAAGGACAAGTGATATCTACCAGTGCGCACGGGGCCAACGAGGTGAGCTATGGCCCATACTCTCTCTATGAGAGAAGGCTTGTGTCCCAGCAGTGGGAACGTGATGGGCTGATGATGATGTACTTATATTTTATGTGTATTTTTGTATGTCGGGGACATTGGAATTGTAACATTATAGCATTTCTTGCATATCTCACGTCTAAACTTTTAGCGATTTTTGTTATAGAGTTAACAAACCCCATTTCCTCTGCAAGATGCCATTAAGACACACATAATACAGTTACTTTGTTAATAACACTGACGTTTTTTCTCAAAAATATATATGTTGACACATATTATTTATTTTACCAGAAATAGGATGTTATACTAGGAAGTTGGTCCCCTAAATACAGATAAACCTAGTTTATATACCAATAGACTATGTTTTGTAACTAATTTATTTTATCAATAAATGTTATTATTATTAAACGTTGTTATTTAGTCTTTACTGCGCCCTTACTATACTGCGACTAAGGTAAACGTAGTTATAAATGGCTCTATTCCGAATAAGCTCTAAACTTGTCCACATGCGCGTGAAATATCGCTCAACTGAATATCATTTTTAGTCTGGAAGCGTTGAAACGGTTATTTACGAGAAGTCTTGAGAATTCTTGGTTTCTGAACTAAATAATGCTGAATACGGAACTATGAACTTTAGTAATGTGGAGTTATTATTATGGCTTTTGTTTCCGTGCTTTAACTTCTTTCAAGAATAGTTGCAAAAAAACCAGAGAACGGTCACATATTAATTTATTTCTTTATTTTGTAAATCGTAAGCAGTGATTAACGTAATAGGCTAAATAAATTCTGTTGCAATAGAGAAATCAATCATATCATAATCATACAAAGAGGCATATCTAGGTAAGAAATCAACGACTTATGGCCAACAATAACATACATATAATATACCTCCCTGGCTCATCACATGAAAGGCGCAGTATACGATTTTTTATTGATTCTTGCTACTGCGCAGGCCACCGATGGTGCGCCGGTCAGCGGTCATAAGGTTTGGCGCGAAATATACCGCTCAGTTGACCTGGTGGTTGGTTTATATTAGACCCCGTTCTACCATAGAGACCGTGGGTTGTTAAAACTATGCATTCTCAATGCTATTGCATCGGCGTTAAAGGCCATAATCAGGTGTCTAACCAATCTTTGTTCTATATATTGCTACCTATACAAAACAGTATTTTTTGTGTGTCACTGGAGACTTATATAAAGTCTTTGTGACAGCATGCCAGAGCGGCGCTGGGAGCCGGGACCAAATAGCGCGTGCTTTTTTTTTGCCCGGGCATTCGAGCCGACGACGTTCATGACCGCTTAGTAGGATTCGTTGTAATACCGCAACTGCATTTCTTTCTGTGCAATTAATACTTGTCCCGTAATCAAATTTTCAACTTCCACAAAAGCTAACCATGCATAAGTTAATCAGTTAAATTCTACACTTAATTGTACCTATACAACCAACTTATTAACATTCGAACTCCATTTCCCGAAATTTCGCAAAACAATACTGACAAAGGTAATATATATTCAGGTTGTTCCTTTCTCCCTTTCTTTGTTACGTATAGGCCAGATCGAACAATGGACCGAAATTAGTACATGTTACCCTAAAATAATAGTCTTTGCGCTACCTTGCGCCTTTGGTCGACCACAACTCTGACTGAGCTTGCGCCCTTATGTTTCAATTCTCTCATTTCTGGCCGCGCTGAAATAAACCCTATTTGAGTTTCTATAGAGAGGGTTTTAGCTTAGGGTTGTCAAGTGATTTACGATAGTTTGAAAAGCCTTTTGGGGCGCGGTAATCTTCTTCGAACCCAATTGCAATTAATGGCGTCCCTAGCGCGGCGATGGACTTCAGCCCGTGAATTAGTTGCTAGGTGTATCTTGGCATGTTAAATGTATAGGGAGACATGCTGAAGTAAGTAGCGATTTGAAACCTTGAGCCCTAAGGCCTAAGGTTCTCTTAGTAGTATAAATACATACATTTTTAATTCTGTAGTTATTTATACGGAGAGAGAACATTTAATTATAAAAAAACAGATCATTAAAATCATCTCTTTCATAACATTTTTGGTTTCAGTGTATTTTTACAAAACGCAAAACTATTTCAATAATTGATTAAAAAATAGCTAAAAGAGCACTTTCATGTTAGCACTTAGGATATAAGATACACGACAATACCGGTGAGAAACTGCTCAGTATGTTCAGAAATATCTTTAATACACAAACTAACATGTTATTACATTTGCTCCAATATTTACCTTTTCACCCGTTTGCGATCCAAACATGCACCTTTATTCGTTTACGTAGATTCGAACACAAGCGAAAATATAAACTGAAACACAATACCTTATCTGAAACACCGTATACGCCTAAGGGACAACCGTCCCTTGAGATTTGTCGACAAACGCGCAATTCCTGACTATTGGCACAGAATAAATAATAGTACTATTGGTACAATCCGATACGAAACCTTGTATATTGGTGTCCCTTTACAAATTGTACCCGGAGAGACCCTGATAAAGGCTGGCTTCTATTTCTGTATTGTTGGAATTGAGTAATTTGTTTAAGCTATTTCTCAGCTGATTTTAAATATAATCCAGAGATATGAAGTCTCGGGCTAGTAGCTTAATGAAATTTTAAACATTAGATTAAAAACAAACGAATCGAAATCATACTGAAGTATTTTTGATTGAAATGAATGAGTACAGTAAAATTAGTTGATGTAGCACACCCGTCGAACCTTTTGTGAATACTATCAAAAATCGATTAAAAACCTTTAGAAAAACACAAATTGTGTATTTCCTAAGTTGGACATTTCAGCTTATGTATAAAGGAAATCCTCCACATCGTAATTATCATCGTCGAGTCATATCAATCCACTGCTGACGTAGACATAGGTCTTTTTTCCCAACACACCATTGAGCCCGTTCTTCGGCCCTTCTCCAGTCGCCGCTACCTACCCTGCAAATATCGTTGCTCAATCCAGACGCTGGGAGTCCTACGCCACGTTTGCCTATTCGGTCTCCACTCTAGAACTCATCTACCCCAACGGTTCACAATTTAAACAACGTATAGTCAAGTACACCGCTAACGCGAGTCTCCTAGCTCAGAGTCAATATTAAAAGTAACCTAGCCAGCCGACTATTGAGTTGTCGTCCGTACACAACGCTATCCCTCAGGGACTCTAAACACATATCTACATCTACCGTCTACCTAAGCCACAGGGACAGTATGGGCTCTTTAAAAATACTTAACCTGTGATAATAAAATATATTGAAACTGTTCTACTTCTATTGTTAATTGAGCGTAGAAGCATTATTTAGAGTTATGCAATTTATTAAGCTATTGCATAGCTTCTATCGCGGGCCTTGAACGTGGAGACCGAATCTAGAAATTCCGTAACGAAAATAACCTAACACCCCCCACTCCGAATGCTATGCAATAGCTTTACCGCGGCAGTCTCCGAGTGCCACACGTCTTTTTGTTTGTATACATTTAGGTTTCAACGGAACTGTCGCTTATATATTTAAGACTTGCAAGTTAATATCTCAGGGTGACGAGCGCAGTCCAGTGCCGCTTAGATCTTGAAAATTGACTTTGACTCTGTTATATGCAAGCATACCGTATACCAACATTAGCAATACTTTGCAGCCTTGAAAGTTTTTACTAAAATATTATGAAAAACCGATGTTTAGTAAGTAAGTACCATCTAGTTCACGGACGGAAGAACAGACCAACGTCCTTCAGCCGAGTCAGTCGACAAGTCTTGTCCATTCAATGGATCTTCTATACTGCTTATACTGTAACCTAGTATACATAGGGTCCCAAAGCGCCGCCGTCCAACAGCTCGATTGCATCGCAGCTGCTAGGCATCGGCTATGCATTGCATACGAAACTAGGAACGTGGGACCGACTAATAAATGTTCGTGCGCCTGGTTTGTCGGAAACTTCTGGGAGTCATCTGTCTAATTGTTGATGACGATTATAGTCAGATAACGTGGTTATAACAGAGCTCTAGTGATCATCATAAGGAGCCTGAGAGTCTGAGAAGTCGGTAAGCTGCTATCTTTCTCTAGATAGTGTTTCATCGTCGACCAAGTGGCCAAAAATAAACTAACCATTGTGTTATCATGAAAAGTATATTCTTAGGGTAATAATACCTTTTAAAGTGCAATATATAGTATTCTATCTACCTAAAGGTATTGGTGTCGGTGGTAAAGTGTTTGGTTAGTCATATCAGGGCTACTAACTATTAACATATAGGACTATACAGTAAATACCTAAGATTGTAAGTTACACCATTTCTCATCACGTCAATGTCCGTGCAACGTTAACGTTGCACAAAGCGCATTGTCCGGCCGTAGACGTAACGTTCACGTAATATATACTGCTTACGTATGCGTCCATCACGTAAATTCCCGTATAGGCCCCCAACCAACCGTAGCTACGAAGTGCTACGGCGTAGCACGTAGACCTACGTGATGTATTGAATGGCTCGCGTTTGATTACACGATCGTAGCCATTCGTAGCGTTTGGAAATTGTAACTAATAGTACATAGGGCTAATAGTTATAGGTATTTTGGGCCGTTAGTTTTTAGACAGCTTACCTATTTAGGTATTCTGTTCGTAGTAAATTATAATGTATAGGTCGCCTAAATATGAGCGTTTGTATTGGAATGTTCATTTATTTAATGTACGTCGGTGCCGCCAAAAACTCAATGTAAAAAAGTGAGTGTAGGGAACGTCTGTTAATACTGAATGTTGGTACTTACAAAAAGTTAATTTGAGTCTATTATAAATATTTAATAACTTAAAACTACCTACTACTAGTTTAAGAGGTTCGAAGGTACTTATACACTTCTATGCTAACAGAATTTATACCTATAGTTACGAGTATATCACAATCTAGTAAGTATTTGGTTATATATTTAATGAACTAGCTACTGCGTTCGCGGTTTTCCCGTTACTGTGAGGGAACTTTTTTGGGAGTAGCTTACGTCCTGATAAATATAACGTCATAAATAACAGTGTAAGATTTTGCTAATTCTTCCAGGGACATTAATATAATAGAGGTCAAGTTTGTAAGTTAATACAAACTTAACCTCTATTATATTAATGTTGCTATCGTAAAATATATCTCTGCTTCGTTAACCGCTTGATGGATGCTTCCAGCTGAATCATGAAACATTTAACAATTTGAAAACTCAACACTTAAACCGCGAGCGAAACGTTTTGCAACTGAATTGCAGCTAAAATTAGAGGCATTAAAACAGCTTTACGGCCAAAATTGTAGAGGGACCGACGGCCATTCACCTTGCAAATATCTCCCCTAAGGTGAAATGGGGGAGTAGAAATAAATATCCACCCTCGAATATTCACCCCTAATTCGAAAGCACGTAGCCCTCGGTCGCCCTAGTGGTTGTCATGGTAACGACGAGACGCCGCTGCACGTCGTAAACATGCCGGTTGGTCTCGGCTGCAATTTTAGCCCCAGAGATATATTTTTACTTGCGTGAAATTTACGCTTAGGCATGCTGTGACGTCTCACTGCATCAAATCTAGGCTCTAAGCAAGATAAAATGGACTTTTTGTAGGAAACGGGTCCCACAAATTGTTACTCTCGTTGAGTTTTCTAAAGTGGGGTCCCAAATAAATTATCCACCCCTAATTCTAAGTAGTACGGTGTAACCCTTCACTGGATACCCTATGTGTCGTCATGGCAACGCCGGGAAGCTGATTTGATGATTGTTAAGATTAAAATGAGATACAATTTATGACCAAACTTTGGTTGTTTGGTGAACGTATTACTCCGCCATGTTTTATAATAGATAGAATTCGTTTAATTAATACAATCCAGTAAGAACAAAATACTGTATTCAAAATAATTGCAGTCTCTCGGACTAATAACGTCGCTACCGTTATTGATGTTTTCGCCCCTCCTTCTCTTCCTTTCATCTTTACTCTCGTCTTCTCGTTTTCCCCAAAATATTGAGTTAATCACCCCCATTTATCACATTTATGGCGCACACTGTATCTAAGGTCAGGGGAAAATGCATTTACTCTACGCCCGTTTATATGGGAATTTTCTGCAATAAAGGTGTCAAGTGTCGGTTGGTTGGGAGATATTAGATAATTTTCTAACCACCTTTAAATTTCAGGCTTTATATAAAATGAAAATTTGATATGATTACGTTTTATATCCTCGGTGTCGATACAATTATCTTGAGCAATTTCACCGCGATCCATTGCTGCGAAGCGAGCGTAGGCCGTACTTTATGACATATTTCATCAAAAGCTCTGCAATAACATATAGTAAAATCTTGTCCCATTGGTTTTGAAATCATTTGATACGTGTGAACGAATAATGAATGTCTAACAATGTTTTTTCTCTTGTTCCAGGGATGCCGGTTTCCTGAAGATGGCCTCACGCACCCCGTCCCTTGAGTCGCTGCCCGGTGCCAATTCGATAGGTTCGCTGGAGCGTGGCTCCCTGTCACCCCTTACCCTTAGCGGCTCGTCGCCGCCCGCGAGCGACTCCGCCGTATGTGACCTCCGTGAGTTCGACGGCCTCGACACCATCTGCGCAATCTGCCGAGAAACGTTCGTCGATCCCAAAGTACTCAACTGCTTCCATACCTTCTGCCGAGGCTGCTTGGAACGAGAGCAGACCCACCCTGAGAAGGTTACCTGTGTGACTTGCCGCGTGGACAGTGTCTTGCCTCCCGCCGGTGTCCCTGGTCTACTCACGAATCTTGTGATTGCCGCGGCCGTAGAGCAGGACGCTGATCTCCTGCCCGTCGCACGTACCACCACCAGCTCGCCTTCAATCCGCTGCACGGGTTGCAAGTCTAAGGAATCTGACGCCGTCGCCCGTTGCGTCGACTGCGCTAACCTACTTTGCCCCAACTGCGTCATGGCGCACCAATTCATGCATTGCTTCGAGGGTCACCGCGTGGTGGCCTTCCAGGACCTTAATTTCAAAGATGACAAAGGTCTACTTGGTACTTGCACCACACTTACTACAAGCGGTGATAAAACCGCCTTCTGCCCAAGACATAAAAACGATATATTGAAATACTTTTGCCGCACGTGCTCAGTACCGGTCTGCAAGGAGTGCACCATTATTGAGCATCCGGCCGGTCTTCACGACTGCGAGCACTTGTCTGATGCTGGACCCAAACAACTTGAACTTATCCACCAAGCTGTGAACGAAGCCAAGACGCGCGCGACTGAAATAAGGCACGTCGTCAAAACTGTTGAACATGCCGCAGGAAAACTGCAAGTGCAGTACCACAAAGCTCAAAATGAAATCAACGACACTTTCCAATTCTATCGATCCATGCTCGAGGAACGTAAACAAGAGTTACTCAAGGAGCTCGAGAGCCTGTTCTCCACCAAACAACTCGCTCTGACTGTCGTTGGACAGAAAGCTCAAGAGACTGTGGACAAGATCTACCAGACTTGCGACTTTGTTGAGCGACTAACAAAGTGCGCTAACATCGCTGAGATTTTGATGTTCAGAAAACTGCTGGATACCAAACTGCAAACGCTAATGAGCACCAACCCCGAACAGAGCATGCAGACCGCTTGCGAATTGGAATTTGTCTCGAACTATCAGGCAATTCAAGTTGGGGTACGAAACACTTTTGGATACGTGCGCTCTAGCTCCGAAGCGAACGTCGGGCCTACTAAGCAACCGCCTATTGCCCGCCCTACTAACGGATCAACTTTATTGAACGGTGGATCATCGTCCAGCGGAAGTAGCGTCAATGGAAGTTCCGGCAGTTTGAATGGAGGAATCCACCTGCCGAATGGACTAAACGGCGTACTCGATCGCCCTTACACGAGTAGCTTGCTCGGCCATACTAGCCAATCGACTTCTCCCTTCGAATCGAACATCATCTCGAAACGCTTCAACAGCGTAACCAGCCTCGGCCCATTCTCTTCGACTCTCGGAGATATCAACCTGAACGGAATCAACCCTTACGAGAAGTGGTCCAACGGCGGATGCGACGCGCTCTTCCCGCCTAACACACCGGACCCGTACTCACTCGCGGCCGCCACGCACCCTGATCCTATCTTGGACTTGACGAGCAAGCTGATCTCCACGGCTATTTTCCCGCCGAAATCGCAGATCAAGCGGCAAAAGATGATTTATCACTGCAAATTCGGAGAATTCGGCGTGATGGAGGGTCAGTTCACAGAGCCTAGCGGTGTGGCTGTTAATGCACAGAACGACATCATTGTTGCGGACACGAACAACCACCGCATCCAAATCTTCGACAAGGAAGGCCGCTTCAAGTTTCAATTTGGCGAATGCGGGAAACGCGACGGTCAGCTTCTGTACCCGAATCGAGTAGCCGTGGTGCGCACTTCCGGTGACATCATCGTCACAGAGCGATCGCCCACACACCAAATACAGATCTACAATCAATACGGCCAATTCGTGCGCAAATTCGGCGCCAACATTCTGCAGCACCCGCGTGGAGTCACCGTCGACAACAAGGGCCGCATCGTCGTCGTGGAATGCAAAGTAATGCGCGTTATCATTTTCGATCAAGTCGGCAATGTGCTCCAGAAATTCGGCTGCTCCAAGCACTTGGAGTTTCCCAACGGTGTCGTAGTCAACGACAAACAGGAGATCTTTATTAGCGACAACCGCGCGCACTGCGTAAAAGTGTTCAACTATGAAGGCATCTACTTGCGCCAGATCGGAGGAGAGGGAGTTACTAACTACCCGATTGGCGTCGGCATTAACGCTGCCGGTGAGATCTTGATCGCTGATAACCACAACAACTTCAACTTGACGATATTCACACAAGACGGGCAGCTGGTGTCCGCTCTCGAGAGCAAAGTGAAGCACGCGCAGTGCTTCGACGTGGCGCTGATGGATGATGGGTCTGTGGTCCTCGCCAGCAAGGACTACCGACTCTACATCTACCGCTACGTCCAGGTACCGCCTATAGGCATGTGAGCTTCACGCTACTTCCTCAGGAGATCGGAATGACCGAGCCGACCGAACTATAGACCAAAAATGGGCACACTGCGACGAAATTTCTTCTAAGGACTCCAACTTTTGGAAAAGCGTGTCAATTTTTGTAATAGTTCAAGTGAAGTGACAAGGACTCCTACTATTGTAAGTGGCAAGTGTTGTTAGCGGCTGTCTCGATGTGATCGACGCGATGAACGTTGGGAATCCTTTAATATTTTCGGCATGAGATCCCTGTATGAATTATTTCCAATCGAAACTGTAATGAGATTAGTTCATAGTATTGATATTGTTATTCGAGTACCTATTTGAAGTATGGAGATTATTTGGAAGCGATCTAAAATGTGCGATGTTCTCGGACCCTTATCATTTTGAGCTATTGAATAATATTTTTTCATATCCCACATCGTTTAATTAGGGATGAATATTGAGGGCATTTGTATTATTTAGCCCATTTGTTGGACCAATATTTTAACTATTATTACTTAAAAAATTGTTAGGCGTTAAGCGTGTGATTTTATCGTATAAGAGAGCATCGAGCGGTATTGTTGTTAGTTGTAAGGTATTCTACGGCACAATGGCACTTCCTGTTTTTAATTAGCACTTATTCTGTGTCGATGGAATTATGATTATGAAAACTATACTAAGAAGTTGTTACATTATTATTAGGTAAGTGTTAAATCGATTGAGCTGATATGGACAATCTTTAGTTACTACCCCATTAGTAGTTACAAAATTATAAGGGGATGTGATGTTAGGGGTTTTATCAATGACAAAGTTGACTGCGGCGTTTTGGTATAGCAGCGATGACTTCTGTACTCTTACTGAACGTCTATCATCACAATCATAAGTGATCGAAAATGTTTTGTATGCCTCAATTAGTACAACATGACGCATCTGGCGATCTGAATTGCAGAATTGAGAGTTATAAATCATTTTTTGAACTTTATAGAAAGAATTTAGGATGAATCCACAGGTTTTTGTCGAAAGACAATTTCCATTCGAACGCGTCGTTACCGCCTAGTCACTGAGACCCACAGTTTTAGTTCTCGTGTTGTTTTTATCAGTTAGTAACATTGGTTAATAATAATATTAATTTGTTCGTTTTTATTCGATGATAGTATTTAAATTTTAGCACTTGGACGCGGTAGTAACTATTAGAGCACTTTAGGTAATGTTCGTCTCGCTAGCATTTTGTTTTTAATATTTTTTGAGATTTTTAGCAGAATTAGGAAAAGCGGTGCGTTTAGTACCTGCAATAACTGCTTGCTGGAGTATTATCCTGTTCGGTATACAAAAATTATACAGTTTGTTATTCTGGTAAGATATTTTTATATGAAACACTTTTATTTTTCGTAGCGATAGTATTATACGGTGCATGTGTAACGTTTACTTTTGTATTTTATCAATATTACGCTATTATTATTTTTTTAATTCATTACCGTGTGTTTGAGTGTCTTAGGTGAATTAGTTTGATTTTCATTAGTTTTTTTGGTTTTAGTAGTAGATAATGTTTTTTTTAGTATTTTTTTGCTGAATCTATGACAATAATGATCTGATGCGATCCGTTGCTCCGGGGGTCGAGATCGTTCTTAATAATTTGATCTGGTTTAGTTTATTTAGGTTTATTGTGTTATGATTTGGTGATATTCCTATGTTTTTAAATTATCTGATGAATTGAAGACACGTCGACGACTGTAAAAGCCTTACGGGACTCGCTATACCTGCTAGACGTGTGCCATACAATCATGTTGTGATTTTATAAGTGATATTTAGTTTTGTTTTGTAAATATGTACCATACTCTGAATTTTAATCGTAGGAATATCTGATCAAATGCCTGCGCTCATTTTTACTACACAGGGAAAAACTCGGTGGCTACAAAGTTCAAACGCCTAAAAAAATCGTGTGTTGTAATGAGCATAGAGCATTTGCGAAACCGCCTGGTTGTTATAGAAATTAAACATTGTAATTTGTATTATTTGACTTCACTCCCGTCTTCAAATCTCTGTGACATAGAACACTACCTAGACCTGCTATTTGAAAGATTTCTGTACTACACAAAAATTACACATAGAATTCATACTGAGCTTGTCAGTGATTTAGTTACAAACTGTCAAATGGTTCAAATTACTACGTGCACTCTCTTATACAATCGGGCATCCTGGTCTCTGATTTCCCACAATTTCTGTATTTATTCGCGAATCCTAGTTATAGGCATGCTTGTTGTCTTGACGTGTCTTCGATAGTAGTTAATTATCCCTGGAATGCCTCACTGGATTGCGCGAATAACAATTTAATGCCGCTTATGTCAGAGTTCAAAATTCAGTGATTTGTCACCAATGATTTAGATAGACTGCCCTGTTCCTAAATTGTCCTGAGATAGGCGATTGTATTTCGCGTAATCCATTGAATTAATTTAATTGATTGTAAGCTACTTCAATAGAGTATACGTACAGTAAGGCTACTCTGGATAGAGGATGAGAGGCTGGACAGCTCGCGCCGATGAGCCTCAGTGAAAGTCATACAGCATCACTGTACTGGAATACGATCCTAACAAAGCAAGCCCAGCGAGATTTCACATACACTTTGTGATGAACTGCTTATGCGTAGTATACCTACTGAATGTATACTATAAACAATAGGTTAGACATCTGTCGCCACTGCCTCACCTCAGTTCATTTTGCCGAATTTATTTACAATTGTATGCATGATTGAATTTTGTTTCCCGAACATATGAATTTATTTTAACCACCATTACGATTTTAATCTTATATTATTAGTTTCGTTATTATGGGCTGAGGTCATGCCAGACATTTTTGGGTATATTTTTAGACTTAAACGCAGACTTAATTCTGGAATTATATCATTATAGATACACATATGCTATTCTGTTATATTTTTTTTGGACTAAGTCTGTTCTGTAACAACATACGCTTCTACTTGTTTGAGATAATTTTTTCAACGTATTATATTTATTATAAGTATAGTATAGTGTTTCGGAATTAACGAGAATTACAAAATTATGACAACTACACCTTAGTAACGCAGTTTATTCCATTTTTTATTTTATTTCGATCACGATGGTTAGCTATTTTTATTTTTAACCAGATAAATGGTATTAAGTTTTAATATTTTCGTTCACAAAATTATCATTTTTGTGGTTTATATTGCATAATAATGTTAGTAAAATTATGAGTTTGATGACGGAACATTCATTCTTAAAATTGCATTTCTAAAGCTCGTGGACTGATTAAAATTGAACATGTTTTCTTTAAATATATTTTGTCGATGTTTGTTGTTATAATTATTATATTTTTTTAATTATTTGTATAAACAATTGTTCTTTAAATTAATGTACATCGTTTTGTTTTGAATTATTTTTGTTGTATAATTGCTTTTTTATAATAATACCAATTCATTACAGTTTTACTGTGTGTTTTATTTTGCCCGGGTAGTGCTTTTAGTAGCGTTTTTTATTTGGTTTGTCGAAAACTATTTTAATTTAATTAGTTTTCACTTATTACCATTTATAAATATGCATGTTTGTGCTAATGGATTCCACACACCCCATAAATCAGTACATATCTTTTCATTTTATTAGATTTGATTAGAATTAGGTACACATATTAAAACCAAAACCTACAGAAT
Organism: Petrophora chlorosata; assembly: GCA_951640565.1. Classification (NCBI taxonomy): domain Eukaryota; kingdom Metazoa; phylum Arthropoda; class Insecta; order Lepidoptera; family Geometridae; genus Petrophora; species Petrophora chlorosata. The sequence goes on along the minus strand of OX621203.1, from coordinate 10,534,906 downwards.
TACCTTACAGAATTATTACCTTAATTTAAGCCAGTTCAAAGTTTAGTTTCTTTCACAAGTAGGGCAGCACAGTAAGTCGTGTAGTCTAAAAAATATGGTTTCAATCCTTTAGCACAAACGCAAGCCGGTGTGGTCCGTGTGTTTTTGCAAAATCTGTGTGTGTGTGCGCGCGCCTTTACTTACAGTATCTCGCATAAATAAGGAATGCTTTTATAAAGCTACGCCATATTTCCTGCTAGATACTGTACGTCTGATGCAGTTGGTGTCGGGGGACATGGCATGAACCGTAAGTATTTGCTTTTTATTTATTATTTTATTTATTCTGTAGTTTTTACGTTACATATTGCACTAATAATATCTCAAAATCGTTTAATCTATACTTTGCAAATTAATCAAAAAGAACATCTCTAGTTATATTCTTAATATCTGTAACTACAGAAATTCTAATGTTAATTATATTATAAATTTTATAGTATAATTTCATAATATCTTCTCAGTAACAGTGGATTATATTAATAATTATAATATATATAATTATTACGTTTTTCACCCCTACCCTTATAGCAACACAAGACAAGCTATAGAACCAGACGTTCAGGATCCAATATCTAAAGAACCTAATCCAATTCTAATGTAGTACGAGTAAGCAACGGAAATTCAACAACAGCTAGTAAATAAAATAACAAAAGATGATACTAATCCAATATTGTACGCAAAACTTGTTGAAGTTAGATATCTCCTAATAATTGTTATTCTGTTAAATGATACAAAACAATGTCAGATAGAACTTTAACCACTAGAGCCGACACACTGTCTAAATTATTACTAATAATTCGATCATCATCATCCTTCTCTCATAGAGAGAGTATGGGCCATAATACGCCACGCTGGCCCAGCCCGTGTTGGTGGATGTCACATGTCCGTAATTCAGTGTCGTCTCACATGTCAGTAATTGGATAAGAAGTTAATAATTTTGTTAGAGTAGAGAGTGGAATAAAGAAGATAGTTTACAAAAGAATGCAATTTCCCAAATTAAAACAAATTATATTTTACTACAGAAGTCGAAAAAATCTCAAAACTCACATTCCTATTTTGTATAGATTGAACGAACATTATTCTAAATCATAATGAATGGTCTGAACATCCAAAATATTATAGCTAGTTATATAAAACTAATATATTTTTAAGATTAAGTAACTAACTCAATGCTAGGCGGTGCGAAACTATGATAAAATACATATTCTTATGAACTTAGGCTATAACTCTTCGTATGTAAGAACTGTTTGTATTCTAAATTTAGTGAACCTAATATCCCTTGTAAGCTTTACTTTTCTACGAAAAAGTAGCTATTAATATCAGTCAGGACTCTTTCGATACAGCTCCCTATCCCAGCAGCACTGCTTTTAAAAAAACGCAACCAAACCCAATATTTCCAAGTCAATTACTCTAGGGAACATTTTACTACTAACTTTAGCACCTACTAGTAACGTAAGCACAGCTAGGCTTACGAATGTTTATAATTTTATACTCAGCCGTTCTCTTAAGGTTAAAATTAAGATCGACACCTAAAACTTGTTTAACACCTTTATATTAACATTTTTAGTGCCGAAATTCACATCCATTTCAGTCACTATCATCAAAATATCCAAGCTGCTGTTATCCTCCTTCGTTCTCTTATCAAATCGAAGCGTTTCCTTTCTCGAGAGTCATATCGACGCGAGACTTGATCATTGATGGAATTCAAGCTTTTTCGCCCCATCCTTTCCAAGGAATTAACATTTTCATTTTTTACCAAAATTCGGCAGGAAGTGTTATGTAAATAAATTTTAAAATTTAGATTTACGATGTTGGTAGTATTACTTTAGTATATTATGAATGCCGGGATCTGCACAAGAGGATAATGGACGAGATAACGTGGAATGTAGTAACGAGAGAGAGTGTGTATTTTTATAACGAATCAACAATAATTTGTAAGATGTTAATTAGACTCGAGGCCCTGTTGTTAGATGGAAGCAGTTAGGACAGCTACGATTCGTTGTTGACGCAGATTGAAGGCATGATATCCGAATTTGAGGAGTTAGATTCCGTAAGTGTTTAAATTTAACCATATCGGTAGTTGTAATGACCTAAACATTGTTTGAATCGGTAATTTTGTGACCGTTAAAATCACTTGTTAATGTATTCATCATGGTAGAATTATGTATTGATGTTAGCTTGTCAGATTGTATGTGGTTTTGGTCACTTATTTTTTCGTAGTGCGTTGAATTTTATACGGATGCGTTGAAATGTGGTTGATCATTCGGAGTTTGTATATATCATAGCTGCTTCTACATTCGTATCATCAACAGCCCTCAACATGTCGCGACGGTTATATGATTGCTCAGGAATTGTATTAATTTTCACAATGAATTTATCGTATTTTGATGATCATATATTATCATCGCTTACTTCGCTTAATTAAAAGCGATGTTATGTCATTGTTGGAAATTTTAAAATCGCTGATAAATTGGTGAATTGCACAGAACGTTGGTGTTTCACTTAATTTTTGATGTAATTTTTCATGAAGTATGTATATTTGATGATTTTACTGTACTGACTGACGTTGGGTTTTATAAAACTTATTCGTTGAAGTGTGAGACGGAAATTTTAGTTTAGTACGCCCCCACCTGAGTAGTGAGGCAAGTGGGGTTCGTTGGACGAATGTTTGGTCGATTCTGTCTCATGCAAATCTCAAAAATTGTGATTGTTGTAAGTTAAGGTGAAAACAAAGCACATATATGCACAAACCATCCATCCTCAAAGAATATGCTGAATGTTTTGAATTGTAATTCACGTTTGAATTTATGATACATTTTATTGTAAAAGATAAATATTTTACTTACGCTTAAGTTAGTTGAACGTTTGCATATAATAGTGTTTATTTTCTCATCGATGATTATTTGAATGACGAAGTTTTGGAGTCTTTAGGTACTTTATATGATATTATAATATTTACCGTAGGCTTAGAATCTTTGTCTATGATTACATGCATTACTTTAACCATTATGTATATCATAACGATCGATGTTGCTATCCACTATTCTCATATTGCTTGTACACAACTGTATTTTTGTAAGATCCTATTTGTCATTGTATACTTTTCTAGAAGATAAATAATGTCTTATGAAATACAGTAACGCGTTTAAGGTATTTATTTCTCATCGCGTGTGTTAGATAAATTATATTCTAAGGTGTGTGGTTTTTAGTTATAAATATTTTTACCGATGGAAAGATTCCAAATATATTGCGAAGTAGATGGTTTAGCAAATGACATATCATGTAATGTTTATTAGAGTGAATGGTCGGGAGTGGTCTAGACGCGATGGAAACGGTTAGTGACGTTGAAGTATAAGATGATACGGAATAGCGTATTTTGTTTGAAATTATTGACAATATGAAACATGATTTGGATTATTCGCATGTTGAAAATAAAAAGGTTTAATAGGAAAATGTTTCTAATGAAACTACATATCGTCCACTTAGTGGTGACATTTGAGAAAATAGACAAAATTAAATAGAACAATTCTGTTTCGTTAGGCAAATGGGAACGGAAGGGAAGCTAGAATTTGGAATCTTTCTAAATGATGCTAGTCGCCGAGGATATGATGCTTTTAGGTATAAATATTAATCGTAATATGTGTACGCACCTAGTACTTATAATTAGTTATACGATGCTTATGTCCACACGATTTTACACACTTATGCCATCCTGCCAGTAATGACACAATGCTTATGATGAACTTAAATTAAAGTTATATCCTACTTAGGGTACGGAGTAGTGTGTATTTTTAGATATCGCATTGTCTATGTTAGTTTAGTGTGTAAGGCACACCTTGAGCTTCAAACAGTGTGAGTCTATCACCGATATTTTTTACCAATGTAGTGTTAACGTTTCCAGCAGCGCTTTCTTCGTAGAATACAATCCTAGATGTAAGTAACACTTGAAATGCTTATAACTTCCGCGTCATATAACGCTTAGACACGTACCTTCTTGGTATTTCACGCGAGCTCTTTACTGGAGAAGCATTAGGTTTCAAACGAATCTTTGATTAAGGCCGTAGTGTAGCGTCATCTTTAAAACATAATTATTCAGTAATCTAACTATTATACTCTACTGAAACACCATTTTGCGCCGTGGCCTTAAAATTTGAGGAAATATGTTGAACCTTTGATAAAAAATGTAAAAAAAAATGTTCGTTTGAACAGGTTTTTAATGACCCCCTGCGCGTTGCGCGTCATCATTTAACATACTGTTTTAAAGTAAGTGCTAATAGGTATGTCTTAACTTGTATCGTATCCAGTATTTAGGTTAGATGTTACCGTAGCTGTCTGTGTAGGTATCGCTTTACTTCGTCCTAACAATTGTTGGTTTCAATACTTCAAGTGCATATCCCAATTGTCATGTTTGTAATTGTTACCTACTCATTAGTTACTTGGAGACTGTTCATGTACTACTTTATCGAGATTTCAAAGGAAAGGGCTGTTTTAGCAGATATTTTTGATACTTTGAGGATAATCGAAGGGAAATAAATGAGTGATAAGATTATAAGCGGGAGCCTCAGGGTAGGCTCGGGATGTTAGAACGTTGGAAATCGTCTTCTTGATGATATCACTTCTCCCCTACTTCGTAAGCGTGAATATTAATGTTACGGTAAACGAAAAAAAAAACGTTGTTCTTATATGAAAATGCGAAGATATTCGCTAATAACTTGTTGTTTTTTCATATATTCAATAATTATTCCTTTATTTTTTGTACTCTTTAGTAATAAGATTAATATTAAAAAAAACTATTAAATGTTGATTACTCTAAAACCAATAATGTATGTGTTAAGGATTGTGTAAATTAGTCTCCCCGAGAGCCTTATTAACGCCTTTTCCTTAGACAGTTTAAAAATACCCTTACAATTTAAACTACCCCCTAAATTACCGTAAAAAGGTAACGAACTTTTAATAAGAACAACAGTTTCATCTGAAGATCGTTTAAATAGTATCGTCTCCTACACTTTACAAACCTAACCTTTTTATATCTCCCTTCTTAGCTCTTACTTCCACTAAATTAATATAAAAAAACATCATAATGTTCCGACGTTAGTTCTGGCCTAGAAAGATTAACGATAAGGGTTCTTCATTTTCTTAGTTAGTTGGTACGACTCAATTTTAAGACTGATGACAGAAAAAGGTAAAAAAATTAAAAAAAAACTTATTTAAGTACACGAGAACTGTTTTTGTTTAGGCTTTTGTTTATATGAAGGCGATAGTCGACCAATTGTTCGTCGGATAGTGTTTTTTAAAGTTCGATAGCCAAATTAGTGAAGGGACGAACGACTTATCGACTACCGCTTATGTCACTGTCGATACTTGTCTTCTATCGATACTTTTCTATGTCTTCTATCTGTAAAGACGATGATCGGAAAATCGACACAAGATTGGGAAAAATATCTAACGTACCAAACGTTGATTTAAGTGAAATCGACGAAAAATTCTTGAAAAAAACTATTTGTTGCCAAAGTGTTGTTAGGGATAACATGTAGTTATAAAATCGGTTGTCACACGCATAATTAAGTTGTTCTTGGGTGGTTTGAAATTAAGGAGAGAAGTTGAAAAATATTTCCAATGATATATTTTTTCATAATGAACTTGAATGCTAATCGATACTTAAGGTTTAAATCTGTGTAGGAATTCTAACTTATCGTGTGTTTTAATACATCATTGCTGCTTTCACCTGTGTTTTGTACTTCAAATTACTTAATACATACATTAACATAAGTTCCGTTGACATTGTTAACGGAGTGGAGAGTCAATAACAACAAAATACTTTTGTCCACCGTCGGCTTGCCGGACGCCTTTTGGCAAGTCAGTGTAAATGACATAAAAACCTGATTTAAGTACAAAATGCGGGAAAATGGCCAATGAATTAGTTGTTTAGTGTTCATGTTACATTAGATTGTATTCGACAGTTTGATAATCTCTGAAATTACCTGTACACCTGTTTCCGCCTTGAAGCACCTTACCTTTTCGATGTCAACCCACTGTGTTAACCTTACTTTCCCCGCACTACGTTGATTTGCACTTTGTATGGACTAGTAAACTGCTGCATTCAGTATAAGAACATTTTGAAAGTTAGTGGCCATTTGATTTAAGTCTCAATATTCGGCAGTTCGACTACGTTTTCACTAATTTACTAGCACAGTTTTGTTCCACGCGTGATGACAGTTAGAGCAAAGTTGATTAAAAAGGCTCAGGCTTGGTGCATTTGATTGGCTTCGTGCTGCACTGGTTCATCTACTCTGTATTACCAGACAGTCTTTCAGTGGTTTTTAGTAAAGACACGGAGATTTAGAATAATTTTAAAAGTTTCTTAAGGTAAATGTGAAGAGGTGAAGCTGGTTCCGGTAATACAGTGTCTACGAAACTCAACTGCTAGGTTACGATTGCTCGCTGTCAAAAAGCGCCATGTCCAATACGAATATTTTAAGGCTAACACACCTACGAAATTGTTAAATTCTAAGTTATTAATAATTTATTAAACTATTTATTTGTAGCATAAGTTATTGTGTGTCGACGCTAGTCAGTCAAGTTTCGTTTAGCCCTAAGTTTTGTCGTAGTTTCACAAGTTAAGTTGATCGTAACTTTATGTAACTTTTTTCTTCCGATATAAGTGTGTTTAATTTTGTTTTTCCGAAGTTTCATAAGAAGCTACTTCTCTTTCTAGTCACGAGCTTCGACACTTTGTTACGTGTCTTTGTAAGAATATAATTCAGGGCGCAAAAATCGATGAAGACTGTTGTTTAAAACAACACAAAGCACATTGCTTTTTCTTTTACCATGGAACAGAATGAGGGAATTATTACATTCTTCGGTCAAAAATTCGAGCCTTCTCGTGACTTACGCCTATTTAAACAACGTAGACAGTTTGAGTTTGAAATATAACTAAGTATAAGGTTAACGAATAAAGTTCTATACATTATGATAAATCAATGGAGATCTAAACTTTTGAACTATTTTACGACCTTTGACGCCGTTTTGTGGCTGTATTATCTAATGATTCATTTACCTATGAAAACAACAGTATCTTTTCTTTAACTTATTTATACTCTTGAACCTAAAATGTCTAGGTTCAAGCTTTCACTTTATACATCGACATCTTGTGCTCAACTTATATTCTTCCCAAATCACTTTGCTCAGTTATTATCATTATTCCTTTTGCTTAACACGTTTATCTCAATTAAGCATTTTTATTGTGAAATTTTAAATCTGTTACTTGATGGTTGTCAAAAATACTGACTGTGTACCTAATGTTTTCATTGAAAAATATATTCTATAGAACTTGCAGTTAAAATTTTGATGTTACAGTCATTTGTCTTTGAGATGAAAGGTATTTTTTTTTTGTATAATCGTACGTGTTTTGTTTACGTGTCAAACGTCGTATTGTGTGATCATTTCAATGGGAAAGCTTATGAATCTAATAACACCTATCTATTTTTCAACCAATTGTATAATGCACTTAATTTGAATGATGACGATGAGACCCTTTTCTGACGGGTTAAGACTTAAACACAAGACCAATATTATTTAATCTTGACTTGGTTTATTACTTTTAAACTAGTGAAATTCCTAAGAACTAAATTTACTAAGTGTATTGTTGAACTTTGTGCATCTTGCTACAAAATTGCATATTTCCCATTGCACAATACGACATGTTAAATGAAGTTAAGATCCATTTTTAGTTAAGTTACATTTGTGTGTGTTTGCGTTTGTGTTTTTACATATAGTTTCTACCGTAAGCTACACTTCGGAATTGACTTTAGGTTCAATTCAAACATTCCAAGGTTTTGACCGTTTGTTGAAAAATTTGTTTTTTTTTTAGAACCGTGGGTTGAGCCAACTTACCTTTTCAAAATAATAATACTCATACCTACATACTTGTTATTCAGGTCTTAGTTAAGTTAGTAATAAGGATTGATAAAATAATATCTGATGATAATTTTAACTGTATGTTGTATCAAAATGATGAACACGAAATAAAGAAACTGGTTTGATATAAGTGTTTCATTTCACTTTATCCTAGAAATGTTCCCTTCCCTAGAATCCCTAGAAGTGAGACTTAATCGACTATTGCTGGAAAAGCTCCCACTTTTAAGTACTAGTTCACTAGACAGCTAAGAAACCAGTCTCAAATAAGCAGCCGAATAGAGCTGACACAATGATAGTAAACTAACTACATATATGAGTATAGAAAAGTATTATAACATATAATAATAAAGATTGGTAAGTCGTTCAAAAATTAGATAAGATTAAATCGCTAACATCGTAGGTCGAAACTGATTTGTATTGACATACGAATAGAACAGAGATAATGAAAAATGGCCATTTTTCTATTCTGATGTGATGATAAAAGCCGAAAATAATGATGGTATAATAAAGATACAAAAAACTAGGAATAACTATGAAATAATGACTCGCATATAAATATTAATTATATGCGCTACGAATCAAACGTAGGACGGAAATTTAGGGTGAAGGTAACGCATCAAATTTCATCAAAATCCGTTTAGTATTTTAAATTAAGTGGTAGCAAACACACAGACTTTCACATTTATAATAGTAGGAAGTTGGATATTAGTCAAATACCTAGTAATTTTATTGAATAGGTAGTAGATAAAGATGAAATCCGATGGTAAGCGGTTACCATCTGTGTCACTAGAAGCATCACTGACCCTAAAAGAAGAAGGATAAAGATGGAAGAGAGAGAGAGAGAAGAGGAGCTGGCGCTAATAACAGCAAGCATTACTGTGTTCCGGTTTGAAAGACACTGTAGCCAGCGAAATTACTGGGCATACAAGATTAAATATCTGATGTCTCGGGGTGATGAGCGCAATGCAATACTACATAGTCCTTTTTATGGTATTAAAAGTCCTGGGTGACACTGCAATTATTATGGGCAGGCGTGACATTTGCCATCAGGCGAACAACTTGCTCGTCTCGTCACTCAGTTCCATAAAATAAATCTAGATCTTAAGTCATTTCTGAAATCGCTTCTCAGCAAAATTACAAGCATCAAACAGGTCAAGGTACCTATTGTTATGTATTCTAAGTTACGTCTAGTTAATTAGAAAATTCTATTTACTTCGGTTTACAAACGCATGAAAATATAAGGTGAATGACGAGTGGTTTATGCAGTACATACTGCAATGCGCTCGTCACCCTGCAACTCGTAAATCTGTGACCTCATTGGGCTTGGCTCTCCAACATTTGTATTGGAACCATAAACAAGAAAAATCTATACACCGCACAGAGTAAATTTATATTGACCAATCAGAATGCTGACGAGGTAGATAACATTTTGTCGGATTACATTGCTGGAACATTATTACGGTAGTAGGTATTTCACATTTAGATAGTAAGTAATTTGCTCAGACTACTCACCCGCAATTCTGATATCAGGCTTGCTGCTCACATACTTTTTTTAATAACTGGTTTAGAAAAAGCACATTGCTTTGAATTTTATCAGGCCTAGCGCACTCCGCGCTGTAGGTACGAAGCTACAAGTACATACCCGGACACCGACGGCGGGTCGCGCGTCGTTACACGTGCCGCGTCAGAAGAGAAGAGCTATGCGATAGAAAGAGAGGCGCTCTGCAGGTTAATATGACTGGTAGGTAAGCAGTGCTACGCGAGCTGAATTGAAATTTATTGCGTCATAGCAAGAGTCGCTATTTGTTTAAATTTCTTTGCGGAGTGATGCTTCTGTCCCTTAGTATTCTGTGCTTTTACGCACATTGCTCTCATGCATGTTGTATAAGTGTTTGTTGAAATACACCCGTCATTTTAATTCACACCAAAATCCGGCAGGAGACGCAGATTCTCCGGTGGTGTGGTCATCGCACCTGCCAGCTATAGGTTTAAGGTTACGGGCTCGAATCCTGTCTGAATCGTATTTTGCGTATCCTTAAATTGTACTGTTTACGATGAACACAGCTTAGCCGGAGGACCGCGGTGTCCGTCATTGTATGTCAAGACGATGCGATATGGCGCCAGAGTATCGACGCAAGTAGTGTCACAATAAATGCCGCCGAACTTCCAAAATGTTTACTTTTTACATCGTCATGGTTCAAAAATAACTGCAATATACTTTTCACTGGCCGGTACCCGCTACTTAATGCATGTATAATTCGGTTTACAATAATAATTATTCCTTAAGGAACTGTTCATTTGACGGGATGGAAAGTATAATATGTCCTGGACCACAGAATACTAAGGGACAGAAGCATCACTCCGCAAAGAAATTTAAACAAATAGCGACTCTTGCTTTGGCGCAATAAAATTCAATTCAGCTCGCGCAGCGCTGCATACCTACCAGTCATATTAACCTACAGAGCGCCTGTCTTTCTATCGCATAGCACTTATCTCTTCTGACGCGGCACGTGTAACGACGCGCGACACGCCGTCGGTGTCCGGGTATGTACTTGTAGCTTCGTACCTACAGTGCGGAGTGCACTAGGCCTGCCTGGACCTAAAAAAGTATCAATTTACATACCAAATTTTATATAAAACATTCTTCCAAATTCAGTGGGTTCAGGCTTGGCTACTGTATTAATTACGTAAATTACATATAGGCCATAAAATTGTGAATATAGAAATGGGCCATAGAAAATACCATCTGTAAAATGAAATAGGCTGATAGTAATAAAAAAGAATTCGTTTCTTCTTCCTGTCGTTCTTGATGACCGAGTCTAAACCCGTTTTGAGTAATCTATTCTCCTCGGAAACAGCGTAATAAAACCTTGAAACAATAAGGCTAGTAAATAAATCTGCCTGCACGTGACGGCGTGATATATGGCCCTCGCACTCCAGAATTCATATGAACCGCGCTGCCTTCTGGTCAGATTGACGTAGAAACGTGTGACTGGGTGAGATAAGAGCTTTCGGTGGTTTTGTGTAAGGCGCTTCAATAAGAACATACAATTCTTATTAAGTATTAATATTTTAAATGGTAAGTACTGCTTTCTGGTCAGATTGAATTACAAACACGGGACTGAAGAGCATAAGATCTTGTAATAATCATATTTTAACGAGGACATTTTTTTGATTTGACAAATGATGCTCGACCGCTTATTTCTGGGCAGATTGACGTAAGTACGGGTAGATTTGATTTTAATTGTAGAAAGTTAACGAGATCAAAATGTTGGATTTGTAATGCAGAATTAGAAAAAAATCACTGCTTTTTATTTCAACTGATTTAGGAATAGAGCTGGTATTCTCCTCAAATATGCTACTGCAATGAAAATACAAACGAGTCTTGTTCGTTTGACAAATCTTAGGTCAACATATACCAAACAAATCTTGGTCCGTTGACTAATTTCAGGACACGGACCATATATCATTGGGAGACTACATATCCTGGCCTTTTTACCCAACCTTATTAAGAATGACCAGCATCTCTCAAACTACAAACTTTTGACGGCCGCCGCCTTGGGACGGCAGGATGACGTAGAACAAGCGCGTGACTGCTACCCGACGTGACTGGGAAGTGGACAAGCGAGTTGTTATCATAGACCCAGTATGACACTGTAACATGTTACCTAGATATAAAAACAATTTTTCGAATTTACAGCTCTTTCAGACAATTGCTCTCAGATACAGTATACAAGGTGGGGCAAATTTTTGGCCCCTTAAGGGTAGCTACCTTTTCTTTTGTAGTTAGAAGGTTTTGTTCTTAGGAACTTTCTGTTTTATTTTGAAGAAAAAATATTGCCATTTTTAGATTTTTGAAAAAAAGTACTGTTTACCCAAAATATGACATGTGTCAAAAAACCCAAGTTGGTCTTAATCGACTCTATTTCCAACCAGGAACACTTTTCCCAAATTAACATACCAAATCAAATTGTAAGTTTTGGCAATAATTTGCCCCACCCTGTATATGTATAAGCTGTAAATCATCTTATTAATAAATAAATAAAAAGAGGAGCAGCCGAAAGCAAAAACTATTTTGGTATGTATATGAGTTGTTGTGTATTGAAGACGACATTAGGCACTCGTTGTACTTTTATCGGGCGACATAAGTACTTCATATTCAGTCAGGTGGTAGGATTGTGGATCATAGCGCAGCAAAGGACTAAAATAGGTTGAAATATATGTCATCGATCTGGTGATGGTGGTAGCTTTCTCGTATGCGAGAGGCCGTCTGGGTGGGTACCACAGCTTTGCCAGTTATTTTGCCGCTAAGCAGCCAATAAAATTACTGGGTATTATGAGACTTACTAGCTAATTGTCTCAGGGTGACGAGCGCAGAGCAGCGCCGCGCAGGGTTTTGCAAAACAAAGTTCTGGGTTTTGCTGTTACTGTTATGGGCAGGGGTATGGCTTACCATCAGGCGAATGACCAGCTCGTCTCGTCACTCAGTTACATAAAAAAGTGTAGTGTAGAAAGTCTGGGTGTAGAGGTTCGCACGTCAGCGCCCATATCAACCACCACAGAGTTTGTGGGTTCGATTCCTACTATGGTGCAAATGTTTGGGCAGAGGGATAAAAATGCAAGCATTTGTTTCATATCTGGCTGTTGTGGACCATGGACCTCGAAGAAAATCTTAGTTGGTGGTGAAGATAGATATGACCGCGCCACTGTCAAGGTGGTAACGCTACGTCGAGATTTGTAATTTGCTTGAATACCTAATTAAATGACGGAAACGATTAGTTTCACTTGTCACAATGTTTTTCTGTTCATTCAGATTCTTGTCGAGCTACGTTTAATTTATGTTCATGGCATCATCAAAGATAGTACTTAATTTTTTAAAGAATCATGTTTTACGAAATGTCGCAACTATAGTGATTCCTATGGAAGAATTGCAGTGTCTAAATATATAATACCCTACTTAACATTGTATTAGAAATGCAAAAGTTTGTGAGGGTGGATGTATGTATGTTTATTACTCAATCTACTAAACGTATTTGGATGAAATTCGGTACGTTCTTTAGGTCCTGGAAAAGGACATAGGCTAGTTTTTATCCCGGGAAGCCGCGGCTGAAACTGCGGGGCGCAGCTAGTATGTAGTATTTTTACACATAAAATTCTCGTGACTCACTCTCTGAGTGTACTCGAGAGCTCCTGAACATCAAATAGGTTTGCTACGCTATCGCTTCGTAGAAGTGCTACGTAGTGCTGTAGCAGTTTTTCAGTTTTTCTACTCGAATCACAAAAAATCTATTTCATTTTTTTCTTAGAATCTATTTGACATTTAAATAACAGTACCAAACTGATAAAAAACAGGAGTCTATTTGATGTTTTTTAAATTTAAAAGAGAAAAAGTTAATATAACTAATTTAAAAGTGATTTATCACTTGCCGAATCCTTTACAAGAATCGATTTTTAGGGGGTTTGAAAAATAAAACTCTGGGGAATAACTAAAGAGAACTGCGGAAGCAGTTAGTTTAGAATGAAATATAAAAAAATATAGCAGGTTAAGACAAATTTCTATCCCTTGTTAATAAAAATATTCAAACTACGTTAAAGGTTAGGTTTCCAATGATAAAATGGAAGAAAATTTACTGTTTTTACCTGTAACGGTGTGTAACCCAAAAAGTTGTAACAAAATCTCTAAAAAAATGCCCCTCAGTTTTTTGCCGTATCTTCTGAGTAGTGGTTCTTTTCCGATACGGCGCGGTGGTAGAGTCATTGTGATAATTTAACGTTCATAAGTGCGTCTGTGATGCCAAAAATGAATAAAGAGATTTTGACTTTGACTTTGAATACCCATTAAAATCGATCAAATTATAATTCATATCACAACAGCCACCACTACGGCGTAGCAGTCTCGTAGCTCCGTAGCGTCTCTATACTTCCAAAATTCATGAAACTCTTTTGAAGTGTAAACTCCTGTAGCGCCTTAAAGGGAATATGTTTGCACATGTTTAAAATGTTCCGTATCCGAACATTCTCATTTTAATGTACCTTAATGTGGAAAGAGGAATGCCCACTTAAGGCGAAAAGTTCTGTTTATGATGATGACGTTCACTCATTTATGTCAGACGAACAAGAGGATGTGTGACAGAGAACAGTGCTTTCTATTGTTGTAATTAATCTGACTGCTAAAGCACTAAGGAATTAATTAATTGTAGTAAAATGAAGTTAAATAATTATATTAATATATCTAGTCAAAACTATTAGAAATGTTTATATAAAATAATTTCACAATTAAACTTTAATCAAATTGACTTTAAATATTATTGGCAGTCCTAACAAATCAGAATTGAGTCTTTAAGCTATAAAGAATGCAAAATTATAATTTGAAATTATTTTACTCTAATATTGCTAATGAGATATATATTGAGTTCCAATGACGCACAACGGGACAATTAACTCTCTAAAGTATAGTATTTAGAAGGCTGTTAGTGCTATCTTGTACAAGACGCATCAGAAAAGCAACACGTTTCCTCACTTCTATAAAGTCCAATAAAATTTAGGCATTGGAATTTTAAATCAGAGGTAATCAAATCAAACATTGATATACAGGTATTCCTTAATGTGTGTGACGTCAGATCGTATGGTACGTTCAATTTTATTTCTAGCTTTCTTAGTGGTCCCTTGAAATCCAATTGTAATTAAAATATGAGATTGCTCCTGTGCCTTTTACCTAACTTCAAAGAACTGTGATTTAAATTACAAAAATAAAACATTTAGAATGCATCTCAAATGTAAGTGGAGCGCGTTTTAGTTCACTCGACTCGCCGAGCTAGTTGAAATGAATATGTGATTCGCTCGAGAATTTCATGAGCTTATTTTTTGAATTGCTGATGGGAGTGAGATTTTTAACGTTGAAAGGAGGGAATTGTTAAAAATTGTTAGAGTGCGAAATCAGAAACTAACTTTTTTACCTCATCTGTGTGTTTCATTAAAAGTTACTTTATGATTTCGCACTCACAGACAAGCGACGGTATTCTTAGTTTGCATAGGCTCGAAGTTGCAGTGGCGTCTTCATATTGATGCTCTATCTGGAAAACTTAGTTGTGCTGCATACGCGGTTAGTAAAATTAGGCATTTAACGGATATAGCTAAAAAAGAAAGAAAAACATTTATTCGACAACCACAAAGAAATAAATGAAAAAGACACACGTAAGGTAAAATACAAAGACAGAGAAAGAATACAACAAAACAAGACAATACGAAATGCACCGAAGTTTGTGGTGCCACAAGGGACTAGCTCAGCACAAAATGTCCAATGTCCATGACAACAGACGCTGGTTTTCAGCATAACCCCTTTAGTAATTGGATATTATTGGCTTCAAAAGATCATAATAGCTACGGCTCGGTTAGTTTACTTTGCATACTTCCACAGCTTAATGGCATATGTCATTTTGCTGTGGGGTTCTACCGCGGATATAGAAGCTATTTTTATTTTACGAAAGCGGGCGGTTCGCGTTATTTATGAGTTGGGTCCTCTCGAATCTTTCAGAGAAGTCTTTAAACAAAGTAATGTATAAACTTTGTGTCCATCAAAACATAAACACTAGAAATAAATATAGAATTGCAGTACCTAAGTTTAGACTGAGTAAAACGAATAAGTACTTCATGGGCAATTGCGAAAGTTTTTACAGTAAAATTCTGAAATGTAACGGAGTTCACAGCAAGTAGATTCAAATTGAGTGTGAAAAATATTTCAATGAAAAAAGCATACAATACAGGTAGTACATAGAAGACAAAGATACATGGAACATTCCGCTTCTGCCGAGTAGCCAACTGGCACATAAGAAACATAATATTGTCAAAAATAAACATAAAATATTGTTACTAAAGATCTAAAAAAATGCACCTCAGGTTTTTGCCGTATCTTCTGAGTAGTGGTTATTTTTCCGATACGGTAGCAGTCATTGTAATAATTGACGTTCATTAGTGCGTCTGTGATGCAAAAACTGAATAAAGAACTTTGAATTAATACAGATAGTGCTCGTAGCGTGCTCGCCTAGCCGTTCGTAACAATAAATATGCTTGGTTAAGCATCATTTAGTTTGGTAACTATTTGTGTGGTTTATATCTGAGCGCTACCATGCTTCGGAAGTAAAGAACAATAATACTCTCTAACTCTCGAAATGTACGTTGAACAGTCGGTCTCGGTACCTGTCTTAGGATAACAGTCGTTAGGCCATGTCGAAGGCCTTAGGAGATCTGTAACTCCGACACAAGTGTTGGCTACACACCTACATGATAATTCATTTTATAACAAAAAAAAACGACCTCAATTCTGATATAGGTACCTATCTTCGAAGTCCAAGGTCGAATATCGATGAAATTTATACATGATCACCTTGTAGCTATACTGAACCCAACGCAAAGAATTTTCCAAATTGGTTTATAAATTACGGAGTTCTGAGGTAAGAAACATAAAATAAAAAAAAATACAATCGAATTGAGAACGACCTCTTTTTTTTTGAAGTCATTTAAAAAAGGAGCATACAAGTATTACTATAGAAGTACTGCATGGATCTCTATTACCTCTAGCATGTATGTATACCATAACTAGTTGTGATTTAGTAGATAGTTTTGCATTTGCGAATTGCATGATTTGATAGGACTAGTATCTCCAACCTACAGACTCCGCGTCAGTCGCTCTTGTTCTACCCTACAGAAGTATTTTGTTGAGGTGACGCAGTCGTGAACTATTAATATCAAATAAGGTACCGTGCTCCGCAATCCGCTCATACTCCAGTTATTTTATGCGGCTTGCGATTGACCAACGGCGCCATAGCGCTATTTGCGAGCTTCTCGGTCGGGTGCTGGAATCGGAATGGTAATCATAGAGACTCTTCACCTTATTAATCATGACACACTAATTTGTAAATTAAAATATTATGGAATTCACGGAAAAGCTCTTGATCTTGTCTTCTCGTATCTTAGCAATAGGATCCAAAAAGTTGAAGTTAACGGGTCTAGGTCATCCGGAGCTCTCACAAAAATGGGAGTCCCTCAGGGCTCAATACTAGGACCATTTCTATTCCTAGTCTATATTAACGACCTACCCTTTTTTGTGAAGGACTTATGCGATATTGTTTTGTTCGCAGATGACACATCTCTAATATTTAAGATAGACAGAACCAATAATAACCTTGACGATGTGAACAAAGCCATCTCGCTAGTTCTACATTGGTTCACAACAAATAATCTACTATTAAATGCAAAAAAAACGAAATGTATAAAATTTTCTCTGCCCAACGTTAGGGGAGTTTCTGCTCCTTCAAATATCTTAGTAAACGATAACCCTCTAGACCTTGTTGACTCAACAACATTCCTGGGCATTAAATTAGATTCTAAATTACAGTGGGGTCCACATATAACATCACTAGCTGGGAGATTGAGCTCAGCAGCCTATGCAGTACGTAAAATCAGACAGTTCACTGACGAAGCCACTGCAAGATTAGTATATTTCAGTTACTTCCATAGTATCATGTCTTACGGAATTTTACTATGGGGTAAAGCCGCAGAAATTCAATCCATATTTGTATTACAAAAAAGAGCAATTCGTTCCATTTACAACATGAAAGCTCGTGACTCGCTTAGGGAACGGTTTAAAGAGATCAACATTCTTACAGTGGCTTGCCAATACATTTATGAAAATTTAATGCACGCTCGCAAACACCTTAGCACCTTTAACAAAAACAGCGACTTGCATAATTTTAACACGAGACATAAGAATAAATTGTATGTACCTAGATTCAGGTTGCAGAGAGTTAATGGTTCATTTATGGGGAACTGTATACGCTTTTATAATAAACTGCCTGAGGGCATTGACAAATTACCAATGAGTAGATTTAAATCATTTATCAATATAAACCTTATGAAAAAAGCATACTACTCAATAAATGAATATGTTAATGACAAAAATGCATGGCCTGTATGCCCTAAGCCCCATGATGATAAAGATTAACACATAAGTGTGTGCATGATATTTATATTTTATTTCTTCTTGGATTGTACAATGCTATGTGAGATGTCTAATTTAGTTAGTCATTCAAATAAAGCTATAAAAATTGTATTTGAGTTGGAAGTGACTAGGTTTTACAGTCATGCTCACTCAAATGTCTTTGCTTGCGGCGGCTCTGTGTGTCGGGTCACTCCCTTCCCTCCAATATGGTTGAGGGGGGTGATGGCTGGTCCACAAGTCATACTCGTGAACGGGTGCTGCTTGCGGGGACTGGTCTGTTCTAGTCACTCCTACTGCTACTGTCATACCTACTTATATTTTATTTACACTTTTCTGTTACTGATACTATGACTATGGGACATCTCACTCGCATTTCTTGTTTTACATTCTGTTAATTCTAATTTATACGTAATTGTGCTGAAAAAAGACATCCCCGCAGAGTTTCTTGGTGCTATCTTCTCTAGCGGGCGTATTTCCGAAGCACTGGTAGAGTCAGTTTTCGCATTTCTTTTCAGCACTCAGACTTCAATTTGAGTATAGGAAAGAAATGGGTAAACATACTTACCTTTTTTTCAAAGTCATGTTAACATAAGTTACAATTTTTAACATTTTTTATTTGTATCATGTGTTTATGACCTTTAAAAGTGCACTTTTGTGCCTATTTAATAAATGATATTTGACTTTGACTATTTGTATTTTTCAATATTTTATATTTAGCATTATAGATATTTGAGGATTTACAATAATATGAAAAATGTCGCAATGCACGATGACCAAGTACGTTATTATATTAAGTCGATATATTTATAATAATAGCTGCGCCGCGCGGTTTCACCCGCGTTGTATTCGCCTTTTAGATAATTCCTCGCGAACTGATCGATTGTATAAAATCGTTTAAGTGTATAATAATTTACATATCCTTCTTATTACTGCAGACTATTGTCTTTAAAATGATTCCTTCCTTCTATCTTTTCAAATATCAAAAACTGTTATTTTTCCTTGTTGCTATACTAAATAAATACATACATAATACATCAATTCATGACTGCCAAACATAGGAAAAGAACAATAAATCCGAAAATACAATAACAGCTCACTCTAAGGGCAGAACCTTTTGCAAATCCAGTGAGGTAAAGAAATCGTTCGGAGGTAGCCGGGAAAACCTTATTTCTTGTTCGAGGGGTAGTGCGTTTGTCAGGTGTAGGATTAAAGTTATCTTGGAGTGTAACTTGACTGCTTTGGTTAGATCACTTTTAGAGAGCATTCTAGAAACCTCAACGAACTGAAAAACATCACTGTGGTATCTAGAAATTTGGTAATTTGTTAAGAATTAAATATATATTCTAGAAAAAAAGAATATACAGACAAGATCACAAGAAAATAATGCAATTTTGTAACCAAAAGTCTTACAAATAATTTTACTTTTTACGTTTTTATTAAGTCACTTTCTTGTTTGTCTGTCTGTCTGTCGTTCCGGGTGGAATCTTGCGTTTCAAGAACTTCTAAAATTACAATGCATTCTAAATCTATAAAACGTGGTTTTAGATTATTTTTTTAATCTCTTGCAGATTTATTTTTATTTCAATGTGAAATAAGTAGCTGTAGTCACTATGCCTGCTTCCCTTCCTTCTTTCCTTCCTTCCTAACATAGGACGAAGATCCGGACTCCCATTTAGCGAGAACTATTAAAATCATGAATATAATATAGCGGTTTGAAATCCTCTCGATGCAATGCTTACTAGTTTCAGTTTGTCCTGATAAATCCTATGTCCGACATTAATATGATACCTGCAGCTCGCAGAATATCCTACATCTATGAACGTTTAATTCCTATCGTATTCACATCCCATTTCCAAAACATATTTGATAATACATATTTATATTTATGTTTATGTTGATACTAACAAAATGGATTATAATTATCTGAAATTAATAAATAAATTAAATATGTTTATATTTAATTCTTTATTGCACTATTACAAGTAATTTACAAAGGGAGAACTTAATGCTAAAGCATTTACATAAAATTATATATTTATTTTTGTTTCTAAGCAATAACGCACTGGCTATAGTTACATCAAATTACAATAGCCGATTTGTGAAAC
The DNA here is from genome assembly GCA_951640565.1 of Petrophora chlorosata. Lineage (NCBI taxonomy): Eukaryota > Metazoa > Arthropoda > Insecta > Lepidoptera > Geometridae > Petrophora > Petrophora chlorosata. Next base: position 10,514,851 of record OX621203.1, on the reverse strand, counting down.
TCTATGAAATTGAATCTTATAACACTAACTGGCGTGATAAATTCCAAGTAGCCGAGTTATACGCCAGTCCATTTATCCTGATCATTTATATCCCGCGTCCGCAGTAGAGTCATTGCTTTCTCTTTATAAATTTCCTATAAAGTTAATAATCTTTTCATGTGTTGGTTCCATACCGAAATATACGGCCTTGACATTTGGTTGGTACTAGGCATTTACCAGGATATTAATTTAACACTAGCCTTTTCAATTTCGGCTTCCAACATTTTCGCTGTCGAAGGAATCTGGGTAGAATAGAATATGTTTTACTAGCTCTCGGTTTCACACACGATTTCCCGAGATAAAGTACCTAAAGTATCTAAATATCAAATTTTATCAAAATGCGTATGGTTTTTGCGTGATTGAGTAATAAACATTCATCCATCCATCCATCCATCCATCTATCCTCACAAATCCTCTTTCTTAAGTTATGTGCGGATTTAAAACTCGCCCTAAAAACGGTGAAGGAAAACGTCATGAGGAAACCGACATGTACAAGAATTTATCACAAACATTCAAGGACATGTGACATCCACCAACCCGCACTGGGCCAGCGTGGTGGATTATGGCCCATACTCTCTCTACGAGGGAAGGCCCGAGTCCCAGCAGTGGGAACGTGATGGGCTGATAATGATCAGACTTACGAGCTAATTGTCTTAGGGTGACGAGCGCAGTACAGTGCCGCGCAGAAATCACATGAGAAATTTCTGGGTGGCGCTGCAACTGTTATGGGCAGGCGTATTGCTTACCATCAGGCGAACGACCTGCTCGTCTCGTCAATCAGGTTTACATAAAAAAAATAAGTTATTGCCTCTTTCGCACTAGAAAATAAATATCAAAAGACGACATATCTGATATATTTTATCCAATTCAAGGGCTCGTCAAAAATCGCATTACAGCGGCGGCTGGAAGCGCGAGTATCGATTGTCGGACTTTATTCCCGAGGGGAAAACTATCGATCTTGGACAACCCTCGGTAACTACATGTGTGGGTGTCACTGTATGCTTATATAAATGTTTTTTTGCATCTGTGTGTCTGTTTGTTCCGAGTTTTAGTGTTTAAAAATCAAAATGAAAACACTAAAGCTAATCGATTCACAACTACGATGTGAAGTTTTCGATCATCAATTTTTGTTTTCGATATTACTTAACTAGCTGCGCCCCGCGGTTTTCCGCGATTAAAAATAGCCTATGTCGTATTCCAGGACCTAAAGTACCTACATAACAAATGTCATCAAAATCCCGGTCAGTAGTTTTAGCGTATTTAAAAAATATATATGAAAAAAAATTTTTTTTTTCTTTTATTTATTTAACTGAGTAATATAATATAAATATATATATAAAATAATCACCAGTATTCGCACTAGGATACACCTGTGTTACGACGCTAGTTTGTATTTGTCCTATTTAAATAATATATGTTACTGTAAAAGCCCGTATATTGGTAAATCTTAGGTTTTACTAATAAATCTTAGGATCCATCAACATGGGTTGGTAGATATAAGAATTTTATAAAAAAAGAGACCATGTTTCGGGTTTTTACCATTAGCGTTTGGAAAATACTAAGTTTTACCAATGACGGTTGGTAAATGCTGGTTGTTGTGGTTTTGGGAATAAAACCATTAGTATTATTTTTGTTACAACTACAATTTACTACTGATCTAAGATAAATATTAGTTAAAACTAGGTCAAGCTATGTAGATAAAACGCGCTTTAAAATATATTTTTTTCTTTAAGCGCTTCGCCGGCCGCTGCCACGGCACTAAGATTTACCGATTGTATGATGGTAAAAGTTCAAAATGTACGATGATCACAGACCAGTTCGGACTTTTACCAAAGTTACCAACTTTGGTACAATCTTAGATTTTACTGGAAATTCTTAAGATTTACCGTAGTACGGGCTTTTACAGTAACATATACATTAACAAGGATATTATAGCATCATCCATCACGTCTCTTATTTTCTTGTTGCGTCATGCTAAAAAGTAAAACTTCTAACCATTACTACTATTCAGTAACAAACATCCATAGAAGAATGTTTGCGTTACAAAACATTGCCATTAAACAGCGGCTCGATCTTATCTTTATTCTTCTTTATTGTGGATATTGTAGAATGAGATGTGTTTTACAATGATTCAATTGTAAAACACTTTCGCTTATCAGAACCCATTTTGTCGAGCTTTAAGAACTTGTGTGGGTTGTGTAAACAAAACAATGCGCGTCGCTAAGGCGCGTTGTTTAACCAGACGTAATATCATAAATAATGGGCGCTATAAAAAGTTGGTCGCTTAAACCGGAGTCGCACTAGACGGTTATATTTTCTAAGTACCTAATGATGAAACCTAACTTGAGTAAACATTATCGTCGCTAAAACCGGTTAGTCGTCATATGCGAAGTCGTTTTAAGTGAATTCTACTGTATATGTGTAGTTTCTGAGACTCGGTTACAGTGCAGGAAAAAAACATAGACTAGGGAGTGTAAGCCCTACCCATCTATGCGGACAGAGCCGCTGGCAGAAGCTTGTACTGAGTGTACTCAGTCGACCTCAGACGACAGTCAATAGTTTGTTAGGGTAGGCGGTAGTGTGCGTTGGAAATGAAAGCAATAATAAGTATGGGATAGTTCGCATTTGCCAGTTGTGTTGCGTTGTGTAATAATAGTGTTGTGAGAACAAATGGAAGCTTAAAACGTGGCAGTACATTTATTTAATACGGTTTTTCTGTGACTCATAGCTGGGGTTGTTTTGTTAGCAAGTTGCCAATTCTAATTATCTTTGTAACCGACTTCAAAAAAGGAGAAGGTTCTCTATTCAATTGTTTTTTTTTACAATTTTTAACATATTTTATTTTTATCGTGTGTTGACCTTTAAAAGTACACTTTTGTGCCTATTTAATAAATTATATTTGACTTTGACTTTCTACGCGGACGGAGTCGCAGGTATCGGCTAGTATAAGATTCATAAGTATTGGAATTAACGCGTACAACGTCACCTCTGACATTTAGTGTTCGTTTTTAAACGAGCTCTGACTCTCCAATACTTCCTAATTAGGTCGCGTCGTAAGGAGCTTTCTGAAATTAAGTTATTGAAGATTTTAATAAGAACTCTTGCGAAAGTAATTGGGTTTCACTTAAAGTACTAATCAATTTGTGATTATTCTGCTCTCTTTAATTTTAACTTTGATTAACACAGTACGCTCCGTCGTGATTTTGATATTATTTTAGATTTCAGTGGAGATTTTATTCTAGAACGACATTGAAATCAAAGTTCCAGCAGTATTTGTATGATTTCCTTCCTCCCAAAATTCCCCGACCTATCTCAATAACATCTCTCCTAACGTATGTAGACTCCTTTATTATAAAAGTTATTATTAATGATATAAATAAACACATAAATAAGTTATAATTTTATGTTCATAGTATTTTATGTGAATTATTAATATTGTTGAATATTTAATTTAATACAATGTGTATGTTTTAATTTATTATTTCAAAGTATATTTAGATATTTAGGCTTACTTTATTATTTGTTATTTAGTTTTTTTCTAAATTACCAATCTAATTCTTCATGATAAATATCGATCTGGCAAATTTTGGTATGGCAAAATTGTGATATGGCAACTCCACAAATATCATTCAAACAAGAAGTGAAGGGAAAATGCAAGATAGATTAGGTTAATTTAATGGTTATATCCTCTAAGTATACAGTTACACTATGCGCGTTTACGTGGTGAAAACACCGCGCACTCGCCACGAAGACGTTGCGAACGCGCAGCGTGTTCGCGGTTTGACCCTCACGACAAAGCACTTCGAGTTTTTTTCGAATTTCCCAATTTTCCGGACAACTTTTCCAATTTTTCTTACCTATAAAACCTAATTGGTACTATAATGAACTTTCAAAAAAGTTAACAAATCGGCCCAGGCGATCACAAGTGATGCGCTTGCCAACGAACAGCATTTCATTTTTATTTACATATATAGGTAGATTTATTCTTCCTTAGAAGGAATAAAGATATTTTTTTTAATATGTCGGCAAACAAGCAGACAGCCCGCCTGATGGTAAGGAGTTACCGTCGCCTATGGACATCTGCAGCACCAGAGGCATTGCTGATGCGTTGCCGACCCTTATGGATTCTATTAATTCCCCTTTTAAAGGACTCCATGTTTAAGCTCAAAGGAAATACCGACGAAGAAAGGTCTTTCCACATCTTACAAGTGCGAGTGAAGAGAGTGGTGTGGGAAGTGCAGTTTTGTAAGATGTGGCTATGTGTGATAAGAGCTTTTTGACGATGGCGAGATGTGCGGTGATTAAATACATTTATTCATGACAACATACAACATCATACTGAAATAAGCAAGAACGTACTAAAAATAGAGATAAGACAAACATAATAGAAATATATAAGACAGTGAGATCTTGCGTGATGTCAGGAAAAGGTTCCGACTCAGCATACGCTAAGTTGTTTTTAAGCACCATTGATTTTTAGTCGGAACCCCTGTCCATGACATCACGAAGCTGCTATATATATTTTTTTTATGAAGTAAACCCAAGCTCTCAGAGATAGCCAATTAAAAAGGGTCCGTTCAGACAAAACGGCCCAGAGGATTAAAAGTTGCACTCGTCCCGTTCAATGCAATTAATTAGGCTACCAGTGCCCTCCCTGGCCGACCATCCCCCGCGTGGGGTTGCGTATATGGGAAGACTAGGTAGGGTGTGTAGAGATCTAAATCAGATTAATTTAACTTTATACTCTAGGTAGATAAGAATTAACAACACGATGTTCCGCTTGATATGCGAGCTTAATCTCGTGTTAAATGGCAATATGATAAATAAATAATGGTATTTATATACGAGTATATAGGTATATATTTTTTTATAATTATATATTACATGTATATTATATATTTTTGCTTGAAATCATTTAAGTGTTTCGTCCTACTTATTACTGACACTATCGTCTTTAAATTGTTGTTTTCCTTACCCTATGGTTGTCTGGAAGAGATCGCTACCTAGCGATAAGACCGCCTATTATACTTAAAGGAGATCAAATTCCTTTTTTAAGTGCAATAAAGTGTTTTCTATTTATCTATCTATCTAAATGGGTTTTACTCAAAAGTAAGAAGATTTTCACTTCGATTGCAGTAATCGAACCCGCTACCTCCGTGGTGTATGAGATAAGAATATCTCTGCCAACTACTACACCACCAGAAGCTGGCTTTAACCAATCATTTTAACTTTCCCAGAATCAAGGAGATTAAAACCATCAATTCCTCTGCATACCTCCATTTTGTAATCACGATGTTAATTCATTAGCTGAAGCCTGGGGCTTGTTTGCCAATCGGACTTTACAGACAGATTGTGTATTTTTATTAGTATATAGTAAAGTAAAGAAGCCATTCTACTACAATCATTAGGTACATTATTTCGCATTACTTAATACATTTTATTAAATTATTATTATTTTTTATAATATTATATTTAGTTTGTGATTAGTTATTAGTTTAGATTAGTTTAGTTTGTGATCCTAATTAAGTATAATATATGTTTATAAATAATATTTAAATATAGAGTGTAGTTTATTGTCAGTAATAAAGGCATTAGCCCGTTAAAAAAAACGTTCATAGTTATTATATTTATTTATATTATTAAGTATATTGTATACAATTTTAATAGTTTATGAGATAATGAAAATATGAAGGATGACAACAAAACAACTGGTTGAAAACCACTCGAATTAGAAATGTAACTCTAGGCTTATAAATGTTCAAATGCCAAAAGGTTCATCACCCATACACAAATAAATTTTGGGAGTGTATATCTGTTTCGTATCCATTTATGACCCATCAGGTGCGGTAACTGCCACACGAGAGCCAGACTACTGTCTGGAGAAGGTCTAACGACCGAGATGTATCTCTATTGAAATACCATTGCATGATTTCATGCTCTCAGAGGCATCGGTTGAAGCTTGGACTCGCCTGCGACTAACTTGTCTTACGGGAGCTTCAAATTATGAAGAAAATAATTTAATTACGGCCCTTCATGGTTTCAGTGTGCACAATCCCGACAAAATGCAAGTATTGTGGTAGCGGTATTCAATCAATCAATCAATCAATCAATCAATCAAAAGTTCTTTATTCAGTTTTGTCGTCACAGACGCACTTATGAACGTCAATTATTACAATGACTCTACCACCGTATCGGAAAAAGAACCACTACTCAGAAGATACGGCAAGAAACTGAGAGGCATATTTTTTAGAACTTTTGTTACAATATTTTGTGTTTATTTTTGACAATATTATTTTTCTTATGTGCCAGTTGGCTACTTGGCAGAAGCGGAATGTTCCACGCATCTTTGTCTTCTATGTAATTACTAACTGCATAGTATGCTTTTTTCATTAGAATATTTTTCACACTCGATTTGAATCTACTTTCTGTGAGCTCCGTTATACATTTTGGAATTTTATTGTAAAAACGTACACAATTGCCCATGAAGGACTTATTCGTTTTACTCAGTCTCAACCTAGGTACTGTAATTCTCATTATGGTTTTACATTATCCATAGGATGACATAGATCTTCTCGTGCGAGAGTGTGGCTAATCCTGGTGCCGGAGGTGCCCGCCCGAGGTCTCCGACACGGCCTAACGACTATTGTTCTAAGAGAACAACCGGTACGTCCTTCCGGCTTTCCGCAACACGTGTAGCACTCAGTTGTAAATACCACACAAACGATCACCCATTCAAGAGCTGGCTACTTACTGCGCTACGAGCCGTACACAAATATAGATGTAAGCGATGTTTAATTTAATAGTTAAAATCATAAAATACCCACAAAACCAACCAACAATAAATCACCTCGATTAGAAATCCCCGATTCCGAGTGTTTATCGTGTCAGTGCAAATACCTATTTACCTGGAAATCAATAACGCCGTGTCGTTGACCCCTGTGGAATTTTCCCATGATATCCATTACGGAGTGCGCGCGAAAAGTGTAGGAGTTAAGGTGACTCATACATTAGGGGCATGGCCTTGGTGACTGCTTTAAAGTAGATGACGCATTCTATGTAGGTATACGTAAGTTCATAAAACGAGGTACAGAAATCCCCCCTGAGCCCTAACTGTGCTAGAAAATGACTGCGCTCAGAACTCGTTCGATTCAAAATTAGAACTTCATGGAAGACTTTTTTTTTTTAAACCAACTGGGATCGACTATTCAGAGGGCAACTATATGAACACGAATCTACGGTTTTTAGAATATTTGTCTGTTGAATTAGACCTTTTTTAGATTATAGGGTATATTACATCAAAATCGATTGGATGACTTCGAGATATAGCTTGACCTCTCCATAATATACTGGGGATGTTTTGCTAAGATAGTCTTGGAAAAAATACGAATTCAAGCTTCCTCTGTCGTTCACGCGGGTGAAGTCGCGGGTAAAAGCTAAGTTATAAATAAAGGTAGCATCGTTCGATGTATGTAACTTGAAACTCTTAAGAGAAACAGACACGGTTAGAGCATCATAGTTATTAATTTATTTCAACAATCCACCTACATATACACATATATTTATATTATTTTTTGTAAACCTTATTAAACATAGACAAATCAACAGATCACAACTTTATTCCGCTTGTAATTCTTAATTTTATAATCTGAATTTAAATTAAAGGACTTTTAATATAAATCAACGTTGCCATGAAATAATGTTCAGCATTATTTCAGGCTGATACTTTTTATACTTAGCATTGACACTACGCAGCTACTGAGCAGATGTTGTCTCAGTGGTGGTTGGAGTCAAAGTGAATCGCTCCGTTCGGATCGCCCACTCGTTGTGAATTTGCCGCGTAGCACTGACGTCACGTCCGATGTTGTTCGGAAACGGAAATACGAGTGCGACAACACTCTTGTACTTTAATTAAATAATTAGCTGAAATTTATAATGGAGGTTGGCAGATCAATGCCGTGAAACCACCCGTAACGAGGTATTGGAGCGATCCCGTTGAGCCTTTGTGATCTGTAATAAACTCTAATACGCTATTAAATATTAAACTAAATATTGGCGAAGCTCTGAGGTAACATACATAAACTCAGACTAAACTTACTTCTATTTGCAGTTTAGTTATGCTAACAAAAATAATGAAATAGGTTTATGTTAATACAGACTTCTATTTTTTTTTATTTTTGTCAATATAGCTCGGAAAAATTTTCAGAAAGCGTTTAAAATTAAACATAATATATGTATGTATACAATAAATAATATTTTCATTAAATAAAGCCTTAAAAGTACCTAAAACTATCTTTAAATGTCACCTCAGAACGTATGAAGTGATATGAAGGCAAACGAAACGACAAGCTATACGAAAGCAAACTTGCAAAGTGATTTATACATTTTTGTGAAGTTTAGTGACTTTAGGGTCGTCATTTATTAAAAACATATCGTTTTGATTTAGATAATAAGTAAAAATATAGAATAAACACAAGCTTTGCATACGGTATTAATTAATTACAAATGACGTAAGTCACAGTTATTAGATTTTATGTATTGATTTAAACATATAAATCATTAGTATTTCACAAAAACATTGATCCGATCCGAAAAATCATTCAGATCTTTCCGATTCGTCAAAAATTCGTTCTAACTACATTTTAGATATTTCTTTCGATTACTGCCCGATTCCATATTTCTTTTAAGCAATAGGGAAAGTAAGGTGATGCTTAGCACAATTTGTCACCCTTATGCTCGGACTTCGGAGGAAACAAATTTTGAGGAAAAAGAGAGAGAGAGAGAGAGTATGCAAACCACACTGGGTCAAGGTGGTGGATTATGGGCTCTCTCACTCTGAGAGAGTACCCGTGTCTCAGTGGAAACATAACGTAGGTACAAACTGATACTTACGCGCTTATTTCAGACAGATATGTAATTTTTATATAGAATTAAGTGATGAGAGGAGCAAGTCGTTTGCCAGATGGTAAGCGCCGCGCCTGCCCATAAGAATTGCAGTGCCACACAGTACTCTTAATACGACAAAAAGCACTGCGTACGACTGCACTGCGCTCATCAACCCAAACCATCAGATTTGAAGTCTCATATAGCCCAGTAATTACGCTCCTAAAATTCATCATTGTACTACAAAGTTATCGATTTTTTTGAGTTGTATGCAATAAAGAGTTTTGTTTTGTTGTGTATTGTTCTTCCAAACTTCTACAGGAAGGGGTTAATATAAATGTTTTAGTACCAACTAGAACGCACCCACCGAACTTTGCGGTGCTTTTAATTAATACAGCTTCCTATACTTATATCAGCTACTATACAGCTTATACTATATAGCTTATTACAGCTTCCTATATATATATATATATATATATATATATATTTTTTTTTTTCACATATTTTTCAAAATTTGTATTCAAAAATATTGAGATTTTTTAATAATTAGGAAGAAGAAAAACGATATTGCTCGGGCAGAGATCGAATCTGCGTTTTCGGAATACCGTCCCGACGCTGACTGTCACGCCCAGTGTCCCGCCGACACTGGGCCACTGAGCCAACTGCTCGAACAACCAAATTTCTTCTATCCTTTCGAGGGGCTGAGGAAGAAGCGCGATTATGATTGGCATAAAAATAGTATGAATTGGTACTACATGAGTCTTACATTACTTTGCTTAATGCATCCTATCCTACGAATATTATAAATGCGAAAGATTGTGAGGATGGATGGATGGATGTTTGTTACTTAATTCCGCAAAAACTACTGAACAGATTTCGATAAAATTTGGTATGTAGGTACGGTCCGGGAAAAGGACAAAGGCTACTTTTTATCCCGGGAAACCGCGGGTGAAACCTCGGGGCGCAGCTAGTAATAACATAAAATTCCTCCTATTTCACCCTGAGACGACAGTATTAATTAATATTCGCCATGATTAACACTGGATATGCATCTTTGTAAATATCATGAACACTTAATTAATTAATTAAGTAAATAAAAATACAATAAATTAAGTTTAGAATCTTATTGAACTGAGTTACAAGAAGCCGAGGCTTGTTTATAACGTGACTAGAAATTCATAGGTCAAGAATTTTATTTTATTTTATTTTATTCGGAAAACTAACAGTTAGTTACAAAACATTGATAATTTAAGTAAATACTTATGACTAATTAAAAGTTTTCACTTATAAATAACTAAGTAGGTATACACTTACATAGTTGACGAGCGCGTACAGAGCGAAAAATTAAAAAAAAAGTTAACAATCTACAAAAAACCGGATGAATTTTCAATATCAAATAAATTTAGGAATTAAAGAAACGATCGTTCAAAAGTCACTTCAGTTTTAACGCCGAAGTATTGAAGAGATCAACATCTATTTCTTTAGCCATAGTATTGTAACACCTGCCTGCTCTAATGAAATAACTATTCTGCCTGTAATTAGTTTTACTAAGGGAGTGTGAATGAGGTTGGGTTTTCTAAGTGAAACCGCGGGCGAGTTCTGGACAATCAAAGGCCACACGTCGCCTTTCTTGTAATGGTAAGAGGTGAAATTTTTTGCAACGTCAATTATAATTGTTCAGCTATGGTTTTTAACGAATGTTGTGATAATTAAGATACAATTTGTAAATATAACTAAATGTTGGCTTTTACTCGGAGCAGTGCGGGAGAGATGACGTGTGACAAATTCAAATTCAAATATTTTATTTAAAAAAAACAGTAGTTAACACAATTTTACAATTTTGTCACTATGGATAAGAGGATATGGCACAGCCGCGGCCAGCGAGTACTAGGTATTTGAATAATGGTTTACGGTCTCGCAGAAAATGCGAAAATTAAATTAAATAAATTAACTAAAAAATAATAATAATAATAATTTAACTAAATTCGTATCAATTTCAGATTTTTGTTAAAATTAGCGTTTCGGGAGAAAACGTTTCTACCGCACTAAATCTCAACCAAATTTGGTAATTTTGGTCTCAATTTCTTAAATGGAGAATAAACTAGGTTTGTAGGTTTTCCCTTTTCTTAGTTTATGTCTATTTTTAAAGTAAACAGCTTCCAAACTTCAAAAAAAATTTTCGAGTAAATATCGAGTTTTTTGGGCCCATTTATTCAAATTCTAAAGGAATTATCGAAAAAAATCAAAACCTACAAACCTCAATAATAGTAACATCTGTTACATGTTCAAATTTCACTGAATTTGGTGAATGTTTAGGGTTAGAAAAATGTTTTCTCTTTTTGTATGAAAATTTCAGCGTGCCTTTCCCTCTTAAGCTGGGTATGTAGTGTATTACATTAATTGGTGGGCAGAACCTACAGTAAGAATAAACTTGTGTCTTAGGTAACAAAAAGCTGTCTTATTCTTCTTCTCTCGTGTAGGTGTGTGACCAACCCTGGTCTTGGAGTTTATAACCCGCCTGAAGGCCTCCGACATGGCCTATCGGTTGTTGCCTTAAGACAACAACCGGGACCGACGGTTTAACGTGCCCTCCGAAGCACGGTTGCGCTATGTACATAAATACCACACAAACGGTCACCCATTCGAGTGGTGTCCACTGCGAACGTTGCTTAACTTAGCAGATCTGTTAGACTAGGTAATCTACGCTACGAGCGCTAAAAAAGCTTCGCTTAAGGGTCTGCATAAACATTGATCATGAATGAGTGGCGTTACGGTTATGATTATGACCACAAGGGCATCAGTTCCAACTTTGACCATGTTCATCTAGATTATATCATGAGTTTATGTTTTACCTCTCCATCTGTGGTTGTCTGGTTCGCTTTAAGCGATAAGACCGCCCATTGAGACACTGAAGTTTACTTTTTTAAACTATCATGGTCTCTGACACTAGAATTTGATTAAAGGTGAAGCGTTTGATGCATGCATGCCTCTCGAAGTTGTGCAGAAAAGAGAAGACCTTGGACAAATTCTAATGCTCGGTAGACACAATTTTGAGAAGGAAGGCGACAGGAGGATACAGCTGCGCTGGGCAGCATTTGGAAAACTTCGTCAAGTCTTCTCGTCACCCATCTCACAATGCCTGAAGACAAAAGTCTTTAATCAGTGCGTCCTACCCGTAGTGACTTACGGAGCCGAGACGTGGACACTGACTGTGAGACTGGTTCATAAGTTTAAAGTCGCTCAGCGAGCTATGGAGCGAGCTATGCTCGGGGTTTCTCTGAAGGATCGAATCCGCAACGAGGTGATCTGACAGAGAACCAAAGTAACCGACATAACTCTCCGAATAAGTAAGCTGAAGTGGCATTGGGCCGGTCACATATGTCGAAGAACCGATAACCGATGGAGTAAACGAGTTCTAGAGTGGAGACCACGTTTAGGAAAACGTAGTGTAGGACGCCCTCCGGCCAGATGGAGCGACGACTTGCGTAAAGTGGCTGGCAGTAATTACATGCGAAGAGCCGAGGATCGGGCTCAGTGGCGTGCATTGGGAGAGGCCTATGTCCAGCAGTGGACTCGTATAGGCTGATGATGATAACATCCCAACCCACCCGCAAAAACTTTAGTATCGTCGTGATCATGGTGCTTGTAACAGTGCCGAAATATCGGAAACTCAAAACAAAACAAATATATTCCCCGACAATCTTACACCTTAAGTACCCAGAAGCCCAAACATACGTACCTATCCAAATTTAACGTTTGAGTTTAAAGGCTTTATAGGTGTTTGAGTTTAGGAGCTTTTGTGATGAGTCAGTATTGCACACTATAAATAATACTATACATAATATAGGTTTACTTTACGTTTGTAGTATATTCAGTCATCGTCAATATTAAGCCATGGTTCGCACTAAAGCTGAGGGTAAGGCGCGGGCCGGGTTCATAAACGAGGCCCAATATACTAAAGTCAAGGCCTCTGCACACAGCGAGCGTGACGTGCCCGCAGCGCGACGTTGGCGGTTTGTTACAAGCTTTTTATAAACTTGCCATGTTCCTTTGGCTCAAATCTTGTAAGTTAAATCATAACCACTTTCTCTTATCCTACGCAGTTGACATTTTGCTCACTTGTCAAAGTTCGATGACAATGTAATATTATGGTGACAGCCAGCTGATCTGATGATGGAGACGGAAGGTGGGCAATGGATTTCCTTGACGGATAATCGTAAACTACTGATGGGCTCATTTTAATCTGCTTGCTATTCCGATGACGAATTTGTTAAAAGCTTGTCTTTAAAAATATGTATATTTTTCAACAAAAATCCTGTTTTTATTTGTAATGTACTGAACTGTATTGGGCAATGCACACAGAGAGCGCGGCGTCGGCGTGGCGCGGCGCTGCGACGGTGACGCTGCGCTCTCTGTTTGCTTAAAACGCCGACGCCGTGCCGCGGTCACGTCATGCCCGCTGTGTGCACAGGCCTTTAATTTCAAGTGAAAAAGTTGGCAGTCACCTACGTTACGCTTATCTCGGTAATGACAGAATGACATGTCGTGGCAGTCTCGTATGCGGGAGGCCGTCTAGGTAGATACCGTTTTGCCAGTTTTCTGCATGCAAGCAGTAGTGTGCAAGCGTTATGCTTGTTGTATGTTCGTATTTGAAGGACCAGCGAAATTATTGGGCATGTGAGACTTAATATCTGCCTCGAGGTGATGAGCGCAATTCAGTGCTAGTGCTAGTGTATTAGATGGCCCTGCAATTGTTATAGGCAAGCATAGCGCTTACCATCAGGCGAACGACTTGCTCGACTCAATACTCAGTTCCATTAAAACAAACATGTTCCCGTATTCTCACTCCACGACACCGCTGCATGCAATAGAAAGAATTCTTACCGCTCATTCCATGAACATATTTGAGAAATATTACTGTCTTCGCTCAGCACGAAAAGAAGAACTTAAGTAATTACAAATGACGCTGAAAATGCATACCACCAAAACCTTTTACTCGTAAACTTACTTCATCCTCTTAATATCACTTGAGAATATCTAAGTAAACGTTCTCGAAGTTTCCGCAGATTACCGGCTATTTACCGCTTGGGTGGTAATTAGCAATGAAAACAGTTGCAAACGTCGCATGTTGCGAACCTACGTGCAATAGAAATTTATTTCAATCTATAATATGCGATCACGTAATTTTTTTGTCTCGATTTCAATGTGCTCGTAGCGATAACTTTCATGGTGAACCGGAGTAAACCCGACAAATTTACATAGCGAGATTGTGCTAAGAATCGTCATGTATACGCCCTATCAATTCAATTTTACTGTGTTATACGGCTCTTTTGTCTATAGTTTAGTATATTGATATAAACTTTGTTTGTTAAAACTTTTTATTTCAATGGAGCTTTCGTTGATGTTTCGTTTTATTGCAACGAATGAGTTCAAAACCTCCTTCTAGATAGTGAGAATCCTAGTTAGGATCTGCGTGTGAGAGATTCAACTACTTAAATTTAAATGCACGTTAATAATCATAAAGTAGCACTCGTAGCGTAGCTCGCCTAGCTGTTCGTAACAGATCTGCTAGGTATAATATTATTATTATATTTAATAATTATTTTATTAAATATAATAAAATATAAATAAAACAAATTTTCTGCAATTAAAAATTATTTACTTCAAAAATATTGCGTAACAAAGGCTTCTCAGAGATAAAGGCAGATCCCTGGATAACAACTTCAAAAACGCGGAAGCCCAAAGTTTAAACTGCATCCTTACTCACCATTAAAAATTAAACCTACTCCATCAGAATGTCTTAGGAAATTCCTCCCCAAGTTTCAGTAGATTACAGCTATATTTACCGCTGGGGCGGGCGCAATTAGCCCTGAAATACTGGCCATCTTAATTATAAGGCTAATTTGTTTGCTTGTGCCTCTCGATTAACGAGAATATTTTGCAGCTGATATTTTGGACTATTGGTACAGTCAGCGACCGAAAACGAAATGAGTGGATGCGGCGAAAAACTGGGATGAAAGATGTGATCCAAGTAATCGTGGAGCGGAAGTGGAGTTGGGCTGGTCATATTGCTCGAATGGATGGGCACCGCTGGACAAGACGAATCCTAGAGTGGAGACCATGGGCAAACACTAGATCACAAGGCGTCGCACCGAAGCGAGGGGTAGACGACACCTGAGGACACCCAGTCGTGACTGGATGGCTAAAGCAGATGATCGAAAGTCACAGAAACAATTGGGAGACGCCGATGTCGCTGAAAAAGAAGTTTTTTTTATGAGCCTCTTTTGTCTCACTGCTGGGCAAAGGCCTCTCTTCCCTCTTTCCATGACCCTCTTAAAAAAGAAATACAACCGAAAAATTATATCACACTAATATTATAAATGCGAAAGTTTGTATGTTTGTGTGTAAGTGTGTTTGTTACTTAATCTCACTGTAACGGCCCAACGGATTTGAGTGAAATTCAGAATGGAGCTTATACCCTGGATACACATAGGCAATTTTATCTCGGGAAACCGCGGGTGAAACCGTGGAGCGCAGCTAGTTTAATCATAAATTCGCACATCTAATGTCGACGTTGAAAGCGCTGAGCAACTTTTTTCAGTAATTGCTGTACTCGAAATAAAGCGATGATGAATTTGATGATTGATGTAAAGGGTCGAAAATCGCACACTCGCTCATGAGAGAAGACTCTCTCTATGACAGAAGGCCCGTGTCCCAGCAGTGGGAAAGTAATGGGCTCATGATGATGATGTAAAGGGTTATGCTCATAGGTATAACTTATATATATATCGAGGTTGCACGCTTAATTTCCGCTACGGGAGAAAAGCGCAAGTGTTTTTTCATGTTTACGTTTTGTAGTTATTCCCGGTTTCTTAAATACAAAGAATTTAAGTTATTTTTTATTTTTTTTCTTGCTTATTAGCTTGCGTTTGACCACTATGTCAAACGATGGTAAGCGACGATGCGGTCGACGATCAAGCACGCTTACCAAGATACCTGTTCACTCGATACTTGAAGATTCCCAGGTTGTAGCTATCGGGAAAGACTGACTCTGGCAGGGAGTTCCACTCGTTAGCAGTACGCATAATAAAAGTGCAAGCGAAGCGCTTAGTACGCGCGGGAGGAATGTCCACCGTGAAACGGTGGCGTATTGCCGTACGTCTTGTAGTCCGATGATAAAATGGGGTTGGGGGAATTAGTTGGTGCAATTCCAACGAACACTCTCCGACATGTATCCGATAAAAAACCGATTTGACTGGCAATTCTGCGTCGATGTTCAAGACTGTGGAGTCTTGACTCGAATAGCGCGTCAACACCAATGAGTCTCTTGATGATGATGTTTATGTATATAGACTGTGTTATACATCTCTTGTATAGTATAGTCTATATACATAAACATATAATATGTGAGTTAATGTTATATATAACTAATTATAATTATAGCTAATTATATAATAAAGAGTAAACTAAGCTACAACAAAGAAAGGAAATTTAAAGATATAAAATAAAATTTAGGTCACCGTCTGTATTGTATTTTTAATTTAAATTATTATTTTATGTGCTAAATATATTGTAATTTTATTTCTGATTTTTAATATATATTGGCCGTGCTTATTGTAATAAATAAATACAAATACTAATTCCATAAAAGTATTACGTAAAACCTCTTTATTCTGTTCTTGCGCAAGCCTCTTATATAAAATCGTTCGTTCATTTATATTTGTTACTCACCTTCTGTTTGAGTCGAAATGAGTTCGCTAAATAAACATAGTCACTACTGGCTCCCGCTATTGACTTCACTCGGGTATTTCATTACATTTCTGAGAGAAACCGAGTTACTGATAATGAAATGGGTTCCATGAAGGCGATGGCAGCATTAGGAGTCAGTCTTACTTTGGCTATGGCACAGAATACTAAGGGACAGAAGCATCACTCCGCAAAGAAATTTAAACAAATAGCGACTCTTGCTATGACGCAATAAAATTCAATTCAGCTCGCGTAGCGCTGCATACCTACCAGTCATATTAACCTACAGAGCGCCTCTCTTTCTATCGCATAGCTCTTATCTCTTCTGACGCCGCACATGTAACGACGCGCGACCAGCCGTGGGTGTCCGGCTATGTACTTTTAGCTTCGTTCATACAGTGCGGAGTGCGCTAGGCATGGCTATGGAGAGCGATACATTCAAGCGTTCTCTCTATGAATGAGTATTATACTATGTCCATAATCCGCCACGCTGACCCTGTGCGGGCTGGTCACATGTCCTTGAATTTTTGTGATTAATTCTTGAACATGCGGTGGCCGGTTTCCTCACGATGTTTTCTCTAACGTTTTTAGAGCGAGTACGCAATCAGTAATAATCAGCAGTAATCCGCACATAACTTAAGAAAGTCAGTGGTGCGAGGCTAGCGATCCCGCTAGCCTCGCACCACGACTACTTTCTGAACGAACTCGGGTGCGTCGGATCGAAAGTCGCACGTGCTCCCACTAAGCCACTTTTTCTCATAAATACCATCATTACTGAAGACGCTTAAATATCATTGTTTTTAAATTAAATGGAAATAGTTATAATTTAAATAAATAAACATAATAGCCCAGAAACGTGAGGAGTGGAAGGAGGGTAGGGAGGCCTTTGCCCAGCAGTGGGACAAACCAGGCTGAATAATAATAAAAATAGTTGTAATGTTGGTTTTTACTTTATTATTTTACAAACAGACATTCGCCAAAAAGTATAGATAGGAATTACGGACAAGATATTCGTAAGGTTCGACCTCTGGCTTAATTTCCTTCCTACGTACTTATTTCTCCCAAAAAGGAGTTCATATTAGCATAATGCTCAGAAGTCCATCTGTCTAATTGCATCGGCAAGTGCCATGAATATTTATATGGCCAGGAATTTACGTTGAATGTTATATTAAAATAATATATGTTAAGTTCTCGCTGGTCATTAAGGCTGAGGCCGAAGTGTTTTTAGTTAAAATGAAACGAAAAGTGTTTAAGAGCTTTCTTCGTGGGCTGAGTTCTTATCTATGCCAAAAATGTTAAGTTATAAATGGATTTTAGGATCTGAAGCCTTCTTGTCGAAGCTTTTTTCTTAATAGTTATAACCTTATAATTAAGAAAGAAAATAAAGATAGAAAAACCATTTATTCGACACGACGAACAAAAGTGATCTTAAATCTAAGTACAACCTGTGTATCTTATAAAGCAGCAATTGTTATGGGCAAGCGTGTGGCTTACCATCAGGCGAATGACTTGCTCGATTCATCACTAAGTACTATAAAAATTAAAAAACCTAGCAATAAAAATGCTTTGCGTGCCGAATGGGCTGAGCTCACCATAAAATGCCGAGAGTTTAGCACAACTCAGCACTGATTTTCAGCTTTAACCCGTTTTGTTATAAGAACTGTGAAAAATTTACTATAATTACTTATAATGAAATATTGTTTTATTGTTCTACAAGGTACGAGTGAACAGGTTCATTCGAGATAATATTACTACATCATCAACTGTATCATTGCTTTACATTAAAAATAACGCCCAACAATCATATCGTAGAGCCTGCCTCTAATAACTAGGATACCCCGTATGTAGCAAACCAGCAGCTACGACAACCCACAACACACAGACACAAAACAAATACTTGCGTATCATGTGAGAAAGTGGTAAGATGCAATGCTATCACACTAAATACGGTTGTCTGGAAGAGATCGCTGCTTAGCGATAAGACCGCATACTGAACTTATCATAAGAAAGTATGTTCAAAATATAACTCCTTTTAAGTGCAATTAAGTGTTATCTATCTATCTATCTATCTAAATAACTTGACTGATTATCGTAACACATATATTTATCAACAATGACACTTGTTTTGACCACCAACGCGTCTCAGTCTAATCGCATTATTCGTTAATCGAGTTCACATTCGAAATAAGCACCTAATACAATGAATATTTAGTCCATTCGATTCACTAATTGGATAGCTGGATAGCCGATTGTACGTATTATTATATTGAGAAACGCATCCGATAAGCCCGAATAATATACTATTCAAATGTATCATCTGTGATATATAGTGATTGAGCGCCTAGTTGAGTTGATTGACTCAAACCTCTACAATGTTAAAAGAGCAGATGCGATTCAAGCAACTGAACTTATATTTGCTAATATTACTATCGTACAGTAACATTGTAGGACCATGGTCTTCGAAATTCAAAACGACACTGACAGCCAGGCTTAGACTGATGAAATCTTGGTTTAAGATGAGGACCTTAACACTAATATTATAAACTAGCTGCGCCCCGAGGTTTCACTCACGGTTCCCGGGATAAAAAGTAGCCAGCGTGTTAATCCAGGGTATATAAGCTGTTTCCATTCTGAATTCTGAATTACTACGTTCTTAATGAGAGTCAATTTGGTTTCCTTAAGGGAAAAATATTGAAACAAGTCTGGGAAGAAATTAATAATAAAAATACTGGTATTGCCATCTTTTAGATCTATCTATGGCATTTGATTGTGTACTTCACAAAATTTTACTCAATAAACTGGAAGTAGTTGGTATAAACGGAACGTCATTGTGTTTGATAGAATCATATCTAAACAATAGGAGTCAATGTACAGTCATTGATGTATTTAAAAGAGACACAAAAACAGTGATTTATGTTAAATCAGATTGTAAAACCATTGTTTTAGGCGTTCCGCAGGGCAGCATTCTCAGACCCCTACTTTTCCTTATTTACGTCAATTATCTGCCTATAATCACTAAACACTCTTGCGTCATGTTTGATGACGCCACTATATTAAATTTATTCCCCAAAATAATCTCAGTTACATTGATTTTGAAATCGAGGTTAATGACACCCTACAGAAAGTTACAGAGTGACTAAAATATTTAAACCTAAAAGTAAATATTAATAAAATAAACATTACTCAGTTTATAAAAACTATAAGACGAAGTCTCTAAAGCTAAATATAATTAATAATGGTATCAAAGTTAATGAAATTAACGAAACTAATTTCTTAGGCGTCACACTGGACTGTCATCTAAACTGGAAGGCCCACATAAGTAAAGTAAATAATAAAATATCTACATATTATTATGCATTATCTGTGCTTACTAATATTGCATCAAAATCGGTAGTAATAAGTGCTTACTATGGTTACATGTACCCTCACCTGAGTTACGGAGTAATTTTTTGGGGAAATTCAGTAGATGCTCAGTCAATTTTCATACTACTTAAAAGATGTCCACGTAATTAACTTAGACAATAATGAATCTCTCCGTAATGCATTTAAATCTTATAATTTTCTAACTGTAACTGGTAGGTAGGTATGAAGAATGTTATTTCAACAAACAGTTAGTGTTCGTAGCACGACTAGTCGTGCTAGTAACTTGCCTAGCAATTACAGATTTAATATGTGCATTCCTCGGGTAAATAATACCATGTACTATAAAAGTTCTTTTATAAACGCCAACAACGTCTAAAAGTTAAAGTCTACAACCATTTGCCAGTAGAATTAAAGGTTTTAAGTGGCAACAAGTTTAAGTATAGTTTAAAGAAATGGTTATTTAGAAAAGGCCAATGATATAACCTAGGTAATTTTTCTTACCCAATTCACATTTTTCAATGTTTTATTGGTTTTAGTGTTTCAGAGCCAGCCTTAATTTTAAGTTCAATTATGAAAATATTGTACGAGTATGTTCAAAAAGGACACGTCCGTTGATACATATTATTACATTATATTTAAGATCATTTTTTGGACACAGTGAACAATAAAGTATATTCTTTCTATTCTAATGATATCAGGCTTTTTATTACATATGCGAGCCCTGATTAAAACTCCTCGCAATCAACAACTGACAGCGACACTTGTTTTGAGCAACAGCAATTGCGTCCGAATCGAATCGAATTATAGATAATCGATTTTGGGTTCGAGATACCGAGTGAATATTCAAACCACTCGACTCGCTAATTGGATAGCCGACCAGAGCAGAGCGATATGGAATACATACATTCGATGAAAAACTTGAGTTAATCGATATGTAATTGGGATCTACGAGTTACGGTATACATTGAAGTACGCAATACATTTGAAGATTGACTTTAAGTAAGTGTGTAGAATACTTAAGTAAATAATAAATAAATATATATATATATATATATATATATATATATATATATATATATATTTATTATATATTTATATATATATTACTCGGGACTCCATTACAGTGCTACTCGTCTCTGGAATGGTCTACCGCCGATTATACGTATATATTTAAGTCAGGCTTCATTGATAGGCGTGTTCAAATCCAAAGTTTATCAATACCAAAGAAAACTAAATATTACTACTTACGTAAAGAAGCGACACTAACGCCCCCCCCCCCTAAATTGTCGTCACCCGCAACAAACCGATAAAAAAATAGGCAATGCCGTGCTTGCGTCACTCGGTTGTCACCGCTCGCTACTAATGACTAATGAGTGAGATTCAAATGTTTATTTTATATGTGCGATCAATTGATGTTATTTGAGGTTGTTTTGCCCTTTTTGGATGATGACGACGACCTGCTTTATAGAGGTAGAGCAGGCCGGCTGACTATTTGACTTTGACATATAGACGAAACATATTGAGAAAAAGACTGAGAACGGCAGAAGACGGTGGAGCTGACCAGGACCTGACCTGACTGACGGAGGTCTGCCTATCTCTTTTAAAATGGTTCGTTATTGTTCTGTGTATGGATGCAAAGAAAACACTTACACAAATAAGAATCGAAGATTTTTTGGTTTTTCGCGTCTCCCAGCCAAGCGATAGTGGGTGTGAAAGAAAAACACTTAGGTTGCTTACGTATAGCGTTGTCCTTGTCGCGCTCGATTCGTATTAGCTCATCCCTACAATAATTACGCACACACACAAAACGTGTGCGGACAGGCCGGTGCGCCAGTAGTAGTACTAGACAGTTAGCTCGGCGAATTCGTATGGAGTGTCGGGGGTCTGTCAATACTATCTCTCACTTCAAAACAATAATAAAACTGAGCTTCCTGGTCTACACTGCACCTGTTCATAATTTATAAATGTATATGTGTGTAATGACAGTCCCCTTTTTTATTTTGTTAGATATATTACCTATATATATATGTTATCTTCAAGTTTATATATTATTATTATATTGTTATTGATTTGTATATATATATATCTTGTTATTATTTTTGTATGACCTTTTTTTTGTTTGTGCAATAAAGAATTTTCTATCTATCTAATGGTTGACGACCATCAAGCAGTGGACCATCCCAGAT
This sequence comes from Petrophora chlorosata, assembly GCA_951640565.1. Taxonomy (NCBI): domain Eukaryota; kingdom Metazoa; phylum Arthropoda; class Insecta; order Lepidoptera; family Geometridae; genus Petrophora; species Petrophora chlorosata. The sequence goes on along the minus strand of OX621203.1, from coordinate 10,492,637 downwards.
TGTGGATTGAGAGGGAGAGGTAACTTGCAAAAGCTCACAGCTGATAGTAGCCGGCGCGCAATTGCGCAAAAAATTGCGCAGGATAGAGAGAAATGGTGCTGCCTTATGTCAGAGGTCAAGACTCAACATGGGTCACTGAGAAATTGGAGTTATTACTACACTCGAGAGCAATGAATCCGGGTCACTTAAAGAATGTTAAAAATCTCGGAAACTAAAAATGATAGGTTAATGCAATAAATTGTATTTAATAGACAATGTAATACTCCTTAAATGAAAGTAAAAAAAATATGAGTCACCATACATTTTATTAACACAAAATTACATAAAGAAAAAAACTGCTGATCTCTCCTTAAAACAAAAATAGGAAACATGAAATTTTTGAACTTTATTACGATTTTCTTGAATTTTAATACTTCGTATTGCCTCCTCGTGCTTCCATTACTGCGTTTACGTGGTTTGGCATGCTGTACACCAAGTTCCTTATACGATTTTGGGGAATATTCTCCCATTCCTCTGTGAGAGCAATTTTGAGCTCACGAAGCGTGATTGGGGGAGGGTTTCGTTGTTTTACGCATCTGCCTAGCTCGTCCCAAGCATGCTCGATCGGGTTGATATCCGGGCTGCGCGCTGGCCACTCCATACGAGTAATGTTCATCTCTTGAAGGTAGTCATTCACAATCCTACCTGTATGAGGTCGGGCATTGTCATGCATAAATATAGCATCCTCACCTAAATTGACCATAAATGGACCAACGTGATCATTGAGGATTTCTTCCACATATCTTACGCTAGTTAAAGAGCCGTTTTCTATGATCACCAGCTCTGTGCGACTTTCAGAAGAAATTCCGGCCCACACAAGTACAGACCCACCACCGTAGGCTACTTTTTCTTCGATGCATGCTTGCTTGAATCTTTCCCCTGGTCTTCGATACACTCTGTGTCTTCCATCGTGCTTGTAGAGCATAAATTTTGATTCGTCGGAGAACATAACTTTTGACCAATCTTCAATACTCCAATTTACGTGGCTCTGGGCATATCTTAGTCTCGAAATACGATGCCCACGCTCCAGTTTAGGGCCGTTTGCAGGTCTAAGGGGTTTTAAGTTAGATTCAGCAAGCCGACGTCTTACTGTCCATGCACTTGGGTTACTTCCTCCGAGGCGTCGAAACTGATTGGTGAGTTCAGTTCCTGTGAGAAAGCGATTTCGAAGCATGGTGTTCACCAAGTATCGGTCTTCTCGTGCTGTGGTACACCTGGTTCTGCCCGTTCCTGGTCTGCGTAGGTTAGAACCAGTTTCTTCGTAACGTCGGAGAACTCTTTGTACTGTTGACAGCGACACACCGACAGTCCTGGCTGTATCGCGCTGACTCCGGCCGGTTTCCAGCATTGTAAGTATTCTGGTGCATTCTTCAGGCGTAAGCGACATAATTTCAGCTTGAATAATGAATATAGAGCACTATCAACATGGTTTATGTACCCACATAAATGACAGATTACAAACAAAAGCAAAACCAAATGCTGTAATTTCGTAGTTCCATCTTCGAAAGTGGCCCTTTTTCAAATTTGATTTTTTTATGATATAACTTTACAATAACTAAGAAGTTTTAATACCTTCATTTAAGGAGTATTACATTGTCTATTAAATACAATTTATTGCATTAACCTAGCATTTTTAGTTTCCGAGATTTTTAGGATTCTTTAAGTGACCCGGATTCATTGCTCTCGAGTGTATTTATAACTAAAAAATTGGTAATTAAATTATGAGTTTGAACCTCTGAACTGTTTTGCCTCGAAGGGCGTACACCAATTAGCATTCAAGCCATTCCATAATCCGGCACAGCGCCATCGAATTGTAGCTTTAAAAACGGTGAAGGAAAACATCATGAGGAAACCGGCATGTCTAAGAATTTTTCACAAAAAGTCAAGGACATGTGATATCCATCAACCCGAACTGGAAAAGCGTGGTGGGCCAGTCTCTCTCTATGAGAAAAGGCCCGTGTCCCAGCAGTGGGAACGTGATGGGCTAATGATGACGATAACGATGATGAATTAAATTAACTTATTTTAGAAAAAATGTAAAACGCTGGAATTTGGACTAATCCATAACCGTCAACATGGTCCGACTCCCCTTGGCTCTCTTTATCATGTTCGGGCCAGTTTCCCCCGCATTTTGGCAGTTTCTGCCAGTTTCTCCTACTGACCCTCGGACCACTTTCCCCTTGAACGAACATTGCTTGAATTTGAGCTGATCTTACTAGCTAAAGGTATTTCATATTAGGTAATACTCATAACTTTTTTTATATAGAACTGAGTCATGAGACGAACAAGTCGTTCGCCTGATGATAAGCGCAACGCCTGCCCATAACAATTGCAGTGCCACACAGAACTTTTAATACTATAAAAAGCATTGCGTAGCACTGCATTGCGCTCATTACCCCGAGACATGATATTAAGTCTCATATATGCCCAGTAATTTCGCTGGCTACAATGCCCTTCAAACACAGTAATACTTGCACACTACTATTCGGCGGCAAAATAAGAAAACTAGCAATTTTAATAGTATTATAGCATTGTCACGTTGCACTGCAATGTTAAACCGAAAATTGCAATTGTTTTGAGTGCCGACTGAGCAAAACGTCACACAAAACCACCAGACAGGCAACACAACCACAACACCTGCAATATAAGCAGCTATTCAAATACTATAGCCATCCAGGCAGAAATACAGCGTGTGTGGCAAATGATAGACAAAATGTTAGTTGTTGATTTTTACAAGCTTTTATTTAACTTGTTTGCATACTTGTCAAAGTCTGATGACAATGCAATATTATGGTGACAGCCAGCTGATCTGATGATGGAGACGGAAGGTGGGCAATGGAACTCCTTGACGCATAATCTTTAACTAGTGGGCTTATTTTAATATGCTCGCGGTTCCGATTACGAATTTGTTAAAAGCTTGTCTTGAAAGATATATTTTTCAACAAAAAAACTTATTTAGTTTGTAAGCAATAACGCATGCTTGGCTATAGCCTAACAAACTCGAGGTTTGAACGCAGCTGAGGTACGCAAGTATTTCGACCACCGAGGTACCTGCCGTGGTTTCTCAGTTGGTTAATAGCGTTTCCTGTACTGAAGGAGAAGTTCCTAAGTCCAAACATAGGCTGCGGCGAAATACTTTGCATACTTACAAAAGTTTGTTAAAATGTTAGTTATATTTTTTGTGTACGCATTATTAGAGCAAATAATATAAAAAAACAATATTTTATGATTGCCTGCTTATACGTCCCGACGTTTAAGTATTAAGGAGACAAAATTGGGCGGCTGTAGTGGACTCAAATTAGACCCTTGGTGGTTAAGCCGGCAACTAAAGAAAGGGGTTCAGAGACAGACGAAATCTTTATTAAATAAACGGTTATTCATCTACACTAATATTACAAAGAGGTGATTTTTTTTTGTGAATTTTTTGGGTGTAGTTTATATCCGGAACTACTGAACCGATTTAGAAAATTCTTTCGCTGATCAAAAGCTACACTTTCCTTGAGTACTATACCTAGGCTATATTTTATTATGTCGACGCGAACGAAGTCGCGGGCGGTTGCTAGTATTTAATATTGGTCATACTTTGATTTTCGAATTGATTTAACCGACTTCATAAAAGGAGGTTCGCAATTCGATTGTATATATTTTTGTTTGTTACCTTAGATCTCCGTAATTTATAGTCGTGTTATAAATTGATTTTGGAATATATTTTTGGGTTGGGTTCATTCAGTAGCTATAGCTTGGTACTATTAAGTCTTGTGGTGTTTCTGGTGGTTATTAAGGCTTCAAGGTGGTCCCATATAAATTTCATCGATAGATAGATAGATAAACACTTTATTGTTAGAAACCTTAAAAATAGGTACATGAAAAACTACATTTCACAGTAATCAGCATAACAATAGGCGGTCTTATCGCTCAAAGCGATCTCTTCCAGAAAACCTTTGAACAGAAAGGACTATAATAATTTGGAAGGACGGTGGTTTTTCGAAACAAATGCAGATCGATATTCGACCTTGGACTTCGAAGATACATCAGAATTGAAATGATGTCACAATGTATATATACATTATGCCGTATGGTTAGGCTTTAAAAGACCCACCAAGAATATCACACCCTGTTCAGTGTACCACGGTCAGGCAAATCACCAATTCGGCAGGTCCTCCATGCGTTTGAAATGCAGATCCGTCGGGATGCAACGGGGGCCCGACCCTCCCAGACGGGACTATCGATTTTTGTACCCTCACCCCTCTAGGGGTTGTTATTAAATATAAATGGCGTCGAAATGTCGAAGAGGGTGCAGGGGCTTGTTTTGGAAAGCTTTTGAAGCTTGGTTATGAGTTTGAGTGATATATTCCTTTTATTTTGTAAGGTTGGCGAATTTATGAGTTATCTGTCTGAAATAATCTTATCACCGCTTTTGAGATGGGCTTCTGCTAAAGTTGAGGTGGGCTTATACTACTATGTACTTTATGGAATTGTAAAGATCCCCAAGTTGGCATGTGTGCGAGCAACAATTGATATAAATGTATTACACAATAATCTAATACACAACATCTGATAAATAATCTGTAACACTTTTAAGGTTTTTTTCTGTTTTTCTGTTATAATTTCTGGCATGTGTTTATAGTTTATAAGTTAATTGTTGCAAATAAACTTTTCTTTCTTTCTATCAATAATCAGGATCCTAAATAACGTTTTAATTTTTAAAACTATGTTTGAAAAGCAGAGTGATTTATAATTATGAAAATTTATGTTATCTTTTGTCTATCACAAAAAAATATCTAAATCATGGTGAAAACCACATCAAAATCGATGAAGTAGTTTAGAAGTACTGATGCGAATAAGTGACTTTGTATTTTTTTTATTTTGACTATTTTAGACATGATTAGAAAAGTGATTAAGTTAGAGCCGAACGGTTAAATTATTATCTAGTATAATTTGTCTCTAAGATAATATCTTAATAATACTACTACTACTACTAATCTTAAATCAATTTCCTATCTTTTTATGGGCTTTTTTTAAAGTGTAGCGATTGGGGCCAAAAAAGAGTATTTAATCCCAATGGCAAAAGCTTTCCGTTATTTGATTATTTCCTGCGCAAAACTATTTAATGAACTAATTTTCTTTCGATTACCTACAAGTCCTTTTAGACATCTTCAAAATAAATTGCTTATCAAATCCTAAGCATTCAAGATAAATTGAACTCTTAGCATATCAAATACGTACTTCAATAATGCGAGTAGAAAATCTCCGCTAAGTTACAGAATAAATAGTACTACGGCTAAGTGCAAATTAGTATGTAAACCTATCACGTAAGCAAGAACTCAATTTTCAAATTCGATACCGCTTCAAGATAAACAACTCGATTTGGAATCGAGAGAAATTCGATTATTTTTTGAATGTTTGTTAACGTTATTGCGTGGGAAGCGGCGAATCACGATTTTGAGGGTTTAAGTATTTCGGGAAATTCGTGGAATCATCGTAGTTTGCCGAAATGTTTACACTTTATGATAAATTATAAGTTCATGTATAAATTGTAGCAAACTAAATAAAGTGTCAATCTTCATCTATCTATATAAATAATATAAATATAAATTAAGGCTCTTAATAATAAAAACTGTTAAAAAAATTAAGTAATGTTTAACTTTGTGTGTAAGCACACAACACGGTGTTTTTGTTTTGACATATCAATTAGGATTACTTGAATAACGGTTTTGTAGAAATATTTAATTTTTGAAGTATATATTTACATGTAATTCTTATTGTATAATTTTTTTTTTAATTATAGTTGTTATTGTAGTAATTAACGTTTTTTAAACGTTTAACGTTTATTAACGAATTAAATTTATATAATATCTATATATTACATTAGTTAACTTACAAATAACACGGACTAGACATGGATAACTTAACAAAAAAATCATGTGCTGAGTATCAGATCACGGTTCAAACACTTGAACCGGAGCTGCGAGCCGGCTGTACTTCTGGTACACTGTAGGCGAATGTAACTCAGGTTTGAGCCGGTTCCAATATTCACTATCGACTGACTCGCTTTAGCCACCCGCCGCGAGGAATATTTCTTACAAAGTTTTGTCAGCTCACAGCTCACAAAATGAATCAGATTACCACAGATATACAGCTCATTTCAAATTGACTACCATAGATAGATTCAAAGCTTTGCGAGCGCCGGGAAGCCGAAGCACGTAGGACTTAAAACTCGTAGTCCTCGTTGATTCCAGCCTCGACAGGTTCAGATCCTGGACCCTTCCGCACCTCTCCTTGATATACTTAATAATGATTGATATACTCTGTGCTCTGGTCAAATCGGGAGAGGTACATCGCCGCCCTGGGCTCAATGTTAATTAATGTGGTCTATAAATTTTACATCACATTATCGGATTTTTTTCAACTTAAATAAACAGAATAAGCTGTTCCGATTAAATTAGATATCGACGTACAAAACGGGTATATTGGTTTTCGCGACGGTGCGCACTGTTGACACAAACTTTAGGAACGAAATATTATTTGAGCCGACGGGTTTTTCGTCTGAAAATATTTATTAGTAAAGCATCTAATTATAGTCTAGTTATAGTAGTAATATCTAATGATAGAAGAAAATTGCTTATACAGATATAACCGAAAAAAAGGTATTTTCTTTGTGCATTTAGTAAACATTACAACAGCTGCTAGATCAAATTTTCTATATATTTTTCTGCATCGTGTGTGTTACTTTAAGTAAAGTATGTTTTTATTTTTTCTCATCCGTGGTGTTTGTTCTGTTTCTTAGCAGAAACATTCGTCCCGGAGCGGGATTTGAACTCACAGTGGTATTTGAGATACTAGCTGCGCCCTGTGGTTTCTCGGGATAAAAAGTAGCCTATGTCCTTTCCCAGGACGAATAAAGTACACACATACCAAGTTTCATCAAAACCCGTTCAGTACTTTTTGCATGATTGAGTAACAAACATCCATCCATCCATCCATCCTCACAAACTTTCGCATTTATAATATTAGTAGGACAAACTGATAGCCGGCGATGCCGTCCGCAAATTATTTGGTTTACTTGTTTGCTAAAAAGATGGATTAAGCAATTTTTCGTTTTCGTAATTATCCTATGTCCTATTTCAAGTCTTAAACTTTCGTCGTTATGGAATTGTGTGGTAACAGCAGACACACGAACAGACTTTCGCGTTTCTAATATTAAGTAGGGTGACACCACTAGGCCAAAGTAGATGTCTATCTTATACCATTTATTTATTGTCCATTTATTTCTTTTATTCATTGTCTTACAATTTGTCTTGAATAGTTAAGCTATGCCTATAACTATTCAGTGGCAGAGTTCCTTTCATCATCAGCCATCAGCCTATCACGTTTCCACTGCTGGGACACGGGCCTGCTTTCATAGAGAGAGTATGAGCCGTACTCCACAACGCTGGCCCAGTGCAGGTTGGTGGATGTCACATGTCCTGTAATTTTTGTAATAAATTCTTGGACATGCCGGTTTCCTCAGGATGTTTTCCTTCACCGTTTTTAGACGGAGTGTTTAAATCCGCAAATAGCTTAAGAACGTCAGTGGTGCGAGGCCGGCGGGATTCGAACTGCGGTGCGTCGAATCGCAAATCACACGAGTTCCCACTTAGCCACACTCGCTCTATCTACTCGAGTTCCATTACCTATGTCTAAATAACACGAAATGTAAACAAAAAAGAACCGCGAGAAAGCAACAAATTTATTTGAAAAACTTAAATCGACTACACCTGCATGAAAGTGAAGGTACCGTAAGTGTTCCGAGAGAAATAAAATCCAGTCGCGTTGCGTAGTGGAGCGAGTAAAATCACTTCACTACACACAGTCGAGCTATCGGCGCGGGTAACTCGCGATATGTCGAAGCTCCGCCGCGTACTGTCTGCAAGTTGTGGCAACTTTTTGTTGCAATATTTTTTGTTAAGAGAAAAATATGATAATAAAGATTCAATTAATCAATCATTTATAGGTTGTTGTAAACTTTTACACCTAAGATACTACCTACCTGTGGTTCTATTTGTCTAAGAATATTAATAAATGGACCCGAAAAGATTTATATACACTATGAGTATTGTATTGTTTATTTACACAGTTATCATCATCATCATCAGCCCATCACGTTCCCACTGCTGGGACACGGGCCCTCTCTCATAGAGAGAGTATTGGCCATAATCCGCCACGTGGGCCAGTGCGGGTTGGTGGATATCTCATGTTCTTGAATTTTTGTGATGAATTCTTGAACATGCCGGTTTCCTCGCGATATTTTCTTTCGCCGTTTTTAGAGTGAGTGCTAAATCCGCACATTACTTAAGAAAGTTAGTGGTGCGGGGCCAGCGGGATTCGAACTCGAGTGCATCGGATCGAACGTCGCACATGGTCCCACTAAGCCACACTCGCTCGGTTCGCTCGCTTACACAGTTGTTTTTGGTATTTAATAAACTATTATTGTATTGTAATGAGAATATCGGCCTTGTTTATTATCTATTGGTATTAATTATATTATTATATTTGAGCCGTATGGTGTGAAGACTTCGTAGTCGACTTCGGGAGCTCATCGTATTTTCAAAAGTCTGTCTGAGCGCCTGATCGATGCGACGCGTGGCCATAATGCTGGGACTTATTTGGCTCAATGTATCAGTATTACAATCCAACGGGGCAATACTACCAGCATCTTGGGTACACTGCCAACAGGTAGTGGGTTGGAGCATTTGGGCTATCTATAGGCCTTTAATGGTCTGTGGTTTGTCCAAGTTAGTTTAGTTTTAGTAAGTAGAGTGTAGTTTGTTTTCAGTAATAAAGGCATTCGCCCATTTAAAAAAACATATATTATTATATTTACACTATGTATTTTACAAATAATGTTTTCATTTTATTTTAACTAAATCAGAAAATCACACCATATCACCACACAAACCGAAATGTTACTGTTTCTAACCCATCCGATGATAGAGTTACGTTGCTTACCTATTGTTACCTACCTTTTCTTTTAGAAGGTAGGAGTTCAAAATGCTTAGTCTTAAATTGTATTATATATCATCGGAGACCTATAATTGGCTGTATTTTAAAATATGTATATTAGTTATTCATCACTTATCCTTATTTACAAGCTTTTATTTAACTTGCAATGTTTGTTTGTTTAGGTCAAATCTTGCAAGTTGAATCAGAACCACTTCCTACTATATTCTACGGCGTTGAAATTACAATGCCATATTATGCTGACAGCCAGCTGATCTGATAATGGAAACGGAAGGTGGGCAATAGAACTCCATGACGGATAATCTTAAACTACTAGTTTTTGGGCTCATTTTAATCTGCTCGCAGTTCCAATTACGAATTTGTTAAAAGTTTGTCTTGAAAAATATATTTTTCAACAAAAATCTTGTTACCTATATCGGCCTCGGTTATTTCAACAGTTGCCCAACTAACAGCCCCGCGTGCGCGCGACATTAGATTCTATCGAGCAACTCCTCCGAATAAATTTGTCTCGATAAAACCTCAATAAATCAGTCGGCGACTTTTGAACAAAATTAACTGCATGAGTCCCGTGTAACTGAACCTTTTAGAGCAACACAGTAATCCAGCTCCAGCGAAGAACTGGGTCCACGGCACACGCTAAAAATAAGTTTACGAAATTTCTTGAGGAAGGTTTTATGAATAACTACTTGAAACCCACGACTCCTTCCACACAGGCCTTCGGTTTATAGTATTCCCTGGGAAACTGTTCGTTTTCCCGGGATGAAAGTACTCTATGACCTATTTCAGGTTCTAAAGTGTCTACATTAAATTTAATTAAAAATCTGTTTAGCCGTTACGGAGATAAATGGTAACGATAACACACACACACCCTCAAACACGCACACACATATTCACGCTGATTTTCGCAATTAAAGTACATAAAGGAATATAGTAGGAATAAAGTACTCACTAGAGCACTTAGTAATTAATTTCATAGATTAAAAAATACGACAGTGAAGAAAGAAAGAAAAAAAAACATTTATTTCTGACACGCAACATTACACTGAACACGCCAAAAAAGAAAAACATCAAACAAAAAATAAAAAATAAAACCAAGTTATAATAAAAATAAATACATAATAAATACCTTAGTACTGGTTTTCAGTCGGAACCTATGAAGAAGATAAAAATCGTGAAAATGTGTCCTTAGAAATTTTACTATGAACTAAGGTACTGTACTCCACAAAGTCAGTGATATTATGTGAGATTTTAAATTAGCATATAAATAACTTTTAGCGAAACGTCTCGGCTTGAAATAGGAGCGTGTTGAGATGATGAACGGCGTGACAAGTCTTCAGTACTTGCAGTCTCTAGAATCTAGACGGAAGTTAACGTTAACGAAAGTTAAGTGAAAGGATCTGCACAATAGGACTACGATAGAAACCTGGATAGTAGATATAAGTAGTACATACTCGTAGGTATTCCTTGAAAGGCTTATATTTTATTATTCATAAAAGTGACTATGTATCCATAAACAAAAAAGCTGATTTTGTTTCTATTTTCAAATTTGTATAGTTTATTTTTGTTTTTCCTTGTATCCGAATATTTTATCCACATCTGATAACCCGGACGTCCGTTAAACGGACAGTATTCGGACAGATCCGGTAGTGCATAAAAACTAGCGTAGAAATGCTACGGGCTACGCCGACGCAAATGTGCTACGATTGTGTTACGGTTCTACGTGGATATATATATATGGCTACGACTCGGATCGGGAGTATACCTATATACCTAATATTATATACTTAAGATTATATACCTACCAAAGTTACCTCTACAAGCCCATTAAAATTTTGGCCAGTGGGTTTTGGGTTTCGCTGTTTCCGAGGTCAGTTACCGGACACCGGGTGTCACACGTAGCCGCCATCACGTGTGAATCAGTGTTAATTAAGTGTTGTAATAATGAAATATGTAAGTTAGATTATAAGGTATTTATATATAGGTTTTAAACTTTACTGTGTCGCCTGAATTAAATGATTATATAAAAAAAGGGCCATTTTTAGGTTCTTCTCCTCTCGTGTGGGTGTGTGGCCAACCCTGGTGTCGGAGTTTTTAGATCACCCAAATGCCTCGAAAACGACTGATGTCCCAACAACCGGGACCACTGCCAACGTTGCTTAACCTAGAAGATCTGTTACGAACGGCTAGGCAAGCAACGCTACGAGCGCTACGTTTTTTAGGTTATATTTACCTCAAGCTTGAGCGTAGGGATATCTATATGTCTAGACTAGACATATTTCTCCTACTAGGTGTAAGAAAGGCTAATATAAAGTTTCGACCGACAGATATATCTCTCTTTTTTTCTTGTAATCTCTTCTCCGTAGCTATTTTTTGTGGTTTCAGGTATCTTCGACTGAGAGGGGTTGACCACATGAAAAATGGTCAAACTAATTTGATCACGAAAAAGAATCCCTTCGAACTTGCTAGTCTCAAATTATCACAAATTTTAACTAAACAATAACATTTAATACCATTTCTGTTTCCAAATCAACACCCGCGCGTTCAAGATAACGAATCTGCTTTAATTAAACACCTCACAAAGCTGAGTTTCTACTTGCAAATAATTCAGAATTTCGCAGCTATTAATTGTTTGCACAATGACCAACGGGTAACAAATAACCCGGTGATTTAGAACCTTGTCACTATAAACCTAGTTGAATTAAACTACAAAGTCTTAGCAAATATCTCTACTGCAAGAAGCTTTGAAAGAACTAAACAAGAACTAATCGTTTCATACTCATTTTTGAGAGCACGTCGAAGTCAACGATGGCGTCTCTATCAAAAAATACGTGGGCGACTTTTATACCCTAACAAACAAATAAACAAACAGACAAAAATCCTAAACCATGGTTTGTTTTTAACAAGTATCTTTACAGTACAGATTTGGCTCGGTTACAATTTTATAATAGTAAAAGTACGTCAACGTTATAGTTGGAACATATATAGTTACATATATCACATGGCATTCCAATTCTGTCAAAGAATCTATTAGAAATAGCAATCGACGCAAATATTTATTGCCTGATAAATATAATTTATTGTTAGATATCTTCAAGGTCAACCTGGGTCTTTTTAAGATAAGAGTGAATAGGCACCTCATGGGCAAACGTGCTCCACCTTAGGCCGCAACTACGCTTACCATCAGGTGAGTTGTTGTCAAACGTGAGCCCATTTAGCTATAAAAAAGGACAGAGTGAAGTATCTTGAACCAAAGAACTTGAACTATGTATTTCGTACTTATACCACGTGTCAATTGCGAAACAGAAACTTGAGCAACGATCAATGTCTAGAGAAGAAAAAAATATCTAAACGCATTTGGCTATATTAAATATAAAAAATGATCAAAATTTGATCTCAAGACCGAGAAATTGGCTGTTATTATTAAATGAACATGAGTGTTAATTGTCCTCATTGCGACAAGGTGTTACAAGTATAGATTGAGCAATAAGTTGGGTTTGCCTCTGTTTAGTTTGACAAATACGTTCGTTAATTGGGAGGTGCGATCGCTTTTTAAGATAGAAGCTTTAGTGAGAAAGAGGAGCGGAAAATAAAAACCAGCTATAGTGCACGAAAAACCGCTCAAACTAAATACCAAACATCATGCATGTTCATATAGTTCTAGGAATATTAAAAAAAAACAATAAATTACTTGGAAGAGCTAATTGTATCAGGACGAGGGGCGCGGTGCGGTGCCGCGCAGGATTTTGTCTAACAAAGTTCTGAGTGGTGTTTTAAGTTATGGGCGTGTTGCTTACCCTGAAGTGAACGACCTGCCCAGCTCGTCACTCAATTACGTAAAAAATAACTTTAGAAAGTTTTTCTCTGATAATTAAGAAGTTACTAAAATATTAAATTCACAATGTTTCTATATCAGTGTTAAGTCAAGCGCCGTCAAGCAACCTAGTCGTGTTTCGGGATAATGTTCGATGAACCATCGGGGAGGACGGGTCTGAGCAACCGCTCAAATGTCGTCTCTCTCTAGATCTATGTGCTCCACCTTAGGCCACATCATCGCTTGACATCAGGCGAGATAGTGACCAAATATAATATATCTATTAAGCGTAAAAATAAAAAAATAAAAAATGTTAAATTGATGATACAGTTACTGTGTACAAATACATACACAGTACAAATGTCCAAGTTAGTTATGTATGTGTGTTGAATTTTATTTAGTGGGATACAAAAATATATTGTAGATATTGGAGAAAGATGTTTGGACTTGTAATTATTATATTAAAACAAATATACATTATGCCAAAAAAACCGACTTCAATGTATCTTCGAAGTCCAAGGTCAAATATCACTGAAATTTATGTGGGTGGTCCTTCGTAGCTATACTAAACTGAATGCAAAAACATTTTTTGAAATCGGTCAACAGTTAAATTATATATAATGGAACATAGAACCGTCTCCTTTTTTGAAATCGGTAATTAAAACAAACGTTTTAACCAAACTTATTCATATGTACAGGTTTAAAATTTATTGTAATTATACATATATAAGCGAGTGAGCGTTGGAAATCTTTATTTAAAACCACGATAGGTACCGAAACACACGGTGTACACATGGTTTGTTCCTCTAACAACAAAAAGGTCGCTATCGCTTATAAAACAAATGGTTGCCCTTAACAAGCGGTTAGGCCTCCTCAAACAGTCGTTTTGCGTTATAGTCCGGAATTTCAATACAGATATTAGAATAAGTATACAAGCCTTCCGCCCGCAGCTTGCCTGCGGTATTTTGGAATTTTGGCAAACGCTCTTCATGATACCATAACGTTATACAGACGTCATAAAATAACGTTTGTTTTTTAGGTCTAGATCTAAATTTGGCCGCTAGCTCGTCTGATTTTAAGCAACGAAGTGACCAAAGATGGAGCACATAGATCATGAGAAAGACTGAAGACGACCGATTGCTCAGATCTGTCATCTTCCTTAAGTCTTTAAAAGCCGCTGATGATAAGCATATAAGGCATAATTGATATCACCGCCATCTAGCGATGATGTCTGACAAGAAAATAAAAAATATTGACTAGTTAAGTTAAGGTTGGAGTTTATTTCATACTTACAGACAAAAGAAGAACATCTTATTAATAATAATTTACGGTAAGTAAGTTGGAGTAGCCCAAGTATAGTATCAACCACATGCGTAGTGCGGGGCGCGACACGTTCGCGAGCGTTCTGCAAGCGCCTTTAAAAAGACCACCGGATGTGGTTGAAACTATAATTTGACTAATACAACTTAAACGTGAGTGTCACCCGTACAATATTATTGATAATATGTCGAAACCACGTTAATTTTCAAAATAAAGAACATCTATTCTTTTTTCGTTTGTAAACAGGAAAGATTTTGATAAAACTTCTGAACCTCCTTTACAACAGTTTTCGGAAGTATATTGTTTTAGCGACAAAACTGCTCATTAAAGGCAACTGCGTATCTCAAAGTCTAATACACACAGAGTATTTTAATCGTCAGTAGTCGTTAGAGCGAATCAAAGAGTCCATCGGTTTGAAAAGCGTTTGCACAAATAATTCGATTAAAGAGTTTCTCAAAGGAAACAATTAGAGAGGCCACAACGCTGATTTACTTTTCTGGGACATCGACGAGAGCTACTGTGAAATGGATAAGGCGCCAGATATCAATAGCATCATATTTTATATTAAGATTTATTTATGTAACAAGTTACAAAATGTATAAAAGTTATAATTATACAAAGACTATTAAACCCCTTAACTGTGTATACCGAGCCCCTTCAGTGACGGAATATTAGCGTGTTTGACCTAATATATCCTGCCATTTGCCACATGCTAGCACTGCTACGCAATGTACCTAAGAGCAGCTCAAAAGTAAATCGAAATATAAATAAATAAACAGCAAAACGCAAAATAAAACGAAAGTAAAAAAAAGTACATTACAACCGCGCTTCTTTCTTATGCCCCGGGCGTCCAGCACGCAGTGGTGAGTCCATAAAAAGACTAGATCTCCTATATCTCCATGAATATTGAAGTTACGCGGGATGCCGTCGGGGTAGGTACCACCGCGACCGCCAGTCCAAGATGCTTAGCAATTAATTTCTCCAGTTTCACTGTAGATCCAACAAACTTTTCTTATTAATAGAGAGAGCCTTTATAGAGAAAATCTTTCCAGCAGGCCGAGCGGTGGGTAGCAAGACAACTGATTGAAATCTCATCGATCGAATGATCAAAGATGTTTGGGCGAATCATGTCGTATTTATTTTAGAATCGATTTCATTTTAAGATATATTTATTATGTTTATATTTAAGTATATATTTATTATATAAATATTTAAGTAGATATTTATTATGTAAATATTCAAGTATATTAGATTAGATTATATTAGATAACACTTTATTGTTTCACCACCAGAAAACATAATAACAAAAAGAACAACAACAAACTTAAAAACTAAAGTGTTACAATGGGCGGTCTTATCGCTCAAAGCGATTTCTTCCAGACAACCTTTGGATGGAGAGGTATATATTTATAATTAGGCTTATTTTAGGTGTATACTAAGTTTATGTGGTAATAATAGAATATATTTTTACATACTACAGGTACGTAGATAATAGTTAATATTCTTTGCTATAGGTATGTCATTTTTTTTTGGTAATAATTAAGAATATTTAAAATGTCCCATTACGCACTATACTGCACCGCTACCATGTTTTCTTGCACGTCCGGGATGACTAGTAAAAAATGCTATCTAGTATTAAGTTCTCCATGTAGGAACTGTTTTGTGCTAAAGAATAAATAAATATATTTCAATGAACTACAATAATTGTATAAATTAAGATACTTATAGGTTTCCTGACTAACTCACTGATCAATTCTTATAGCAAGATGACACAGTAAACCGTTTCTTTCTTAGGAACAAAACGCGTATTTCAATTAGCAATAAATAAATAATATGTCCAACGATTCCTCATATCGATCAAACGATCGATCCTGGCCCCTAACTAGGATTCCCTGTAATCGCAAGCATTAAATGTATTTGTAGCTAGGGAACTAGGAACTACGAGGAACATGGTCCCACAACACCCAGACACAAAACAAATGCTTGCGCTTTTTTCAGAGCACAAAAATTTGTCCCGTCGCGGGAACCGAACCTGAAACCTCAGTGGTGTATGAGTTTTATGGCAACCTGCCGAACCACTACACCACAGAGACTGACAAATCAATTATAATTAGAAAAAGAAGAAAAAAGAAAAAGAAGAGAGACATAAAGAAAGAAAGAAAGAAGGAAAAAACATTTATTTAGACAGACACGCAACATTACATTAAACCATAATAATATAGATACTATTTAACAGAAAAAGATACCTAATATAAAACAATAACCAATACATAGCTCTAACCCCTAAAACAACATAAGTATATAGTACGAGAAATGGCTTGCAAATAGATTATACATGAACAGCTTACACTAAGAAGAAAGAAAAAATGTGCAAAATTTTTTTCACCAATGAGCTGGTTTCTCCGCCATTGTAGAACTGCGAAAACGGAAAAAAAGCGCTGAAATCTTTTAAGCAATGACAATACAGACCGTCAAATGAAACTCAACCACCTTTTACAAAACCACGAGTAACTTAGTTCCTTTAACTGGAAGGCGAGAAAAGAGATACCATCGGTATTGTTAATCCAAAACTTGGAGGCTCAAACGGTCCCCGCACAATGGGACGGTAGATAAATTAAGAGAAACACGACTTTGAATTCCGTTTTTTATTCGTTATGTTAGACGGATTTCGCTTTGAATAAATTGTGTTTAATTGAAGCGAAAATGTCTTTAAAGTACAGCGAAAAATTTGTTGATAAATCCGGTGCCGTATTTTGTATTCTTCTATCGCGAGCCAAACGTTCGCCAATTGCTTTTTGACAGTAGCTGGTCCAATAGCTGCACTTAGTACTATTAGGTATTCCGTGGCTGCACAGTATCCACTGTATCTATTGACAATGGATCTTACAACACATTTTGAAATGGTGTTTCAATAAATCGTTCGTCCATTAATTTATTCCAAATACCAGAGCAATAGCAATAGTCCATTAAAAAAAAAGATATCCGAATTGCGTAATAAAAAAAATATTGCAAAAAGCTGTGGGCATTTAATTCTGATAGCTATAACCCTAATAATGTAGATCTCAAGACATATACTTACTAGAAAATGTGGTAACGCGGTGACAACATTAGCTTCAAAAAAGGGCTACGCTTGAAAAGGTCAGGGCCGTTTCGGATGTATCGCACTGAAATTATTTTCTGTCTCACTGGGAAATAGGCGGGAGCATTTGTACAAACTGAATGGCCTGTAGGTTACATGGGTATAGAAACAGCGGTGAAATCGTGAGCTGACTATAATTATTGTGAGAAACCAGATGATATCATCTTCGTAGTCTGAAGACTAGACCAGGGATCTCCAAACTACAGGCCGCGGGCCAAATTCGCCCAAACGGGGTCATTAATTCGGCCCGCGACAGAAAGCTAGATTGATTTGCTGGATAGGTATATCTGTAATATCCTACCCGTCACACTTTTGTTCATTCTAAAACAGTGGTTTATAATGCCATGTTGGTTGCTATAATTCTGAACCTCATCTAATGGTTACAGAACCGAACCTTTAGGAGACGAGAAAGTCTGTAACAGTAGAGTTATTATATCGCGCTGACACAGGCATCGGTAACCGTGATGTCGTCAGTTGGCACCCCTCCGCCATTTAGAATGGTTTAGTATTGCTTAGAGAGAGTGTGGCTCAGTGGGAGCATGTGCGACTTTCGATCCGACGCACCCGAGTTCGAATACCGCTGGCCTCGCACCACTGACTTTCTTAAGTTATGTGCGGATTTAAGACTCGCTCTAAAACGGTGAAGGAAAGCATAGTGAGGAAAAGGTGAAGGAAAGAATTAATCACAAAAATTCAAGGACATGTGACATCCACCAACCCGCACTGGGCCAGTGTGGTGGATTATGGCCCATACTCGAAGGCCCGTGAAGGCCCGTGTACCAGCGGTGGATAGGTGATGGGCATCATCATGATGATGATGAGTATCACTTTATAATCTAATGTAATATCTGGAACGATTAGATAGTGTGACGAAAATTCAGTGCATCCCTAACACTGACTTTCCGACACTGAACAATTAGATAGATAGTCTACACTAACTACAGAGACACACATTACCGTTTGGTGAAAAAACACAATTACCAAAAATATACCGAATATTACTCAATCGCTGCTCTACAGCAGCTCTACAGCCCACATGTCTCCTTTCGATTATATAATAAATACGATTTTCAACACACTTGCTCATAAAGTGGCTCTATGGTCACCGCAATTAGGCACAGAATGACACCCATAAGCAAACTGTGACTTTTTCATTGATATAACTCACTAGTGAGTTATAGTTTCTTTTTTAAATTTTATTGGTTGAGGTGCTTTGTTCTTAAAAAAGTTTTTATTCAAAAAAAGTTCGTGTTTAATAGAACAAATAAAATAACGTTCCTATTGCTTGCTCATTTCATGCAATTTCTTATTTAATTAGATAATTTTAACTCGTACGTGTTAATAAATAAAACTTTCACTCAAATATAAATTTTGTTTTCTCTGTAATAAAAGAAAACTTTAAATTCCCCATTTTGTACGTGGCAGAATAGGCGCAAACCCTATGCACGGAAAATAAAAAAAAACCTCATCCCTTTAGTCTGTGGCTGATCGCAATGCGCGCGCATAGGAAAACTGATTATAAATAAAATGAGTTTTTATTGTTATTTTATTCACAAGTGTATTGAAAAACGTCGTATGATACACGTGTGTATTGATGATTACCGTCCTCAGCTCTCTTAAGACCCTCACCTAGGGCTCGGGTCTCAATGGCGCCTCAGCGGTAATCACCAACATTACACACTAGTACCTTAATGTACTATTATCCTATACAAATTTGTAAATAATTTTGACGTCGATTCGCCGATTCCCTAGCTCCACACGGAACCATTCAATCGCTGAGCAAACGCTTCCTCGTTGTACTTAATCACCGCGACCGTCATAACGTGTTTTTTATTTTCTCCCGCCATCTAATGGATCGTGAAACGGTCTTTGTTTTCTATTACCATAATTGTGATAGTATATTACTCTGTCCTGGTTGTAAAGAGTTGTAAAAAGATAAAATTTTCTTACTTCATTGTGGAAGGACGTTTTTTATTCATCATTTCAGAGAAATTTTTGAATCCGTAGATACCTTCAAAAAACTCATTGGTGCAGATGTGAGAGATTTCAATTCGTTCTGTTCTATAATATGTTCTATTCAAGGACATAAAGTATCTATGTAGGTACCAAATTTCATCAAAATTTATTTAGCCTTTACTACCTAAATGGTATGTGTGTGAGGGTATATAAGGGTGTGTGTGAGGGTGTGTGTGTGTAGCAAACACACAAAGGTGAGTGTGTACACCTTTATACAGACATTAACAATTACCTTAGTAGGATTAGAAAATAGGATAGGATAATTAGGGAGTAAGGATTATTAGGATAATTGAATTGACGATAGAAATTTGGACTCATTAAATTAATAGCTGTTCAAGATCCTCAGTAAGAATTTTGCCTAAAAACTGTGGTTTCACAATAAACACGAACAAACAGTTTCGACAAAGCTTTTAAACGGCCCACTAACTGCGAGGAGCCAATGCAAAGTATTTTTGAACCACAACATTTCGCGGGAAATCTCGAAGCGGGCTCATTGAAGTTACTTCAACCTTTCGCAAAAGTTTCAGGTCTTTCAGTCGAATAAGTTGTAAAAAATCTTGCCAAGTCGCGCATTGTGGCTGTAGTGAAGTTAGCACAGTGGGGCAACTCTGCAATCCTGCTAATATTATAAATGAGAAAGTCTGTGTGTGCGTTTGTCTGTGTGTTTGTTACCACTTAACTGAATTGATTAATGCAATTTAGTATGTAGGTCCTGGAATAGGACATAGGATACTTTTCATCTTCGAAAAACGAACAGGTCCCGAGCGAGCAACTATAAGCCTATTATTACACGACTATTATTTCCCACTGATGAGACACGGAGTATTTTTCGAAAGAGAATAAAGCCATAAGGCACTGGTTGGTCTAGTGATTTTTATTTAGACACACTAACTGCGCTCCGCGATTTCACCCGCGGTTTCCCGAGATAAAAAGCCTATGTGTTAATCCAGTGCTCAAGCTGTCTCCATTTCGAATTTGACTTAAATTCGTTGAGCCGTTACAGCGTAACGACACATACAAACACACATATAAGCATTGCATTTTTGTATATTATTAGTGTGATATTTAAAAAGTTGAGCTACTTGCTTTTCCTTACCACGCATTACATAATAGAATTATATATATCTATGCATTAGCTAGTTGCAAAATTAAACATGTAGGTTAGTAATGTTTACAAAGAAGTAATTTATTAATTATATACAGAGATGTCATAACTAATAAATTTCTAATTCTAAAGTAAGTTAAATATATATTATACAAAATATAATAAAATAATTCTAAAAGGCCTATGGTGGAGGGGAAAGGGCCCAGAACTAATATTTAGTTTTCTTTGCCAGAACGCTGGCCGCATTGCCACGCTGAATAGCAATGCTGAATTTTTGACCCAAATATGAGCCAGCATTCTGGTCACACGTCGCCTCCACCAGGCGTTTTGCCAAGTCCCTACATATTTCATTGGTGCTCGGACCCCACGGTCCTAATGTTTAATGTTTACGATATAAATAGATGATCGTACCCACCGGCTATTAATGCGGGAGTTCACGCGTTCGATCCCCGTCTGGAGTCGTATTTTGCGGTAGCTTACATACAATTTAAGTCCCTGCGGAGTTCTTTGGTTTCTTTTCTCTAGCGGGTGGGTATATTTACGTAGCACCGGTAGTCAGTAATTTTATTTCTTTTCCCTAACAAGACCACAGAATAATCAATAGTTCAACCCGGACATTAACCTGGTTATAGGAAAGAAAAGACATACCTATTTACAATGTAAGTAGAAACTTATTTATACAAGATATTTATTTTTTCCTATTATTAACTTATTTTACATGATTAGGTACTGTTTTCTTATGTTTTTTGGCCTATAAAACTGCTTTTTTTATCTACTTGCATACTAAACTTTTTTGGTTTTGATTTTGGCTATTGTTATCCTTCATTACCCGTACTGCAATATTGCATGAATACAATTTGGGCAAACCCTTGAACTGAGAGACGAAACCGAGAAAGCAACTGAAACATCTGCTATTCTTTCAGTCATTGTTTCGACTACAACCAAACTCAATAAATAAAAAGCCAAATAAAAAAAACAAACCTACATAATATTCAGCGAGATTACACTACATATTTTTATTGCATATCAGTTTAAAAAATAAAAATAAAAAAGGATTTATAATATTATAACAATAGGCCCTTCTGCACATTAATTTAACTGTGAACTCTATGCAAGAGAGCTTTAAGCGAAACACTTCGATTTATCGATAGTAAAAGAGTGATGTCGTCTACAATCTGTCCTTATGATATAACTCCGGAAGTGACGAAAATTGGGACAATAGATTTAGGACACTTTCGGAAACGCTGACGATGTCAATAAGCTTGGGCGCAGAAGACTTAATTGGCTTGGGCAAGGTTTGTTTATTTGGTTTTATTTCTTGACCATTCCATTCCATTTTCTCGCTCTATTTTCATCTCTATCAGCTTTTCAGCCTTTGATAAGCACTGTATTTTCATGGAATATACTGAAAATATATATATTATTAGAATATATTGAATTGTAAAACGCCTACAATAATACAAGATGGTTCGGGCATTCATGGATTACATTCTCTCTCTTTCCCTCCCGCCTTCTCTCACCCCCTCCCCCTCTCTCTCCCTCCCTATCTCTATCTCTGTCCCTCCCTTTCTATCCGCCCCTACCCCTCTCTTCCTCCCTCCCTCTCCGTCCCTCCCCCTATCTCCCCCCTCTCCCACTCAGTCTCTCTCTCTCTCCCCTCTTTCTTTCTTTCTCTCGCAAGTCCCAACAGTAGGAACGTAATAGGCTGATGATATTAATAATTAATTAATACAGGTGAGATAGCGGTCAAACACAAGCCTATAAATTATAACAAAAAAAATATTAATGGTTAACGGTCGATATAATATTAAGCTAAAACAAAGTGTTGCCAGGGGCCAGGAATATTCCTCATCAGAACCTTTCTATAAGGCTTTGCCGTAATGATGAAAAAAATATTATCGTGTATCATAAACCTTGAAAGGACTCTTTTAATTAATTGTGTCTTCTAACTGCCAGTTAACAGCGTACTTCTGGTGTTAGCAGCATTTTAGTAACTCTTATTTTTTATTCAATACTTTTGTCTGAAGAATTTTTTATTTTGTTAATATTCCTCTTGGCTACACTTAAGTTTGTACGTCTGTGCTAACGTCAAAGATCTGCAAATTTTGTTTTCTTCAGTTGCAGAAACGATCTTTAAATTTTAAAGACAACTATAAACACTAAGCGGTCATTAAATTACTGTCAAATTTTAAATGATTCATCAAATCAGCATTGCCAGAAGGGTACGAAAACTACGAAACTCGAACTTATTGTGTCATGTTCGTACTTTGGTACAATCGATTATATGTTCGTACCTTTTTTTATATAATTAGAACTGTTTAGTACTTTGTGACTTAGCGCGCTAAACTGTTCACCACATCCGTGTAATTAGCGTCTTAGCACTCTAATTAATGCGTTTAAGACGCAGATGGAGCCAAACCATTACGTAAGTCAGCGGCGCATCAGCATTATACCTTTTTAGAGCTCTTCGTACCTTTTCAGGTAGTATTTTTTTATATATATTGTTACTGATTTGTATGTATATATCTTGTTATTATTTTTGTATGGCCTTTTAATTTTACTATTACTTTATATTTTGTTTGCACTACCTTATAAAATCTCCACAGTACACCGAGGTTAACTGGAAGATAATGCTCACTAGCATTAAGTTCGCCTATGTACTTACAAATTTGTTTGTGCAATAAAGAATTTTCTATCTATCTATCTATTTTCGTTGGTAGGATTCGTCGCGTATCATCTGGCAACGCTGCATTCAATTTAATGGGACTTTACGTAAGAAGTTTTATTGATGAGCTTTCTGCAACTTGGTCATGATGTGGAACCAAAACCATGGTCTTCTACATATAATAAAGTTCTAAGTTATCTAGATACCTTATATATGGCGGTTGACCGAGTAAGTCCTATTCATCATCAGCCACATTAAACACATTGAAAATCGATACGTGTTCCCTTTTATGCATACAGCCATGAGGAGTTAAGCAAAAACCTTAACTAAGTTCATCTAAAACACTTACGCTTCATTTACACAGTGAAGAGGGAAGATACGTATAATATGTATATATGCATTTTACGTGTCAACTGAAAGTACGTAGAACTGAAGCGCTTTGTGCGGCGGATAATGCAATAAAATGCAGACAGCCCGATGTAGGACGTAGGGGGTAACTTGCCAAGGTAAGGAATATCGAGCGTCTTATCTATACCTTCTCTTTGTGTATGTATGTATGAATGTTAGCGATTATGATAATGACATCATCGTTTACTTGCGGCCTTAATGCGTCATTATTTTTCAAGTCGGCCACCTAATTTTAATATCCACGATTTAATATTTGCTTCGCTTGGTTCGTCGTCACAGATTACTTACTAGTTACTACGTAATTTCTCGTGCTTTTTTCGTTTGGATCAGGCGATTCGCGTCCACACCGACCGCGTGTTTGGATCGTGATTTTGCCGCGAGCGTTGTAGCAGACGTGGGTCGGCCGGTGTGGACACGACTAATGACTTTTTAACTTGAAGTTCTGGGTAAGACAACTGGCACAGCAACTGCCAAGTAAAACGTCCTTATTAAAGCTTTGTCTGCTTACATAATAGCCTCACTGTTAATTTAAAAGTTTCATTGGAAAACAAAAACGTAACGTAGCACGTTACGTCTTGGCAACAAGGAAATATTATTCAAAGTCGGGGTGGTACTGCAACTACCAAGTCAAATTCAATAGCCTGGTTTTCTTAGCTTCACATTGTTTTTTTTTTATGTTACTGAGTAATGAGATGAGATGAACAAGTCATCCGCCTGATGGTTAGCGCCACGCTTGCCCATAACAATTGCAGTGCCACCCAGAACTTTAATGCCACAAAAAGCACTACGTAGCTCTGCATTGCGCTTATCACCCCGAGACATCAGATAATTAGTCTCATATGCCCAGTAATTTCGCTGGCTAGAATGCCCTTCAAACCGGAACACAGTAACGCTTGCGCACTACTGCTTGGCGGCACAGCTAACAGCATTAAACAGACACAAAGTAGACCCAACATTGACTGAATGGATTATCAATATGCTGAGCCAGAGAGCAGTTCAAATAGAGAACAACGGCAAAACCAGAGGAGTGGTGTCTCGGGGCTGCCCCCAAGGTGGCGTCCTGTCTCCGCTTCTATGGAGTTTGGTAGTCAACGACCTTATCTCTAAACTCAATGCCCAAAGGTTCTACACAGTGGGATATGCCGACGATCTTGCAATCCTAATAACAGGACACTTTTCTAGCGTATCCTGTGATATCATGAGCAATGCACTCAAAATTGTAGAACAATGGTGCATAGAGCAAGGCCTAACAGTCAATCCCAACAAAACAGAATTAATAATGTTTACAAACAAAAGAAACCTAGGAAGATACACCTTACCAACACTGTTCGACACACAGTTGACACTG
The DNA here is from genome assembly GCA_951640565.1 of Petrophora chlorosata. Lineage (NCBI taxonomy): Eukaryota > Metazoa > Arthropoda > Insecta > Lepidoptera > Geometridae > Petrophora > Petrophora chlorosata. The sequence continues at coordinate 10,467,786 of OX621203.1, read as the reverse complement.
TCGGAAGAAGTGAAGTACCTAGGTGTGATACTAGACAGCAAACTAAATTGGGCAAAACACTTAGAGCACAAGATAAACAAGGCAAGCATCTCATTCTGGCAATGCAGAAGTATGATAGGTAAGACATGGGGTCTCAGCCCAAAGATAACCCTGTGGCTGTACAACACAGTGATAAGACCTTCTCTAACATATGGTTCTGTAGTGTGGTGGCCCAGAACCACTAAAAGCACCACTATAGGCAAATTACAAAAGTTCCAAAGACTTGCATGCGTAGCCATAACAGGCTGCATGAAAACTACTCCCACTGCGGCTATAGAGGCTCTACTAGGCATTACACCTCTACATCTATTCATACAGCAAGAAGCTGCAGCCGCCGCTTTCAGACTAAAAGCAATGAAACTCTGGGAGGAAAGCAAACAAGCCACTCACACAACCATAACAGACAAATTTTCAGGCAACAACCCAATGATATTATCATTATATGACAGGATACCTAAGACATATGTTTTTACCAAAAACTATGAAATCCGACTACATGCAGAGCCCAGTGACAGTTCAGGAATCCATGAAGTCAGAATTTACACTGATGGCTCAAAAATGAATACAGGATCAGGAGCAGGTACATTCTCGGACGACCTCAACATCCACATAACAACAATCCTGGGTGAACACAACTCCATCTTTCAGGCGGAATGTGTAGGTATCATCCAGGCCGCAAGAGCAGTACTACAGAGAAAGGTAACCGATTCTAACATCAGGATACTCTCAGACAGTACTGCAGTACTACAAGCTCTCCAGAGATTCGACCACTCTTCAGGGCTGACCCTACAGTGCCATGACCTGCTGAAGGAGGTAAGTAAACGCAATCACATTACTCTTCAATGGATCAAAGGCCACAGTGGATCCAGAGGTAACGATGCGGCGGATGAATTGGCGAGAAGGGGTTCGGCCTCCACCTTTGTGGGTCCCGAACCTGTGATCCCGATCCCATTTAGCCAAATCCGCTCATGGATCCGACAACAAACTAACAAATTACATCAAGACTACTGGGTAAATATTAAAGATTGTAGACAATCCAAGGAGGGCTTTCCGGCTTTAAACCCGAGATACTCCAGGAAACTCCGCAATCTCAACCGGGACAAACTCCGAAAAATAATCGGAATCGTCACCGGTCATTGCTCACTAAACAAACACCTGTTTACATTAGGTGTTACTGACAGCCCCCTGTGCAGAGGTTGCCTGGAGGCAGACGAAACAGCGCCGCATGTGCTCCTGGAGTGCAGCAGCGTGGCGACCCAGCGAGCAGAGTTCCTGGGCGCGCCGGGGTCGTTCAGAGAAGCCTGCGCCGAAATCGGAGAGCTGCTGGCCTTTCTGAATGACATCGGGTGGCTGGACTAGCTGCCGCCACCCCATCACGCAAAAAGGGCCGACTAACGGCCTAATTGCGGAAAACTGCCCGCCCAACAAGTAACAAGTAAGTAACTACTGCTTGGCGGCAAAATAACTCCCAAAGCTGTGGTACCAAACCAAATGGCCTCCCGCATCCGTGAGACTTACAACTTTTATTCGAAAACGTGAACGTAACGTAGCATGTTACGTCCTGGTAACAGGGAAGTCTCGCCGTCGGCGTCGGCCACAGGTGTCGATCGATGCGGCGCGACGGTCAGGCACCCTGGTCGCTTACGCCTGATGTCGGTGAGCATAAATCCAGTCTGCGAACTTTTAAGTGTCGAAGACAGATTTTATACATAGCTACCTATTAAGGTACCTATAAGGGGTGGATAGTTTTGGATGCGAGGCTAAGTTATATCCCGAGAAAAAGCATTATTTCAAACATAAGTAGCCTTTAGATTTTGAAAAGTTTCATGAGTGTTATTCATATTAATAAAACAGCTAAGACTCACGGTAAACGTTGAAATTACTCCGACCAGATTTCGGACATTTTAGAAGTCCTTCTTCTGGGAGTTATGAAATCAAGCCACAACGTAGGTACATCGCGATTTTGCTCATATTCGAACTTGTATTCGAAACTGTATTTACATGAGCAACAAGCAATGACCACTACAAGCCTACAAATTTTATAATAATAATAATATAATAATAACAAGTTAAGTTTAAGTTTTGTTTATATTTGAAACAAGAGTTAAAAAACATCATCTTTCCTTATAGCTTCGGTTTATAAGTACTTATGTATGTATGTATTACTCCTTATAGTTATGTATGGTATAGATGTATTTATTATGTTTGTAAATTTAGTGACTGATATTTATTTTAGATATTTATGATTATAGTTGCTGATTTTTTCTTGTCAAACCGTAACCTTATACTGAAACCTATTTGCTCATGTGACAGTTCTCTTTCCTCAAGGGTTTGCTGGAAGAAAACTCTTTTTAGGGTTAAGCTCGCCTTTGTACATATGTAATATTTAAATCAACGATGTAAATATTACAATAGTGTACAATAAAGAATATATATAATATAAAGAATACATATAATTTTATTTCAGACAATACTAAACTTACATCGAAGTAAAATTATCAGAGGCCCACTTAACGAAGGAGGCCCATATTATAAATACCTTAGAGACTAACATATATATTATATACACAATTTGACAGCCTCTGTGGTGTAGTGGTTGGGCAGGTTGGCTCAAATCTCATACATCACTAAGGTTGCGGGTTCGATTCCCGCGACGGAACAAATGTTTGTGCACCAAAAAAAAAGCGCAAGCATTTGTTTCTTGTCTGGGTATTGTGGGACCATGGTCCTCATAGTTCCTGGTTTTCTAGATACAGGGAATCCTAGTTAGGGGCCAGGATCTAGGTATGTGATCGTTGGTCGTTATTTATTATTATTATAATTATTATTCAAATTATAATATTAAACTCTAGGGATTTTTCGGCGGCTTCGCTTTCCTGAAGCGTCGATAGACCACGCCCTCAGGCCAAAAGTCCGGACTAAGGAACATCTTCTGAAGTGCTGCTGGAATCCGGAGCTTATATGACTTGAACGTCGTTGGTCTGCCGGATTCCAGGTTACTAAAGATGATTTCTATCGATCCCTCAGTCCGGCATTCGATCATTTTCAAAATATGCGCCTGAAGGTCTTCTGACTTCGTCTTCAGGTCCAGGCGGGAGATGTGAGGATGAGAGGAGCGTGGTGGGCGGAAGATTTATGAAGATCGGAACAACGGTACGCAAGTTATCGTCTATCAAATATACAGACATATAAATATACAAACCCGATATTTCCTAGACTCGTAGACCTCGCTTCGTTTAATAAACTAGATGATATATGTAATAATAATTAATTAGTACCTACGGTGACGGTACTATAAATCCGAAGGGGTTATATTAGGTATGATTCAACGTATATTCATCAACTAGCTTTTTCCCGCGACTTAGTTCGCCTGGACCACTCGAAACTAACAGCTGCGGAAGCAAACAATGTGAAGATAACTCAGCATAGCGATGTAACAGCGCAATGAAACATGTTTTATTTATTTTATTTTATTTGGGGGACTTACAGCTATCAATAACAAAATATGAGTACAAGTAGCTAACAATGAGCAATTACAAGTCTCCACAGATAGTAACATATACCAGATTTTAAGTTAAGATGTAGGCTATCAAGCATTGAAAACCGCATTAAGACCCGTTCGGTAGTTTAAGAGTCTATAGAAAACAAACACACAAACAAACAAACAGATACAAATTCTAAAAATCGTAGATTCGTGTTCCCTCGAAATAGTCGATCATAGTTGGTTTTTAAAGAATATTTTTGTTAGTTTTTTCTTGTCATTAAAAAAGTTACGTTACATACGGAAAGTTGGGTTTTATTTAAAAAATCTTCAAATTTGATGATAATCCATCCGTTCAGTAACAAGTGGTCCTTCTCCAGTAAATGAAACCAGTAAGTATGGTGGTAACAAGATCAAAAACAAAACTTGTGCCTGACAAAACACAGGAAAATGTATGTCCTAAAAATGCGCCAACATGTAGTAGTAGTGTTCAGCAGCCTGCTACTCACGGAAGCCGAGCTCACTCCGTGTCCACGCATACAAGCCGCTCTTCGGCAACGGCTGTTGCGAGAAAGCTTGCAGCGGAGGCCCAGCATGCTCGCCACCTCGCCCAATTAGAGATTGCGGATATGCGCGCACAATCTGATCGCAGAGCCGCGGAGTTGGAGTCAGAGCGTAAGGCTGCAGAACTACAGTTGGAACGCAAAACTGCTGAACTAGAATTGCGGGCAGAGCTTGCTGCAATTGACGCAGATAGGAGTGTCCGCTCTCATAGCAGCAGGAGCGATAAAAGTGTAAGAGAGTGGTTACAACGTGTTGAAGATAATAAAGATCAATATGTTGTACACGATAACACTACTGTCTTATCTACAAATAATAATAATAATTACCCAATACAGTCCACGGAAATTCAGGTAGAGCCTAATAATAACATGTCTTTATTTCCTCAGGGCCATCGTCACGAGCATGTTTCTCCCAGTGTGGCCAATTTGTACCCTACAGCGTCTCGGCCCAATATTTGCGGAGACAGGGTGCCCACCACTGGCAATTATAGAGAAAACGACTGCACGTCGCGACTCATTAATGCTCTTGAGATTATAGCACATAAGAATGGGCCACCTGCTAGAGCGAAACATTCTAATATTTCACTCCCCACATTTGATGGTAGATCGCCATTAGATTGGCTTATGTTTAAACGTGCCTTTTTTGATACACAAGGTTCCTACTCTACGGTTGAAAACCTGGCCCGTCTAAATCAATCTTTGAAAGGTGCGGCTCGCGAAGCGGTATGCACGTTGCTAGTGATGGCGCGACAGGCTTCCGACGTCATTGAAGCACTGGATCGTCGATTTGGTCGTCCCGAGGAAATAGTAGTACAGGAAGTAAACTCTATCCGAGCCTTACCTAAACTTGGTAACGAGGTAAGGGATTTGAATATTTTTACCACCCGTGTGCGCAATTGTGTGGAGGTTGTAAAGTTATTGGAGCACCACGACTACCTACGCTCTCCAGAGTTTTTTGGGGCATTACTGAGCAAGCTGCCGCAACTTTTACGCACACGTTGGTTCGACTATGCTAAAAATAATTGGATAGGCCAGCCTAAAGTAGAGTTGCTATCTAATTTTCTTTCGAACGAAGTCGACCTCACTATGCAGTTTGGTCTTGTCACCGAAGCTACCACCTCATCACACCGCGAGCGAGCGCATACTGTGTCGGAGTCCGGTTCGAGCATTAAAGGGAGTTCTGGTGCTAAATTAGTGTTCAACAATAAAAGTAGCGAAAATCGTTCATGTTGTTTGTGTTGTCAACAAGATCATATATTGTCAAAATGTGACAAGTTTAAGACAATGTCAGTAGATGAGAGATGGCATTTTATAAAAGAAAAGAAAGTTTGCTATAGATGTCTGAAAGAAGGTTCACACAATTTTAGGTTTTGCAACAAAAATAAAACGAGTTGTGAAATTTGTAGTCGGAAACACCACACATTGTTACACAACCCCAACTACAATCCTGTAACATCTGCACACATAAGCGAAAACATAGAGAGCAAATCGTCTGAATCTCTTCAGCAACTCGAACAGGCGATCATAAACACCACTGCAACACTTGGTGATACCAGCACACTCCGTCCCTTATTGAAAATTGTTGCCGTGACAGTATCTGGACCTCTGGGCAGCGTTGATACTTTCGCATTATTGGACGACGGGTCAACAGCAACATTTATTGAGTCAGAGGTTGCCGACCAGATAGGTGCAAAGGGCCCAGCAGCGCAAATTCACCTTGATTGCGTAGGAGGTTTATCTCGTGATAGCGCTATACATTATGTTGATTTTGAAATAAAAGGTAAACACACATCTGAAACTTTTTTGATTCGCAGGGTGCGTTCCATAAAACATTTAGGTTTATTACGACAGTCGGCTACACGTGCTAGCTTAAGCTCATATTCTCATTTGTGTGACTTAACGGACGAGTTGTGCTATGTGGATGCTAAACCCACAATAGTGATAGGTGTAGACAACTGGCATTTGAGTGCTGCATCTGAGACTAGGCAAAGCACTAAATCGCAACCCGTTGCTATAAGAACTGCTTTAGGTTGGGTGGTTTTTGGTTTTTCTAATAGTAGAACTAAACCTATTGAGCTTGCATATCACGTGACCCTAAGTGAACATAGCGACCCACGTCAAGAGTTGGAGATTTTAATCAAAGAGCAATACAAATTAGATGCCATAGGAATCACTAAACATGAACCTCGCAGCATAGGTGATCAACGCGCGCTTCAAATTTTAAACACAACCGCTCGCCGATTACCTAGCGGTCATTTCGAGGTAGGATTACTTTGGAAGTCAGACAACCGACCTTGCCCTGATAGTTATCCTTTAGCACTGTCTCGTTTCAAAAGCCTAGAGCTAAAAATGTCAAAGGATTTAGAGTTTGCTAAAAGGTATAGGGCTAATATCGACGACATGCGGGCTAAAGGGTTTGCTGAGGAGTGTACAGGACAGTCACCCACGTCGGTTTGTTGGTATTTGCCGCATTTCGGAGTGGTAAATCCTAACAAACCGGGCAAACTTCGTATTGTTCATGACGCAGCTGCTAAAGTCCAGGGTGTGTCTCTAAATTCTATGCTTCTTTCGGGTCCAGATTTTTTACAACCTCTATTAGGAATTTTGATGCGTTTTAGAGAGGGTAAAGTTGCCTTGTCCGCCGATATAAAGGAGATGTTCCCGCAGGTGAAAATCCAGGTCTGCGACCGCGATGCACAGCGTTTTCTCTGGCGCGATGATCCTGCGGGTCCAATAAAAATCTTCCGAATGTCGTCTATGATTTTTGGGGCATGTTCTAGTCCATCTACGGCGATTTACATACTCAACCGAAACGCATCGGAATTTATAGCCGAATTTCCGCAGGCTGTGGAAGCTATCACTTCTGATACCTACATGGACGACTACATCGGAAGTGTAGATGTCCCTACGGAGGACGCCGCTCGATTGGCAGCTGAAATCGTAGAGGTTCATAAGCGCGGAGGATTCGAGATGCGCGGTTGGGTGTCGAATGAGCCCGGCGCACTCAATCAGCTGCCAAGCGAGTTGTTGTCTGACGTCTCACTAGCCAATCGTCGTAGTGTAGAGTTAGGTAGTTTACCGTGTTCAGTTACCACCACACGTACTCTAGGTGTTATATGGAAACCATCTCAGGACATAATCAGTTTTAACTCCAGCATTAAGGATACTCCTGACCATTTCACAAAACGTGTAGTGTTAGCCCACGTCATGCGCATTTACGACCCACTAGGCTTTTTAGTTCCCATTGTAGTAAGAGGCCGGATTTTATTTCAAAATTTGTGGCGCAAGAACCTTGAGTGGGATGAGAAGCTATCACAGGCTGACCAGGAAACTTGGCTCGAATGGTTTGAGCGCCTTAAACCCATTTCGAAATTGGTAGTTCCACGGTGCTATAATTTGTATGGGTTCTCGGAGCTGGAGTTGCATGTGTTTTGTGACGCTAGCGAGCTGGCACACGCCGCCGTTGCCTATTGGAGATTTGTGCTTTCCAATGGTGACGTGAAACTGGCGCTGATAGCTAGCAAGGCACGTGTGTCTCCGTTGAAACCAGCTTCGATCCCGCGTCTGGAACTCCAAGGCGCCTTGATAGCTGCTCGACTTGCTACTGGGATTTGTGAATCCCACCGTTTTAAACCGAATCGACGTGTATTTTGGTGCGATTCCATGACCGTATTAGGATGGCTGCGCAGTGATGCGAGAAATTATAAACCTTTTGTTGCACATCGTGTAGGAGAGATCTTGGAAATCACTAGTGTAGATGAATGGCGTTGGGTTCCAACCGAGCTAAACGTGGCTGACGATGCGACGAGGGGGAAGGCCAACATTGAACCACGTTGGCTATATGGCCCGAACTTTCTCCTGGCTCCCACTACTGAGTGGCCTTCAGAGCCCAATGTCGCAGCGCCGGTAGCCTTTGGAGAGGAGGAGCTCAAGCCATCCCTCCGTCAGTCAAAATCATTGCTTCAATCACAATCACGTGGCACAGAATACATTAACGTCACTAGTTCCCATCAGTTGTCCTTACCTGTAGTAGCTAACATTACCCATTTTAGCTCTTGGATTAGGCTGGTAAGGGCAACAGCTAGAACCCATAAATTCATTGCTGCCATTTTCAAAAATCATCGGGGTCGTGAGTTCCAAAATGTTTGGGTTCGGGGTATTCGTTTTAAAGATATTTCTAACCGCGGTTCACAGCCGGATGTCACTACTCCAACCGCTCCAGTACCTTTGATCTCTGAAGACATCGTTCAAGCGGAGCTCCACATTTTGGCTAGCAGTCAGATTAGCGCCTTCGGGGAAGAACTGCTTCGTCTATCACGTGGGCAGCCCATATTGAAGGGCCGACTAGCCAAATTGTCGCCGGTACTTAGGTACGGAATAATCCGCCTCGCAGGTAGAACGTCAGCCATCTCTAACAGCCAGCCTATGATTTTAGAAGGGAAAGAGCCAGCCGTTCGTCTTTTAATCGCCCACTACCACCAAAAGTTTGCGCACGCCAATACTGAAACGGTGATAAACGAGATGCGGCAACAGTATTGGATTATTGGACTAAGGAACGCCGTGAGGGCAGTAGTACATAGGTGCCAGCTATGCAAGTTGCTGAAGAGTCCAACCCTACAACCACCCATGGGAGACTTGCCAGAGGCGAGACTTGCTCATCATCGACGTGCCTTCACGTTCACCGGCGTGGACTACTTCGGGCCCGTATCCATTTCCATTGGGCGGCGGCGTGAGAAGCGATGGGTCGCCTTATTTACGTGCCTGGTAACCAGAGCGATCCACCTCGAGATCGTAGCCAGCTTGTCCGCAGATTCCGCTATTATGTGCCTACGACGCTTTATCGCTCGACGTGGTACACCGACAGAAATTTTCTCAGACAACGGGACGTCGTTTGTGGGAGCAAATCGGGAGCTGAGAGCTTTGTATGATGCCGCGGTACCAGATTTTGCAGCACATGAGAGAATTAAGTGGCGTTTTATCCCCCCATCAGCGCCCTTCATGGGCGGAGCTTGGGAGCGACTGGTTCGGTCGGTTAAATCCGCCCTGAGAGTAACCTTGAGAGAACGGGCACCGAAAGAAGAGGTTCTGGCGACTCTTCTGGCTGAAGCCGAGGCTGTAGTGAATACGCGCCCACTGACACACGTCTCCCCAGACGGCAACTACCCGGAGGCGCTGACCCCTAATCATTTTTTGCTAGGGGATTCATCCGGTCGCCCCTTCCCAGCCGAGGATTTGACGGATGCAGCTTTGATTGGTCGGAGCGGGTGGAGGAAGGCACTCCGGCTGAGCGATCACTTTTGGCGCCGTTGGGTGTCCGAATATCTGCCCACCTTGGCACCCCGCCGCGTACCGGGAGTAGATGCCGCCGTTAGAGTTGGCGACCCGGTCCTCATTGGTGACGGGGATTTGCCGAGGGGGACCTGGCCACGCGGCGTGATTGCGGCTCTGCACCCGGGGCGTGACGGAGTTGTGCGGGTAGTTGATGTCCGGACCCCAGCAGGCACATTGCGGCGGCCATTAAAAAAGATAGTTCTCTTGTAAAAAAGGGGAGCATGTGCCCGATTGGCACCTTTTTGATAATTTGTCTATGTTTTTATATATTTTTCCTTTTTTTACATTGTCTATTTTCGATATGATTTTGTTAGTTTTTTCTTGTCATTAAAAAAGTTACGTTACATACGGAAAGTTGGGTTTTATTTAAAAAATCTTCAAATTTGATGATAATCCATCCGTTCAGTAACAAATATCTTCAGTGTACAGAATTGGATCAGCTTTTTTTATAATCAAATTTTCATTTTTATAATCAAATAAAATCAAATCAAAAATATTTATTTGCTGAAACATGGGGGTACCTACATAATAAAAGTAGGTAGTATAGATGAATCATCGATATCAAATATTTACGACCCTCTGTTTAAAATTTCGTTTTATTCACGTATGAGTCATCATTTCCTCCTAATTTTGTGTCCATCATTAACTGAATAATTCACCTTGTTTTTTATTTGTATTTTTCCTTAGTGTAACAATATACCATGCCAAACCGACGCAAAGTCTGCATGCCGGCGTTTTAAAATCAAATCTTTACTTTCAGGCACAGGTAACAGAGTAAAAGTGCCCATAAAAAATATATACAGACTAACATACTCGTGCATCATTACAATTTATAAAACACTAACACTAGGATAAGAGTACTTTTGTTCGGTTTCGCCTAGTATAGTATAGGAATAGTGTTCTACAGGAGTAGAGCCGGAACACTATTCCTTTGGGCCAAAACTCAACTCATTTATAGTCCTTGTATACCTACTAAGCCTAAGATCGAGCGGCTCACGAGCAGTTTACCTCGAAGCGTAGTATAGCCTCATGGCGTCGCCTGTAGTTTTCATTTCTGGAAATCCTTGCTTAGTGAGCATCTACAAGGCAAGTGAAACATGAGTCCCATATTGTTACGCAGTAGGCCTTATAGTCTTCTTCTAGTTCCGGATAACTTCTTGAAGACAATGAGTCAGAGGGTGAATAAATCGTCGTCGTTGAAAGTAATATTTCCCTTTTTTATAGATACATAAACACCATCGCCAACGCATTGAAATTAAAAACGCTAACCAGACGCCAATCAAGAGAAACGTAACGCGTCTCTTCACGTGATGCGTAGAGGAAGTCAATCTCATAAATAAATTGTACATATTCAGCCGCGGCAGTCAGCATAGTGTGACGTCACACGCCTGATTTAATCTCCCTTTGTGAGATGGACAACCCTTCATCTGGCTATCCTTAATGACAGCTCCACCCTCGTGAGGTTAGACATTCTTTTGTATAACGTGCATTCTGTGGATCGATACACAGATTTTTTTTACCGAATAGGCAAGCATTTGACCGCAGTCTCAACTGAGAAAGTGACGACGCGGTCGACGATGGATCATGCTTGCCTAGATACCGATTCACTCGAGACTTGAAGACACCTAGATTATAAGAATCGTGAAACAAAGACGCTGGTAAGCTGTTCTGTTCCTTAGCTGTTCGCATTAAAAAGGTCGAAGTAAAACGATTTGTACATACAACATATATATGAAGGTACTAATATAAAATTGCAGTATTTGATTACGGTTTGTAGTTTCTGTAAGCATCGACCTTAGTGTCCATTCACGTGTACATGATAATAACTACTGATTCCGTGGAATTCGAGATAATTTTTTTTTAGAATTTAGCTCACCCTAACACGAGGTAACAAAACTATAGGTGGATCTACCAACTACCCTCCGACCGGCCTTCTTGCTGAACTCTCAAACCAATGCGGGTTCTGTACCTGACTTCAAGAAACATATGTTTTGAAAGCCTCTGTGGTGTACAAGTTGGGCGGTCAGGTCATATCCTACATACCACAGAGGGTTGATATCCGCTAAGGATCCAAATTTGTGTACAGAAAAATAAACGCAAGTTTGTATTTGTCGTTTCTGGGTTTTGTACAGAGCATGATGATATTTTGGTTTCTTAGATAATCCCTGTTATAAGGGCCCGTATCTAATGTATTAAAAAAATAATACGACGACGAGAAGGTGACCATCGACTAGTGTAAGTGCTAGTTACCTATGTATGTGTAGGTACTAACACATAGACTTTTAGCACTACCGTGGGGTACTATGTTTTAACAAGTTTCTCAAATAATTACAGTTTATACATCTACATCCTATGTCCACTTACAATGACTATCAATCTATACTTATATATTCCGATGACAGTAATCAGTCACACTAATATTATATATGTGAAAGTTTGTATGTATATAAGAGTGCAAGTGTGTTTGTTCCCTCTTCACGCCGTAACGGCTGAACGGATCTGAGTGAAATTTGGAATGGCTATTGATTTATGGCTTTTTGAGATAGCTTATACCCTTGATTAACACATAGGCTACTTTTCATCCCGGGAGACCGTGGGTGAAACCGCGAGGCGCAGTTAGTGACACACAAGACTACCAGTACTACCACCCTTCTAACGATTTATTAAAGTTAAAAATGGCTTGGCATAACGTTCATTCTCGAACGTTCTTCATAGATTCGAAACACTCATTAATTCGTCAACTGGACCGTGTGTTCAATTCAAAGGGCCCATTAAACCGTTGCAGGGGTAAATGGGACAGTTGGACACTAATAAGAGACTTAACATCTGCACCCAAAACATACCTAAGATTTTAAAATATTGCAGGACACTATAGAAGTGTATCGTATTGGCCTTGAACGTGGCTTCTTGTTTCAAGGTTACCCACCTTACTTACTGGTCCTTCAAGCGCCAATCATATATTATAAGTTTATAAACAAAACAATGCCCATAGATAATACTTTGTAAACTTATATACCTATACATATTGCTTATGTACTGTAACACTATTTGTTTTTAGTAGTGGTACTGCTGCACTACTTCAGCAAACAGCAAAAGCGAGGATTTATTTGGTATTATAACAAAAAAAACGACTTCAATTTTGATGTATCTTCGAAGTCCAAGGTCGAATACCTATGAAATGTTGAGCCCAACGCAAAAAAAAACAGATTAGTTTATAAATGATGGAGTTCTGAGGTAACAAACATTAAAAAAATTAGAATCGAATTGAGAAGATCCTCCTTTTGAGGTCGGTTAAAATACGCTTCGTTAATGAATTTTTTTTTATGTTACTGACTGACGAAACGAGCTGGTAGTTTGCCTGATGGTAAGCAATACGCCAGCCCATAAGAATAACAGCACTACCCAGAACATTGTTTTGCAAAATCCTGCGCGGCGCTGCACTGCGCTCGTCGCCCTGAGACAATTAGCTGTTGAGTCTCATAATGTCCAGTAATTTCACTGGCTACAATGCCCTTCAAACCGGAACACAGCAATGCTTTCGCACAACTGCTGAAACTAAAACTTAACAACGAACGAACGAACTGAATATGTTTCGTGAGTGAGTCTCCAGTGGCCGGTCACTGTAGTCTTATCAGATATATATCTATAATTTTTAAACTATTTGATAAGACTACAGATAACTCTATTCTAGTTGCTATTAGATTGGTAAATACTGAGATACATTATAACTGGTAACTGGTCTTGTTCAAATTAATGCTGCGCTACACATAACTTTGCTGTTGTTGTACAAACCCAATAAATATTAACTAAGTACAAATATGTAGGTATTTGTGGTTAATTATACCTATTATTTAGTTAAGTATGTTATTTTTACAGTTGTCCAATACATGCAAAGGTTGTCTGTAAGAGATTGCTTTATGTGATAAGACCGCCAATTGTATTGCCCTAGTTAAGGTTTCTCTTTTTTCATGCAATTATGTTTGTGGTATGCAATAAAGTGTAATTGTATTATATTGTCAAAAACCCAGGACAAAAATTTTGTATTTTTGGTTATGCCCAAATATTTGTTTCGTAGCGGGATTCAAACGCGCTACTACCTGTTATTTTAGCATATTGTGAAAACTGTATTTATTTGATGACGTTCAGTACCAATAGGTCCGCTGTGAGCGTGTAATAAGGGCTATCTGCATCCTTAATCAATACACACGCACAACCCGCCTGTGCGCAAATAAAACAAAATGCAGCCCCCATCCCCTTTAGTCTAGTCACTAGACAACAAAGGGGGACCGACAACTTAAAACTCCTCACAAAATTTTGAAAAATCAACCTTATATTTAAGATTATAAGGTAGATGTGAAACGCAATTAAAGTGGTAGTGAATAGGAAGCGATGTGTTAGTAAAGTTCGTTTACAGATTTCACGGTAGACGAAGAGGGTTGTTGTACCTACTGGGTGTTTTCTAGATTGCAATTGTTTTAGGAATATTACGACTGCACTGGTTTCAAATGGTACCTAATTAGTTAGTTCCAATTTTGACCGAATTCTAGAATAGATTCTAAATCCTTGTCGTAGATAGTTATTTACTATTCCTATCGAGGAATACTTTTTACATAGATTTTATCACAGTATTACAATCCATACAGCAGCGCAACGAATGTACTTGCGTAGAGTAACGACGGGGAACACGCCGGGAGGCGGGCGACGCGGGCCGCATCCTACCACAGAATACTAAGGGACAGAAGCATCACTCCGCAAAGAAATTTAAACAAATAGCGACTCTTGCTATGACGCAATAAAATTCAATTCAACTCGCGTAGCGCTGCATACCTACCAGTCATATTAACCTACAGAGCGCATCTCTTTCTATCGCATAGCTCTTATCTGACGCGGCACGTGTAACCACGTGTAACGACGCGCGACCCGCCGTCGGTGTCCGGCTATGTACTTGTAGCTTCGTATCTACAGTGCGAAGTGCGCTAGGCTTGGTCCTACAAACTCACTTAGTTTGTAGGACGCGGCAATGAGGGCAGACGCGAACGTCTTTTTTACGAGCGAATTTTACGAGAATCGTTGAATACGTTAATTATAATGGCGCACACGTGTTCTGTGAACGGATGTACCTTAACAATGAAATATAACAGGGATTTAAGTTTAAGATTTCATAGATTTTTCTGTAACGCGAGGTAAGATTTTCCTACAATTTCATAATAGGTACGTAAACCACGTTAAAAAAATACCTGGTAGGCAGGTTTATTAAAGCCCACCCTCACCCCTAATTAATTAAATTCGCTGAGGGGATACACAATACGTCGCTGCATTCCCCTAGCTAAGCCAGCCCTTATATCAGCTTCACTTTTAGCTTAGGGCCAAGGTCAAACAAGTTCGAAGAGAATTAGAAATTTATAGAACGTTCTATTCATATATTATACTCCTAATACATATGTCACAACCAACTAGCTTAATTCGCCGTTCAATTAACAGCCTAGCCCCTTAACTAAACAGCACCGTTCAACTAGCGGCCTGAATGATATTCAGCCATTTGATCAAACAGCTAGGCAAATGACTTGGATCGATGACGTTTAATTAGTTGCCTAGGCTGTTCATTTATAAAGCCTGTTTTCCAAAGTTTAATGAAAAATAGTACCTACAATGGAAGAATGTAGTGACAATAATAATGAATATATATAAAAATGAATCCCTATTTCCCTTGGTCACGGCATCACGCGTGAACGGCTGGACCGATTTCGGTAATTCTTTTTTTGTTTTGTTTGTTATTTCAGGAGAAGGTTCTTATGAATGAAAAAAATTAAGAAAGTTGCGCGGAACATTAGATTTATAGTTAAGACAGGACGAAGTCTGTCGGGTCAGCTAGTAATGAATATAGCTGCAGCCCTCGGTAGGTTAGGGCGAACATGTATGTTAGATACGAACATAATGTAAGTAGATTATAATCTATCACTTCGATAGATTATAATCTACCGAAAAATAATCCGAAGGATCTTTTGACAGTTTACAATCTCGCGTAGGATACATCTAAGTTTAACCACATGCCTAAGCATTAGCCAGCCAGTTTATTAAATGTTGTTATAGACGCTATGACTGAATATCATTTAGGTTACTAGTTGAATGGCGCTGATTAGTTAAGAGGCTAGGCTGTTAATTGAACGGCGAATTAAGCTAGTTTGCTGCGACACATACATACACTAAATAACGCCTTATTAAATTTAGCAGCAATCCGCGAGGCAGGAAGAACATTCAGAAACTGATAGGTACACATACAGAATAGGTGCTGCATGAGAGCAGAGAACGCTACATAAGAATAGATACGCCCTAGTACATAGCAAACTAATGGCTATATGAAATTATCGGTAGCATCGTCGTTCACATGGATCACCCGCGCATCTCTTGATGAAGGATCTCTAAACGGTCTGAAACCGGTCGAGCGCCGTCGCGATCTCGACAGTTCAACAAAAAAGTGAGTGAAACCGTGTCAAATAGTTTTTAAATTATACGAAAGTAGTTAACTTCTTAACACCAATTAGTCATAACATATCTTCTTCTTCGTCTTCTCTCGTATGGGTGTGTGGCCAACCCTGGTGTCGAAGTTTTTAGACCGCCCTAAAGCCCCCGACATGGCCTAACGATCGTTGCCCTGAGACAACAACCGGGACCGACGGCTTAACGTGCCCTGCGAAGCACAGTAGCGCTCAGATATAAATACCAACGGTCACCCATCCAAGTCGTGACAGCTGCGAATGTTGCTTCACCTAAAACATCTGTTACGAACGGCTAAGCGAGCTACGCTATGAGCCTACTCCATTATGGTAAAAGAAGGTAACGTAGGTATATAACGGAGTGGTAAAACATTGAATAGAACTTAAACTTGCCAGTTTAATCCCAAACCAATAACCATAGAGTAATTTCAAGTAAGGGCAAACAGATCGATAGATCGTTTCAACCAAGACAATACAAACCTCTAGCCATAATACCTATTGAAGTTTGATTTTCCGCGATTCATTACGATTTCAATCCAAAGGCAAACCTCGGCTCGAACTTCGGTCAAAGTTAAATTGACTTTCAAGATTTTTAATTACAATCTCAAGAAAAGATACACTGGAGAGGAGTTGCGGACAAGTAGGTACAGAGTTGGATCAAGTTACGCATCATAGCCCCAGAGATTCGCTTTCAATTTGTATGTACATATCTCTACTTATATGTTACTAATGTAGTTTAGACCATGACCAATGAAGTTATGTCTGGATGACCAAGGTAGAAGGCCTAAAGTCATGCAAACAATTGGAAGAGGCACTGCTGGTAGGTCTCTCTTATGCGGGAGCCTATTTGGGTAGGTACCACCGCTTTGCACATTAATTCTGCCGTCAAGCAGTTGTGTGCAAGCATTACTATGTTCCAGTTTGAAGGGCATTGAAGCCAGCAAAATTACTGGGCATATGAGACATAATATCTGATGCCTCGGGGTGATGAACGCAATGCAGTTCTTGGTGGCACTGCAATTGTTATGGGCAGGCACGGCGCTTACCATCACGCGAACGACTTCCTCGACTCATCAAAGAAGAAGTAGGGGCGAGAGAGGTAAGTACATGTGCAACATCAAACCAAACGTATGTCTTATTGAAAATTAAAAATTGCTTGTTCACAATTATGTGGAAATTATAGGATAGCACGTATTGACAGTATATTATGCATGGTGTTTCATTTAAAAACCGGTATTTTTGTATAAAATACTGCACAACAAAAAATCTAAACATGATGCTAATAATTGTTGCTATGTTTATTTGCAAAGGCGTTATTTCATTGTATCTTACCACGATCTTACTTTGTTTTTAAGGTTCAGTAAAATAATTATTTTTACCTGACCAACATAGCCAACAAGCAGTGCGTCTGTTTTTCGCCCTCGGGCTTTGCCGCGAACTTTAAGGTTTTCACAGTAATTCTCTATTTATAACATTAAAAAGTCGTGTTTGTGAGTTTTGTGTACATGAAAGTCGGACAAAGGATCTGTAAGTTTACAGGATAAACTGTCATTCCGTTACCTCGACTCATTTCAAGAGGCTCTAACTGGTGGTAGGTTTCTCGTATGCGAGAGGCCGTCTGGGTGGGTACCACCCCTTTGCTAGTTATTCAACCACCAAGCAGTAGTGCGCAAGCATTACTGTGTTCCGGCTTGAAGGGCATTGTAGCCAGCGAAATTACTGGGCATTATGAGACTCAACAGCTAATTGTCTCAGGGTGACGAGCGCAGTGCATCGCCGCGCAGGATTTTGCAAAATAAAGTTCTGGGTGGTGCTGTTATTGTTATGGGCTGGCGTATTGCTTACCATCAGGCAAACGACCAGCTAGTCTCGTCATTCAGATAAATAAAAAAAAAAAAGGCTTCCGGGAAAAGCTCGTAAGTAGGCATACTTACAGGCACACTTCCTACAAATACAAATAAAATTATGTGGGCACAAAACAAAAAATAAATGTATACTTACCTAGCATTTCATTTTGTAGTTTTAGTGCCTCATTAGATCAATTGCAACATACGTGCGCGATGATTGCTATTTGAAAACCGTTTTGCAAGATGTCGCTCTTGCGGTATCGATTGTTTATTTTGAACGAAAAATTCTGTTAATAATAAACGACACGCTTTCGACAGTTTGGAGTCAATCGCCATTAATCAAGGAACCTGTAGTCAAGAAATCTATTTTTATTTTTTGCAGTTTTGTGGTTTGTTTGTTATCAACGACGATATCTGTTTTCTATTTAAGTTACTCCAAACTTCTGTACCGTTATATGCCGGACCCAAATTAAAATTATACCTACCAAATCGTTGTTTAAGAACAAGGAATATCTCAAGAATATTGACGGATAGGTCATGGAGTACCTACTCTACTCCTCAAAAACTTATTACTGGCAAACAAGTTTATTAAAAATAGCATCAAAAGCACACAATACAACTGTATTCCATCAAATATAGGTGTCACTTACAAAACGTCCCCGCTTGCCCATTCCACCACTCACTACCCTTAAGTTCCCTGTGATCAGTCTTTTCTGATGTTCCAAAGGTAAATTCTTTTGCGGTGGCTTGTAGAAAAACATATCAGTTTTCGGTTGTGGCATTTCGAAACGTATCCCAATGTTGACAGGCGTAGTCTTGAACACAACTTTGCAGATGTTGTGGAGGGAACCCCCTGACGCAAGGAAGTTCATTTTGGTAAAGCAAGGAAGGCAAATTAAAATATATTACAATAAATTATTTATAATCTCACGCAAAATTCTGATGTCGCTTTGACGTTTTTTCCAAAGAGGAACCTTTTCTTTCATTTGTACAAAGATAAAGGTATCTTTGCATTCGTATCTCTTACAAGCTCAGAGACTCAGAGGAAGAACACCTATTAGTTTCCTCTGAGCTTACTAGTATGTGATTCATTCATTCTATTTACTAAAGGGAATCATATACGGGCTCAGCTGTCTACTCGATGTATCCGGGTCAAGGAACATATATGATCCGGGTTCCCCAGTACTAAATTTGCTCTTTGTATCCGGGCCAGTAAAAATTTAATAAAAACATTGAGGTCTAGTGTCATTCCTCAATGAATAAAAAAGAAATTTTACCTATTTCTGTCAGTGTTGCCGGTGCGGATAAAATTTCGGGTAATTTTGGCCATAAGCGGGTTATCGATGGCAACAATCGCTTACAAAAATAGAATATATATTTTTCTATCTTGTACGTACGAAACTCCGCCTATTTCATAGTGAACTCACACAACAAAATAGATTTTACGACAACAAAACAATCCTAGTGGGGCTCAAATAAAACTGAAGTTACTCCATGAAGTTATGCAGATATCTATATTGTATCAGGGTAGATACCTGTCATTTACTTTGCAATAAGGAAGTTTTATTCGAAACATGTGGTGCATTGTGGATAAAATATAAATTGAATAAAATTAGGTGGAAAAAATTAAAAAAAGGAAAGGTTCCCTTAAAGTAACCCATCAAATCAAATGGTCAGTTTTTGATAAAAATAACTTTTAATATGAGACAAAATGAGATGCGGTTATTTGAGGCGAATCCAACTATGCCTTAAATAGTTGTAATCAGTCAGTTCTGTGCGGTTTTAGATATATACATACGTTGCTATAATCGTAAGTAAATCAAAGTCGGATAAAAACGAGTAATTTCGGGTAAGTTTTGTTTTGATTTCGGACTTTATCATGTTTGACTGCCCGCAACACTGATTTATATTCCGAAAATGCTCAAAGTGGTGATTTCATGTAAACTTTTTCCGTAACCGTTTTTTTAATTATTTTGTTTGAAATACATAACACAGAACATTAGACAAAACAAACCAAACTAGGAAAATGTCTTTTTCGTTTGGCACTCCGTCGAGTGCCCCTGCGACCACTGGGCTCACCGGGGGGTTCAGTTTTGGCGCTAACAAGTAAGTGTACATTTTTCAAATAAAATCTTTTTCTATTCTAGCTATAAACAACTAATGAGGCTGGCTTTAAATTTGTTTGACTGTCTAATATAAAAATCAAAACACGCAGCATCTGTCGCTGTCAACTGTTTTCTGTTTTCTAACCTCACTTTCAGTTGCTTATTTTGGTGGAACAATTTTTGTTGTAGGCCTGCGACCACAGGATTTGGGCTGACTGCGACGTCGCAGCCATCGACTGGGCTGTTTGGCGCCACGCCAGCTACATCAGCGCCTGCGTTCGGGACTCCATCCTTCGTTTCTACGTCGTTTGGTGCTACAACTACGCCAGCTTTTGGGGTTGCAACTACACCAGCTTTCGGGGCTGCGGCCCCTGCATTTGGAACAAGCTCAGCGGCACCCGCTTTTGGTACCACCAGTCTGGCTTTCGGTGCCACGACGTCGGCACCTAATTTCGGTAAGATTTTAACAGTGAAAATATTTATTTCTGAACTCAGAATATAATCTTTCATACAAGTTTATATCTCATTGTATGATGATTGCAATCGCAGTGAGATGAGGTAAGTATGTGTCTCAGAACCTGATGAAATGATTAAGACAATATTGTAGACAGTGTCAGGCACAGAAATACATTCTTCTTAGCGAGTTATTTTTTTGGACCAGCACTCCGCCACAAGCACAGTATTGTCCGTAGCATTGTACAGGTCCTCGCATGTACAGGTGGCGGGACACGCATGGCAAGACAAAAGGTTTGCCATAGTCTGGGGAGAGACACCCCACTCTCATACATTCTATGAGCTGTAGCCCCACCTGCAAATGTTATCCTTGCTGCGGCTGACTTAAGTCCGGAGTCTGCTTAAAGACTTCCATGTCGGCCAAGGCAGATTGTGTACAGGGGGGAGATTTTCGGAAAGTGCAATAGGTAGAGATACCCTAAAGTTTAGGGTATCTCTCCTGCCAGAGACTAAGTCACGCCTTGGAGGGATCTTCGTCTATTGGCAGCGGTTGTTTTAAGTATAGTATAGGTACTAGATTCAGTAAATGTTACACTGAATATTTTTCTTACCTTCACTGGGTCAGTAGCAATGGAGGTTGTGATATTTATTAATTATCTGCTTAGATAATGCATATTAGTAGTATCTTTGTATGCTGACAAATGAAATTTACAAACATTTTACATAAGAAAAACATGATGAGAGTTCTTCTGGGTGGGTTCCACCACTTTGCCAGTAATTCTGCCGCCAAGCAGTAGTGCGCAAGCATTAATTTCTTCTGGGTTGAAGGGCATTGTAGCCAGCGGAATTACTGGGCATTATGAGACTTAACAGCTAATTGTCTCAGGGTGACGAGCGCAGTGCAGCGCCATGCAGGATTTTCCAAAACAAAGTTCTGGGTGGTGCTGTTACTTTTTGGGCAGGCGTATTGCTTACCATCAGGCAAACGACCAGCTTGTCTAAAACTAAAACTAAGAAGAGATTGTCCTATCAGCAAAACTACTAGCAAAGGTATACTAGCAAAACTAAGCTATATATCAAAAGGCTCCATCTTACAGTACCTACAATATTTTTTCAGGACTCTCATTTGGAGCACCAGCTGCAACAACAACAGCCAGTCTTGGAGGCCTGGGAGGCTTCAACTTTGGACCTGCTGCCACTCAGACCTCGGGTTTCGGTCTTTTCAACACAAGCACGGCCACCACCTCTGCTCCAAGTCTATTTGGTGAGATACTTTTTATATTAAACTTGTAGATTCCCTTTTCGTTTGGTCAATACTTGTCCATAATAGCTCAA
Source organism: Petrophora chlorosata (assembly GCA_951640565.1). Taxonomy (NCBI): domain Eukaryota; kingdom Metazoa; phylum Arthropoda; class Insecta; order Lepidoptera; family Geometridae; genus Petrophora; species Petrophora chlorosata. Next base: position 10,446,138 of record OX621203.1, on the reverse strand, counting down.
GACCGGGCATGAGAATGCCTTTATTTTAGAATATCGATTGTCCCATGATATTGTAATGAAATAACTCATTATTGAAACACACACAGATAATGAATTATAATAGTAACACCTTATCAGAAGTGTAACAATTGGCAGTCTTATCGCTAAAAGTGATCTCTTCCAAACAACCATGCAGGGAAAGGTATAACACAAAAAATAATGATGGTTTACAATTTCTATATACACTTACATAAACCAATCACATAGGCGATAGATATTCTGTATTGCGATAGCTTTTACCCATATTAAAGACCCATTTCCTCCTTCCAGATCCATGCACCCCTTCAGTCTTAATATTCCGTTGACCCAAACATTCCAAATGATCCCCCCTAACAGCACCCATGAAAGCAGTTGCAGTTACACCATCAAGTGTGCCAGGAGAGATGGATATAAAACCATCATGCCGTCTTGTGGTGAGAAAAGCCAGCCTACCCACTGGTCCCTTAAGTGAAAATTATATGTATATCATGTTGAGCTTAATTTAAGGTTTAGCTTAAGGTTGGCCTTCATTGAAATATGGTTATTAATTAATTATTATTATTAAAAGTAATGTGAGTATTATTCATAACAACCGCAAGTACTCCTTGAGGATGAACGTCTCTGTACCGCCACAGAATACTAAGAGACAGAAGCATCAATACGCAAATTTAAACAAATAGCGTCTCTTGCTATGACACAATAAAAATCAATTAAGATCGCGTATCGCTGCATACCTACCAGTCATGCGCCTCTCTTTCTATCGCGCCGCTCTTATCTCTTCTGACGCGGCACGTGTAACGTCGCGCGACCCGCCGTCGGTGTCCGGCTATGTACTTGTAGCTTCGTACCTACAGTGCGGAGTGCGCTAGCCCTGGTGCTGCTTGAACACCGGTTGAGTGCCTCGACTAATAAAAGTAGCCAGTTATTTAATCAAATTATGAATTATTTATTATTGTTAATAATTATTGTAGATTCAGGCAAGATATCGAATTAATCTCATTCATTTACACAAAAATATGTCAACTATAAGTTGAAGTTAAACTTTTATGGGACAAGTTGGCACCACAAGACTTTGTTGCTGTGTATCTAATCTGAGCTCATCACAATATACAATTGGCGCTTGAGGGACTCGTCGGTAGACTGGCATTGACTGACCCATCTATTACATATATGTATGTATATGATCAGGATATTTTAGTAGTCGGTGTGAAAAGGACCGGGGCCCAAACCCGTAATCCCTATCTGAACTATGGGGATATGATATTCCCACAACACAAAATCAATATACATTATCAAAAATACTGTGCACAGATTTTGTCTTGGAATCAAATCCACATGCTGGATAAGCTGGTGGTAACTTGGGAGGTTGCAGACTTGATGATTGCTATGGGACAATTACAATTCTTATGAATTTATGTATTCTGTTGTCAGTTGTCTAGTAGGTACTCTTCCTTGATCTTAAACTCTATAGATTTATGCAAGTGCATTTAAGAGCTGTTTCATTCGTATGTTACAGTGGTCTTTGATAAAATCTAGATTCATTCTAGGTCATAATCCACCACACTGACCCAGTGCGGGTTGGTGGATATCACATGTCCTTGAATTTTTGTGATTAATTCTTGGCATGTCCAAGAATTAATCACAAAAATTTGTTTTTTTGTGATTAATTCTTGGACATGCCGGTTTCCTCACGCTGTTTTCGTTTACCGTTTTTAGAGCGAGTGTTAAAATCCACACATATCTTAAGGGCCAGGCCATTCGAACTCAGATGCGTCGGATCAAAAGTCGGACGTGCTCACACTGAGCCACACTCGCTCTTTAAATCTAGATAAAATTATTCTATTGTGTCTTATTTCAGGACCCAAGATAGGTGCAACAACTGTCACAGGCACACTGCCATCTACTTCAGGTGAATATAAATGTTTTGCTATAATGTGCTAGCTGCGCCCCGCGGTTCCACCCGCGGTTTCCCGGGATAAAAGATAGCCTATGTGCTATTCCAAGTCCTAAAGTACCTACATACCAAATTTCATCAAAATCGGTTCGGTAGTTTTTGCGTGATGGAGTAACAAACATTCATCCATATATTCTTACATTCTTACAAACAAAAAAAAATGCAATGCTTGCGCATTTTTTTTTCTGTGGACAAACACTGGTGACCTGTAATACAGGTTCTTTGGCACCTACCTTAGGCACCAGTCTCTCACGTTAGGTAGTAGTCTAAACTTAAGTCTTAAATCCCTACCGATAAGAAAGTACCTCTGTGAGAGAAAATAAATAAATGTTTATTATTTGTCCCCTCGTGGGAATCGAACCCGCAACCTCAATGGTGTATATGATTAGAGCCAACCTGCCCAACCACGAGGCTGCCAAGAATTCCTACAGACAAAGGCCACAATTTTAGACATAATACCAGTACGAAACTATGAAATTCCTAATGAACTATTGTATTATTGCTAATGTGTTTTGTTACAGTAACACCAAGCCTCGGTTTAGGTGGCGTCGCGCATTCAACGAGCGGCATTGGTGCTGCCAACGCAAGTACTGATGCGAAAAGTTAGTACATATTCCCTTACATACACAACATTTTTGGGTGCCGTATCCCAAAGGTTTCCGTCAGTTTGTCACCAGGCTGTATCTCATGAACCGTGATAGTTAGACAGTGGACATTTTCACAGATAATGTATTTCTGTTGCCTCTATAACAACAAATACTAAAAAACAGAATAAAATAAATATTTAAGGGGGCTCCCATACAACCAACGTGATTTTTTGTCGTTTTTATAGATAATGGTATGGAACCCTTCGTGCGCGAGTCCGACTCGCACTTGGTCGGTTTTTTAATGTATTGAAGTGGTGAGATGTGCAGGTCGTTGACCTGATGGTAAGCAACATGTCTGCCCATAACTTGTAAGTTGTCTGTTTATCTGAAATATTTTTCTAGTACCTATGCATTATCAATTATCATAATGCTAGTTTACAGTTGAATATCGGCCTCTCTCTATGCATGGCCTAAAGTGTGATCATTGGTTTTTCACATGTAATGTGGACACGTTGAAAAGGTTTTTAGAGGTATAACATAACATGAGTGTCCTTCCAATCAGAATGTACCTAATATATCAATCAATCAATTTATTTGCAAGAATACAATTATACATAAGGTCTTATAACTAAAATAAAATGCCATAAGTATTAATAAATGTCAATTTAAAAATAAAATAAAATCTATATTATTATTTATAATCTAAATATTCTTTATTACTATAAAAACAAATCTCTAACAACCAGTTGTGTAGTCTGTCTTTGAAAATGCTTCCCCACAACAGTTCTCTTCCGATAATTTATTATAGATCAAAATGCACAAATTCATTAGATTGATTTAATAGATCTGTTTATAATTAGGTAGTTGGAAAGTAAATTTTGAAACATTGCTCGTTTTTGTCGCGTAATAATTTGGCTACGTTTACTGAAATATTTGGAATGAGCTCAGGTAAAAATACTCATATCCTTAATGTACATGCAAGGCGCTTTGTTTCAGGCGACCCACCCAAACAACAGAAGCTACCCAACGAGATTTCAACCACAGTGGAATCATTCAAGGACTTTGTAAAGAAACAGAAGTCGTTGAGCTCGGATGTAATGAGGGTGTCGGCCAAACCTCTACATACTGTAAGTATTGCTATATATACACTAATTTAATTTGTTAATTACAATTTAAATGGAAAATATTGACTTTTTATTCAGTATTAGTAAATGACTCTCGTTTTGCATGAAGGTGCTATATTTTTTTATGTCCACTATAGTCAACCATTTGAATTAGAGACTAAGCAAAATCGGATGTTGGTATACATAATCGACTCATCTCATTTTTTTCGATTTATGATATATTGCAAAGCATTGAAAAATAATTGACCTGTTTTTTATCAGCTTGAATACATAATTGGGCCTTATGTTTGGCAAGACACCTCCTGAAGGATTACAAAAATGCAACAAGCGGGAAGCCAATTCTATATTGCAACATATCTTTTAAAACTTTTATATCGGAACTGGACACTATTTACGGGACGTTTCTGGTATAATATTTTGGTGGCAGGTGTCGAAACAAGCGGAGTCGACTCACCGCGCGGCCATGTCGCTGCACGGCGCGGCGCTGCGCACGCGCGCGGCCGCCAAGCTGCAGCGGCACGCGACCGTCACGGCCATCGCAGCCGCGGAGGCCGCCGCCAGGGACATCGCGTACCCTGGTATACCCCGCACTAAACTTTTTTATCACACTCTGGTATACCTCGCGCCAAACATTTTTATCGCATTCTGGTATACCTCGCTCCAAACTTTATTTTTATCGCTCTCTGGTATACCTCGCGCCTAATTTTTTTATCGCTCTCTGGTATACCTCGCGCCAAACTTTTTTAATCGCCCTGGTATGCCTCGCGCCTCATTTATTTTTTATGGAATTGAGTGACGATACGAGCAGGTCGTTCGCCCATAACAATTGCAGCACCTCCCAGAACTCTTTGAAACATTCATAAATATGGATATTAGTGTTAGTATAAGTCAGTTTCAGTGAGTTATACTCTTTTTAAGAAATACATATCTTAAACCGTAAATCAGTTTCACTCGCGCCAAACTTTACGCCGCTGACTTGCGAACCACTTAACTAGAGATCGCAATTTCAAGATCTGACGGGACTAAAAATATCAATCTCGCGAGATATCGGGTATTCTTTGAAAAAAAAAATGATTTTATTCGCATACTAATCCGCAATGAAAATGCTTTGCACCAAGTGTGGCTGATGTTCTTCTGACTGTCGCATTTGATGATTTTATGTGAATTTTGTGGATTGACTTCATATGAACTTGTAAACCTTTAGAACTAAGTGTGGTTTTGAGAACAGCTTTGGATTCATAATCATGATCATTAAACTAAGTATATATTGTAATGTAATATTTGCATGTCAGATTGATGAAATATGTTAGAACGATTTTACTAAACAATAAGAACTTAATTGTACCAAATTTCTTGCAAATAAAATATCTTTTATCATTGGAATATTTCGCTGTTCGACACTCGCTAAACTGCCTACCAGTAATAGGGAATATGCATGTGTTGTCGAAAAATCTGGAAATTACTCTTAACGATAGATTACTCCTGTAAACATTTAGTAGTAATATAATAATTATTATTAATTGCGTAGTTTATTAATGTTTATTTTTCTTATTTTTGGAGAAATGGAACGTAATCGCAAAACGCTTGAGTACGTGCAACCACTATCTGACGTCACGCGCTGCGCTGCTTATTGGTCAATTTTTGACATAGAGCCCGCCCTATTGGTAAATTATTGACATACACACACTTAGCATAGATGGACCAATAAGGAGATCCTAGGTCCCCACGTTTTGACGTCACACGCAAATGGCGCGTTAATGTTGATTTAAATTGATTCAAATTTTCATTTAGTTATGTTATTGACAAATGATGCCATAATTTTTTTTAATAATTGGTTTTCAGTAATAGTATACAATAATAAATCGATTCGTGTTTTGAAAAAATTGCATGCATATTCCCTATTGCTCGTCACTCAGGGCATCGCGCGCGCCGAGTATACACACGGAATGCGTTGCGCTGACTGGTGCCGCAAGATCACGTCAATGTCGCGAGATGTCGCCCAATTTATACTTAGGGATTGATCTCGTGAAACAGCTCGAGATCTCGCGGGATCTCGGCAACCTATCCATTTTTGCTACTGCGTAGGTCACGTGCGCCGGTCAGCGGCTATCAAGTTTGGCGCGAGTTATACTACTGCATGACTCTAAATTTTGGCACTCTTCGACTCAATAGCATTTCTGTTTACAATCCAAGTTTGACTTGTAATCTTTATAAAAACACCAAAGAAACTTAAAAATTACTCGCTTGAAATATTTGTTTTCACATTTTATGATTGACTTAGCAGCACATCGTCAATCTGGGGACCTATTCACATCGATAATCCGTCCATTTCTATCCCTTTCGTTTTCGGTAAATTTTCAACATGAAAGAATGAGACGATACATTAGTCATCATCAGCCTGTATTCGTCCACTGCTGGACATAGGCCTCTCCCAATGAACGCCACTGAGCCCGGTCTTCGGCTCTTCTCATCCAGTTTCTTCCGGCCGCCTTTCGCAGGTCGTCGCTCCACCTGGCCGGTGGGCGTCCTACACTACGCTTGCCGATTCGCGGTCTCCACTCAAGGACACGTCTGCTCCAACGGTCGTCCGTCCTTCGAGAGATGTGACCAGCCCATTGCCACTTCAGCCTGCTAATTCGATGGGCTATGTCGGTTACTTTGGTTCTCTGTCGGATTACCTCATTGCGGATCTTATCTTTCAGAGAAACTCCGAGCATAGCCCTTTCCATAGCTCGCTGAGCGACTTTGAACTTATGGATCAGTCTCACTGTGAGTGTCCACGTCTCGGCTCCGTAGGTCATTACTGGTAGGACGCACGCATTAAAGACTTTTGTCTTAAGGCACTGTGGTATGGACGACGTGAAAACTTGACGTAGTTTACCGAACGCTGCCCAGCCTAGCTGAATCCTTCTATCGGCTTCCCTCTCGAAGTTGTTTCTACCCAACTGTATAGTTTGCCCAAGGTAGACATATTCTTCGACAACTTCAAGAGGTGTACCATTGACGACGATGGGTCTCGGGGTAATAAGATTGCTGTACATGGTTTTAGTCTTATCTAGATTCATCCCGAGCCCAATACGTCGTGAAGCATCAGCCAGACTGTTTAGCAGATTTTCAAGGTCCTGCACCGATTCCGCCATAAGGACTATGTCGTCGGCAAATCGTAAGTGTGAGATGTTTTCACCGTTTATATTTATGCCCTTACCTTTCCAGTCCAGCGTCTTAAACATATCTTCTAAGGTGTTAGTGAACAGTTTCGGAGATATAACATCTCCCTGTCTCACTCCCCTGCGTAACAGGATATGCTTAGACTGCTGATTCTGTACTTGGACACTCATAGTCGCGGCGTCGTACAAACATCTCAGCACTTCGATATACCGCCAGTCCACTTGGCACCGCTGCAGTGACTCCAGAACAGCCCAGGTTTCAACGGAGTCAAAGGCCTTCTCATAGTGATACATTAGTGTTGTTGTTCAAAGATTAAGAACACATTTACCTTCACAGGTTCAGAGTTAGAAGGTTCTGCGCCGCCTCCCTACGTGAAGGAACTGATTGCAGAGTTGGAACAAAAACTCATCGCGTTCCGAGCTCATATGGACAGTGCAGACAAGCAAATGCAGTCCGACCCTAAACTGCTTACTGAACAAGGTAATAAATGAATAACACTCAACATAGAACCTGGCCTCTAACTAGGATTCCCTTCGTCCGTCGTCTTAGGACTTCAGTCGTTAGGCCACGTGGAGTCGGTGGCCTTCGGGCAGTCCATAACTAACACCAGCGGCAGCGTGGCCCATGCCCGGACGATTTTATTTATTGATTTTAAGATATAAATCATTATTATTTTACAAAAATATTTATCGAATGCTCTTTCGGATTCGACAAACATTCGTTCTAACTACATTTTAGATTTTTTTTCGATTACTGTCCAATTTCTTTCATGATTTGTACGTTCAATGAGTTTTTATGTAACTGAGTGACGAGACAAGAAAGTCGTGCGCCTGATGGTAGCGCCACACCTGCCTATAACAATTGCAGTGCCACCCAGAACTTTTAATACCAAAAAAGCACAGTGTAGCACTGCATTGCGCTCATCACCCAGAGACATGAGATATTAAGTCTCATATGCCCAGTAATTTCGCTGGCTACAATGCCCTTAAAACCGGAACACAGTAATGCTTGCGCACTACTGCTCGGCGTCAAAATAACTGGCAAAGCTGTGTTACCTACCCAGACGGCCTCCCCCGCATACAAAAGACTTTTTTTTTTTTATGTAACTGAGTGACGAGACGAGCTGGTCGTTTGCCTGATGGTAAGCAATACGCCAGCCCATAACAATAATAGCACCACCCAGAACTTTGTTTTGCAAAATCCTGCGCGGCGCTGCACTGCGTTCGTCACCCTGAGACAATTAGCTGTTGAGTCTCATAATGCCCAGTAATTTCGCTGGCTACAATGCCCTTCAAACCGGAACACAGTAATGCTTGCGCACTACTGCTTGGCGGCTGAATAACTGGCAAAGCGGTGCTACCCACTCAGACGGCCTCTCGCATACGAGAAACCTACCACCAGTAAAGCCACCTACCACTAAAGGCGTATTTGTACCTTCACTTACGTTTCCAGATTTGAACCAAGGCTTCCGTCGCATGCACGAGTCGCTGGTGGCGCTGGCGGGGCGGCTGCAGGCGGTGCACACGCAGGTGGAAGCACAGAAGGAACAGTACCTCAACCTGAGGAAATACATACTGAAGGACCCCACTAACGTCTTCGATACGCCTACTCGTGAGTATTTATTAATTACTAGCTTTTTCCCGCGACTTCGCCCACGTAGACGACAGAAGCCCATAGTTGTCTTTTTCTAAAACGATTTTAGCAAGACCTCCCCAGTATATGGGAGCGCGTACTACTAAGAGGTCAAGCTGTATCTTCGTAGTCACCCAACCAATTTTAATGTTACATACTCTATAATCTAAGTTGGGACTGATGCTACCAAACCCAAAAAACCGCATTAAAATCCGTTCAGCAGTTTCCGAGTCTATAGATAACAAATACACAAACAAACAGACAAAAAATCTAAAAACCATAGATTCGTGTTCAGTACCTTGTAAATAGTCCATTCCAGATAGTTTTGTAAAAATATCTTCAACTAGCTGCGCTCTGCGGTTTCACCCGCAGTTTCCCGGGATAAAAAGTAGCCTATATGTTAATCCAGGGTATAAGCTATCTCCATACCAAATTTCATCAAAATCCATTCAGTAGTTTTTGCGTGAAAGAGTAACAAAGGTACATCCATACTTACAAACTTTCGCGTTTATAATATTATAGTAGGATGTACAGAATTGGCTCTTTTCCATTTTTATAATAGTATAGACTAGCGACCCGCCACGGCTTCGTACGGAAGAAGAGGAAGGTTTATATGCATGTAAAGATACATATAAAGATATATATATAAAGTACAGTATATATATGTTTAAAAACAAAATCAAAATCATTTATTAATTGAAACGTTTGTTACAAAAAATTAACTGGTGGAGCACCTGAAACCTAAACTAGGCTTGTGACCTGTGATATAGCTTCCAGGCCTCTTTTGTTGGAGTACGAGTTTAAACTTATAAAGCGAGTTGTATACATATAAAGCGAGTGAGGCAAGATAGATGCAATTTTATACAACCCGTAGGAGCCTAGCCTAGACTAGCTAGGAGAATAATAATAAAAATAATGAGTTTATTTGCATAAAAAGTTTACACGTGAATGTTGAATCCATAGGCTCCCAAACTAGTTAAAAACTGTGTTTCGGGTGCCAGTGGCTTCTCCCATCTAGATGTACTAATATTATTAATATGCACTAAGGGATAAACAAAATTATACTATTTTTAACGAAGTGAAGTGATATTACATTTAAGACATTACTATATTAGGTAAAACACGATCTTTGCGTTTCAGGTACTCATTGTGTTGTGTGTGTGTGTGTGTGTGTGTGTGTGTGTTGTGTGCGAGTTTGTGTGAAAGTGTATGTATGTGTGAATTTGCGTGTTGCAGAACTATTTAGCTATTTATCATCCCTTCTATGCCTTCATAATCAAATTGGTAAAGCCAGGTTTGTAGCGTCTTCTTAATGTCGTTGTTGCTTAATGTTTTAACTTTATGTGATTTATTAAATGTATTATATAAGCGAGGGTCGACGACATTAAACTGCTTGTGCGCAAAGTTACTTTTTACCCGGGGAACAGGACATCTATCTATAATAATTATATAAATTATGAAAATACGATTGTATGAGCAATAATAAACGTAAGAACAAGGGTTATAATAGTTAGACGTTCTACAGTTACGAAGACTTCTTAATGTATAAGAGTTAATGCATACTATAATTGTATTTATTTTTATTTTACAATTTATACATGTGACATCTTATTATTTACTTTTTAATTAATGTGTAGATATTATAATTAATAATGTGAATATTGACATGTAAATTGGCCTTATGAAATAAAATTATGATTATGACTATGATTATTTTAAAAAACCAGTTAATTTAATAATTACACTTGAAAATATCAGTATTTATCTGTATAAGTATGTCCTAAAATGCTGACGACCATGATTTTCATAAATAAGTACTTGTCTACGGTAGTAGCATAGTTAGCATAGAAGACTTCTGAATATTTAGTTATTAAACAAACTATTTTTAATAACTATTTTATTCCATTTAGCGGTTTTATTGTATAGAAATAAAAATATGAGTGAATTATTAATACATTTCAAAGAAGTATACATTTAATAATAAAAAAACCGACTTCAATGTATCTTCGAAGTCGAAGGTCAAATATCGATGAAATTTATATGGGACCACTTCGTAGCTATACTGAACCGAACGCAAAAAGAATTTTCCAAATCGGTTCAAAATTGACGGAGTTCTGAGCTAACAAACATAAAAAAACACAATCGAATGAAGAACCACCTCCTTTTGTTTGAAGTCGTTTAAAAAGTGTCAAATAGCCTATTCTCAGCTAAATTACCGAATACATGCAATGTGGAAATAGCTGGGTTTCACTTCAGAACAAACCACTAATATTACAATTGAATTTTACTTTCAGCAACGTCAAGCCTGGACCAAATTTTAAAAGACTTGGATGGCGGTAGAAAGAAGATGCGAGCCGACGGCACTTTTGGAAGTGCCGTCGTCAGCGATCCTAGGGCTGCCTTAGGTAAATTATGTTCATTTTATTTGAAGTCGTTTATTAAAACAATATGGTTGATCCTGTGTTGCATTCTCTAAACCTAAATGTAACTTCAAATTATCTAAAATAATTTATATGGTATTCTAGTTTCCACGTCTCTAAATTTGAATTACATTTGACAGCGCTAAAATTAATTATTTTTACCTAAACTAACGTCAAAAGTGACAGACAGTCCCGCAGAATGCGGAATCTCTAAAAATAAATGAAGTTTATATATAAAATAGCGTCCGCATCAGAATATAAAATTGTGTTTGACATCTAACTTAGTGTAAATTAGGCTTAGAGAATGCAGCATAGAATCAGAGCCAATAGGGGATCGGACAGTAATCGAGAAAACATCTAAAAAAGTAGTTAGAACGAATGTTCGTCGAACCAGAAAGATCAGTCAATCAATATTTTTGTGAAATAATAATGATTTATATTTTTAAATCAATAAATATTTTTGACATTTTTAATCTGTTCTTCATCTCAAACGAAACAACAATCACAGCGCATGACGTCATTTGTAGGCAAATGCCGTGAGTCAAGCTTGTGTTTATTTTAGGTTTTTGCTTTTCATAAAATGTATTTTTGCTAATTTTTTCGTTCCATTACTACAATATAGTCCCCAAACTTCACAAAACGTATTAGAATCTCTTTGCAAGTTTTATTTCGAAGAGTTTGTCGTTTTCTACCTACATATGACATCACATGTTTTGAGGTGACCTTTTGCGCAGCAGTATTTGAAACATAATATTTAAACATAGTTTTAGGTACTTTAAGAGCGTATTTAATTAAAATAGTATTTTTCATGGCTATATATATTCATTGTAGTTAATTTAAAACACTTTCCGAAAAGTTGTCCGATCCCCTATTTATGGTAAGCTTAGTGCCTGCCCACATTAGTATAGCTCTGTACATTCACAAAGGCGCGTCCGTCCACAGCAAGTTAATTTTATCGGTATGCATTCGAGCTAGTGTGGCTCAGGCTCACGTGCGACCTTGGATTCGACGCACTCAAATTCGAATTCCGCTGGCCCGCACCACTGCTTAAGTGCGGATTTAACACTTGCTCTAAAACGGTAAAGGAAAACATCGCGAGGAAACCGGCATGTCCAAGAATTATTCATAAAAGTTCAAAGACATGCGACATCCACCAACTCGCACTGGGCCAGTGTGGTGTATTATGACCCATACCCTCTCTGTGAGAGAAGGCCCGTGTCCCAGCAGTGGGAACGTGATGGGCTGAATATGATGATTTGGGTATACGCTTAAAGCTTATTTTATAGGTTATAGATTGTTCGGTGAACCATCGGGGAGACGGGTCTGAGCAGTCGCTCAACTGCCGTCTCTCTCTGGATCTATGTGCTCCATCTTAGGCCACATCATCGCTTCACATCAGGCGAGATAGTGGCCAAACATAGATAGATAGAGATTAAGCGTAAAAAAAGAATAGATCTATCTTTGATAGACCCGTCTCCTTGATTGTTCACCAAACATCCCGTAACACGACTGCGGCCGTAGCTTACCAAAGCACGATGTTTTTAGAGAAAAACCAGCACTATACGTCTGTAAGTCATTGGTGTAGGGCCGAATATCGTTCGCCTTGCAGTACTGGGTAAAACGACTTCGAAAAATACTCCAATCTTGTGAGCGGTGGTCGAACATGAGGTTGCCGCCGATCATCATAGAACCGCCCATTTTCGACAGTTTTATCAGGTTTCCGTTGTTGCTTTTTCACACTCGTGACTTTATAATTACTCGTCGCCAAAATATAATGTATCTTGAGGATATTTTAAGAATATTTCCAGATTAAACACAAAACTAGCACTTCATTCTGTAATAGCGGGAAATTAACAACCTGACGTTTCATACAAAAGTGTCACTTCGACAAGTGACATTGACATGTACTACAGGATTCGAACTCGCGTGCAACAGATCATAAGATGCACAAGTTACCGCTCTGCATTTAGTTACAGTTTGTAAAACATATTTTCTTGCAGGAAATATAAACCTGGCCGGACCGTCGCCGTTTGGCTACACAGGCGGAATGTCGCCGTTCCCTCTAGCTGATACCAGTGGTATGTATCTATGTATTGATAATAGTAATAATACGTGGGACACTCAGATTTTGCGAAAACAAACAAAAATGTTCTATAGGTTTACGACCATCGTTTTTTTTTATTAAATCTTTTCAAAGTACTCTCCACCAGCCTCTATACAAAGTTTCATGCGTCTGAGCCCGTTTTCGAAACACTTTTTCCAGTCCGTCGCAGAGACCTCGTTTACAGCCTGCTCCAACGCTGACAGCGTATCTTCCGGCGACGAATACTGTATCCCTTTGGGCTGATTTTTTATTTTCGGGAATTAAAAGAAGTCACGGTGCTAGGTCAGAGCTGTAAAGAGGGCGACCCAGGAGTTTGACGGCGTGCTGTCCAGGAAGTCCCTCGTTTTTAGCGCGGTGTGCGCAGGCGCGTTGCCGTGGCGGAGCAGTAGCTCGCGGAGCCCTGTGTTTGGTCGCTTGTTGCTCACAACAGAGAAAACTTCTGCCAAGCATTTGGTAGTATACCATTCGACGTTGATGCTTCTTTGGTTCCGTAAAGGAATTGACACCAAGTAGCCAGTCAAATTGAAAAAGCTCGCAATCAAAATTTACCCCCCGCTTCTAGATCGCTTCACTTTGGTAGGCGTTGATTAGTTTTGAAACACCCAAACCGTCGACTGGCGCTTCGTTTCTGAATCGTATTGATAAATCCACCTGTAATGATGTCGTAAACACGCCGAGACGAGCCTGCTTCAAATTTGTTTATCATATCACGGCACCATTCCACCCGGGCCTGCTTCTGAGCATCGGTGAGGTTGTGCGGCACTCAGCGTGAAACTATCCTCCTGACGTGAAGATGCACGTGTAGAATTTCGTGAAGGCTTCCCTATTCAACCTGCAGTATGTGCTGGATCTCTTGGATAGGTAACTCACCTATCGTCTTTTTTTCTTGTAATTTATTTCGTTGAATTCATGATACCAACGATACACGGTTGCCTTAGAAGGGCCTTCATCCATGAATGCCATTTGAAGTCTATCGTACGATTCGTCCAGTTTCAGGCGACACTTGAAATCGTAAAAAATCATAGCGCGAAAATGTTCCCGGCGCAGATCTATTTTCAATAAGACACGATAATTTAAATTAGCTCACAAACAATGTGGAGGGAGGCCAGTCTCTATACAAAAAAACTTTTTTCGAAACACTTTCTGAGTGGCCTGGTACATTATTGCTATTTATATATTTATTTAATTTCTTAGATTAAGGTATTTTACATAATTTCTATAAAAAAATATGTGCAAAAACACTATAAAAAACCTAAACCTAGTATACCGGCGGCAGCGGAGTAGGGCCCAAACTACCGGTGGTTAGGGCAACAGAGTGAGGGACCTCCTGACTATACGTGCCTCGTCAAGAAGTACTGGCTTCGGCATCTGACCCTTCTGAGCTTCTTGAGATGTTGGTCGAGGCGCTTCGTTGTAAGGCCGTTCGCTAAAAAAACAACAAGAGGCTATAGAAGTTATCCTGTCCATCCTACGACGGACGTGACTATTAAATGGCTGGACAGTCGTCTTTACCCTCTATCTTTGAGGACAGTTTCTCCATATTTAGCTGTGGAACTAAGACCTTAGATTGGCAGTAGACATTTTTTGTTCTGTAGAATTAAGCAAAAGAGACAGATAAAAAAAATATCTAAAAACCACGTTTTTATGCGCTTAATATCGGATGAGATGGTGAAACTTAGATAAGCGATTTAAAAAGTCAGTTTAGTCACCGTCTAACATTTTAATTTTTTCAGCTCCTACGTGGCAGCCTCAAGCCGCGCCGCTCAGCACATCACTCACGACGAGCGGCTTTGCCGCGGCCAACGACTCTGCCGCCGGCTTTCAGCTGCAGAAGCCGCCCGGCAAGCGCGGGAAGCAATGACGATGGTGACATTAACGCGGCAACTCGCGGGGCAGGTCGCGTTAGATGAAACAGAAAGGAAATGGGGGCATCGGTTGAAGTTTTTGTGATTATTTTTATCTGATTCATTAGATTAGACGTCTAAATATTTTTAACTACCAAACGCCCGCGATTTTGTTGGCGTCGACTCAACAAAATATAGCCTATGTCACTCGGCGATAGTGTAGCTTTCTATCAGTGAAAGCATTTTCTGAATCGGATCATCAGTAGTTCCAGAGATTACCTTCTACAAACATACATACATACAACTTTATCAATTTGTAATATTAGTATAGATGACTAATAAGGTATAATATTTATAACCTACTGCTTTAATAAAATCGATAAGTTTTACCAAATACAAAACTAAATTTGCACAATATGCATGGATGTTTGTTACACAATGACGCAAAAACTACTGCACCGATTTAGATCCTTGAATATACATGCTAGAATATTGATTAGGATGTATTAGATATAATAATGTGTGCTATACTTGTAACCGCCAACTTTTTGATCGCCAAGGTCGTCTATACATGACAAGTGATGTCTACGTACAGTACGTTTTAGTCAGCTAAAGACGACTTCGACGAGTGTATGTCGTGTATAGCCGACCTTGTCAGTCAAAGGGTTAGTGTCGGTTACTGTTCCCCGTTTTGTATGAATTGTTAAATTGTACAGTGTTGAATGAAAGTAATTTGTAAATTATTGAATTGTAATAAAGTATTTTGGAACATTTCTGAGAAGCAAAGGCGTACGACTAAAATGTTATATATATAGATGTGATATATAAATAGCATTTTTGACAAAAATGAACAATTAAGTCGTGCGTCCGTTGCATCATGTGTTTTATTAACTACTTGTATACTGCAGTTAACTTTACAATGAACGTAATAATGGTGTCACCCGGTTATGCTTGTTTGCAGCAGGTGTTGTTATTGTGGTGTTTTCGTTCACTTACAGTTTGTGAATAGGAAAGATTTTTCAAGGGTTTTCTGTGCGGTTTAAGTTCGTGGAATTCTGCGGGTCTTGATTCGAATTCCTCCGTGCATGGTACGAAAAAATATTCCGCCTACAGATGTTGAATGAAACAGTAACAATAGACATAAATATGTCCCCCACTTTATAAAAATAGGGGACATCAGGAATAATTTTTACGGATGTCCCCCACTGGGGCGGAAAACTTGGGGATATCAGGAACAACCTCGACATTGGAGAACTTTAAGGTTAGGCCCAATTGCGCCGACATTAAATCGAGGTTAACCCGTTGGTTACCTTGAATTGAGGGTTAACAGCGATTACGAGTTTGTTCAAGTGAGTCTTAGTGTTCATCTGGAAAATTTTCATCAAAGGATTTAATAGTTTACTGTCTTTATCAAAAATTCTGTACTCAGCCGTGTAACTGCAATGCAATCATCATCATCATCCACAGCCCTTTACATCCCACTGCTGGGTATAGGCCTCTCATATCATGCCATTCGCCTCGACTCTGTACCATTCGTGTCCAGGTTCGACCCGAGATTATTACTATGCCGTCGACCCATCTTGCTTCCGGGCGTCAAACGCTACGCTTGCCCTGTCTTGGCCACCATTCAGTGAGTACTTAACTCCACCTGTCGTCACTCCACCTGTCGTCACTCCACCTGTCGTCACTCCGCCTGGCCAGGTGTCCCGCCTTACTCCATTTGAGTCCCAAAACGCTTTTTCCGACGTCCCGAACTTCCGTTCTTCGTCTGATTTCAACATTAGGCAATGCGTTGCTAAAGATATTTTAATACCAGTGTTTTTTGGTGTATGGTGATGCTGTGCTGAATCGTTTAGACGTATTTATCTATCTTTAAATTGAAATGGATCAGTATTTTTGGTTTTCTGCAGTATTTTTTATATCTGACAATATTTTCACACTTCTGCCTACCGACCTTGAGAAATTTGTTTTCACCGGATCACTTTTTTACATTATCTAATAGATAATAAAAAAATATATGTTACATGATGTAAAAAAGTGACCCTACATTTTAGTAGTTTAGTATGTAATCAATTAGCCATGTATTTGGGGGGGGGGGAGGAGCAAAGTCAAAATATGAATAAAATTCTTGCGACAAAAGTTATATGCTCTTAGATTTATGTGGCTCTTGCAAATTTTTTGAAATACTCAAGCCACTCAACGAATATTGTTTCAGTTATCCAACCTGAGTCACTATGTAATTAATTAATTTTGTTGTTAAAAATAAAGCCAATAGGAAGGGCCAAGTTATTTTATTAAGTGCACACAAAATTAAAACAAAAGTAAAGGGCGATGGCTCGTTTGGCTGGTCTGAACTTATATAATGTTAGCCGCTTATGCTACCGTAAGAATCGGTGCGAAATTGCGTCCCTCAATTCAGATGGATTGAGGGCCCATTATTTAAATCTTTGCGAAACAAATGGAGATTTAGAGAGAAATTAGTTAAAAATAGTAAAAACTACGTGAATTGTAACTGTTATGACCAAATGACTTGGGCTCTCAATCCAGAGCGTGCTGAACTGAGAGCCCAATATTTTCGGCTTTATTGGCTAAACTAAACCTCATTGATCCAAGCAAATTTGATTTGGTTCTTTTCTAATTGTTTACTAAAATTTGACTTATTGTCCTTTGTTCTAAATGCCATACTTTAGAAGAAAATGCACTTTTATTTTGTTCCTAGCTGCGTGCCGCGATTTCCCGCGATAAAAGTAGCCTATGTGCTATTCCAAGTCCTAAAGTTCCTTTATAAAACTATTCCATATTAAAGTTTTTGATAATGCCCATCTTGTAAGAAGGCTGTGTAGTGACGATGTGAGTGCTCGTCGCGCTCCCGATTGATCCATCTAGTGACGTAGTCGTGTTACTTTTTTCCACAAGGATTGTTAGAATTTTCGAAATTTGTTCCTGTTGCGCTTGTTGGACGCTCAGAAACTGTGCGAATAGTTCGGCGTCCATCCTCGTCGCCAATATAATAACTTACAACATTATAGAGCTTTAGCAATATTTTTATTGAAAAGTAAACAAGGCAGATGTCAAGAGTGAAAACATAGACAATTAAAAACTAGAATGTTAATTAATTAGAAAGGAGTTTCTACACCGCAATTATGCTTTTCTATTGGTGTCGACTAAGCGGTCAAACCAGCGCATAAATTCAACGTCCATTGTATGCAATTCATCTTCCTTAACATTTTCCTCTTCAAAAATTTCTTTTTTAATAACATCTGCTGCTGTCGTCATTATACTTAACATTCGTTTTCCGTAACTCTGTAGCATATTTTTGAAATATTTCTTTCGTATTTTTCTATCAACTTGCGGTTTTTGACCCCTCGTTTTCATAGCTTCCCTTTCTGTAAAATAGTAAAAGTACAAAAATGAATTTTAATATGAAAGTTTTCGTGAGTGGCCGCCGCGATCTCGTAGCGTAAGCTCGCCCTGAAGAAGAGCATCGGATATGCTCGAAACCTAGGTCGACTAATTCGACTAACTACGTGAGTCCTACACTGAGAAAAAATTATTGTCAACTTAACAAAAAAACTTTGCCGCCACACAACCTACAAAGGGACGTTGTGGCTGAGTAAACGTTTTTATTGTCGCCAGGGCTTTGTCGATGTAACAAAACAACCGCAACAACTTCAATATTGTTACATATACAACGTTACCAACTTTGTTATAAAGTCAACGCAAACATTGTCAATATAACATATGTATCCGACCATGAATTGAGAAACATTTGTCACTCTAACAATATAAATATTGCCAATATAACAGCAAAACTTTGTCACTGGAGCAATGTATCTGACCATAAATTAAAAACCTTTGTCACTCCGACTACATAAATATTGTCAATGTAACAGCAGAGCTATGTCACTAGAGCAATGTATTAGACATTGAGGAATGACACTATAGAGTCCTTGAGAGCGTAACACTTTTGGAAAGCAATAGTTTTTTGACACTAATTTTGGAGTGTTTACCATACCTATGAAAAATTCTCCCATTCGCTTGAATGAAAATGTAACGTGTTCTGCGTTGCATTGCAGCCACTATAACTTCAGAAGTTCGTGGTTGGTCTGTAAAAGGTAGGACATCTGTACTATTCTGTACCCCAGAGTGAAAGAATAGGGAATATGCATATGTTGTCGAAAAATCTAGAAATTACTTTTTATGATAGACTCCTGTAAACAGATGAAAAGGTGAAGGTCTCTTTTAGGTGGCCGAGTAATGAATACATTCTAGCGTGGCCACAGAATAATAGTATAGATTTCGTACCTTTTACAGACCAACTACCTACGACTTTCTGAAGCTATAGTGGCGGCGATACAACGCAGAGCTCGAATGACATTGCGGTAACTACATTTCCTTACGGTATGCTTCTTATGCAATCATTAATATTTTGTTGTTAACCAGGTTTTATCTAGGATTAAACCAGTCAGGTAAATAAAATAATCAAATAAAATATATGACACATTTATACAATATACATACATTCATTATTTCCATACAGGTAAAATTTACAATAGAAGAACTAGTATTTTGACATAATTTACAAGACTGCAGCACAACTGATACTTAGGATATAGGTAGATAGATAAACACAATGTTAAAAAAAACACTTGAAGTATTCTAAATAGCATAGTGTCTCAGTTAAATGTCATACTGTCGGAGTAGATCACAGACGTACTTATGAAAGTCAATTATTACATTGACCATACCACCGTATTGGATAGCACTAACTATACATAACTGTCAATTCACTACACTAACCCGAAACGGTTTGTCCTTTTGTGTCCTGAACAGCCTTGACGTTCATATGATGATGAAGTCTACGTTCATGAACTCGTTCTCACTATGTGGCGTTAATTAGGATTAGAAATCCGAGATTCGGTGCTTACATTTTTATTGTAGGATTGTGATCCATCAATGGAATTGGATGATTGGCCATAGTAATCGACAGCAAGGACCTGTAAGATAAATTTATTACACAAAATAAGAACTTATTTACAACATATCTCTATATATTCTTACATAAGAGGCGAATGCCTTTACTATTAAAACAATTCTACTCTCTTCTTACTAAACTTTAACTTTTTAATTTCAAATTAAATAAAAACTATAATCTATATACTTTTATTACCTATATCTTAATTAAATGGTTTAAGAATGCACAATTTTAAAACATTTAACATTTTACACATATATGCAATTTGTTACCCGACGTAATGGGAACTGAAATGTTTATACGATGGCCACACTGACACACGAAACTGGTCAATGTTGTTTTAACAAAATAACACCGAAAACTGAATATATCAAGCAAAATGCAGGTTCTAATTGTCGAACCCGATGTATAGTTACATCCACATAAATTATAGTTACCGAAAAACATCAATAAACACAAGAAAAACACATACGTTTGAAAACTTAATCTTTCAGTACAATTTTCACTTCACCATGAATGGAACACCCGAATATTTTTTCACATTCAATTCTAAATTGTTTCTAGTACACATTCACAAAGATTCACTTAAAAGTAATAAGAAATACCACAACACAAATTAAAAAACCACAAGCCGACCCTGCCGGGCCACTATTTTGACTTAACATGTCATGACCAATGTTAAGAAAATGGGTTACGCGATAGAGACAAGATGATAATAGTTGTGCCTCGTTCTTTATAAGAGCCTGTTGTATAGCGCTATCCTTTTTTAGGTCGGAAAACTTCGTAATTATCCCTCTATAGTGTGAGACCTCAATGGTATTAGACTATAAATTGATAAACCTTTGTCACTCCGACAACATAAATATTGTCAATACAACAGCAGAGCTGTCACTATAGCAATGTATCAGAGTATAAATTGATAAACCTTTGTCACTCCGACAACATAAATATTGTCAATATAACAGCAGATCTGTCACTGTAGCAACGTATTCGATAGCCTTCCATTTAGATGTTGTTAATGTAGCAATGTTTATTGTCATTTCAACAACAACAATATTGTTTAAACTTTGTCACTGTATTTACTTTCTTTCAGAAGTTTGTTGTTATATTTATTTTCACTTTGTTAGGAGAGCAAACTAATTGTTGTGGTTACGGCAAAAGTACTTTGCTAATCTATAAACATTTAGTTTGTCATTCCAACAAACCAGTTATTGCTACCCTACCAATAGCCGCTACTCCTTCAGACCGTACGTATACGTCACGTATCACGTAATACGTTGTTGAACGTATACAATAAACGTTCAACGACATGACGATACACACGGCTTGAAGGTTTATTTTGCAGCTTACGGTAACAACTGGTTTGTAGGAATAACTAAATGCTGTGTTTACAGAGTAGCAACTTATAAATAATTTACCAAAACAAATTACATAATAATTAACTATTAACAAATGTAGTTAGCGAATAAAAAACAATAGTTTGCCCTCAGTATCTGATATGAGGGGTTCTAGAAATTAAATAAAAAATTGACTTGAATCATAATTATGTGCATTTATTGTCTAATAGATCGTATAGTTCCTTATTAGATAAACAAGTGTCGTTCGTTAAAGTAGTAAAGAGATAGATAATGAAATATGATTATTCCTGCACAAAAGCGTGCAAAAGCTCTAGGGTCTTAGACCACGAATCTGAACCACTTTTCCAAAGGAACATAAGAGATTTTTTTGATAGTATCATGCAAAATGCATAGGCATGCATAGAAATTCATAGACTGTTGTAGAACAGTCTATGAATTTCTATGCATGCCTACGTATATACTACGTAGGTCATGGTCTGAACATACCCTTGAGCTGTTGTACGATTTTTAATTAAGCTTCAATGGCACAATACTCACATTGATTTGAAGTAGTTACGTTACTTACATAATAACTAAAGTAGTAAGTAAATTAAACACTATAATTAGTAAATTACATTATTATGGAACTATTACACCATCTTCAATTCAGAGACTAATTCGGCATACATTGCTGGGAGGCTGGGTTCTGTTAATTCCAATAACATTACTTCAACCAGCAATGTTTGCCGAATTCGTCTCTGAATGTAGAATTGCGGAATAGATTCTTTATATCCTAATTAATCTAAACAAGTGTCGTTCGTTAAAGTAGTAAAGAGATAGATAATGAACTATGATTATTCACGCACAAAAGCGTGCAACAGCTCAAGGGTGTGCTTAGACCACGAATTTGAACCACTTTGCCAAAGAAACATGAGAGATTTTTTTATAGTATCATGCAAAATGCAATATAGACTGTTGAAGGTAGGTCATGTTTCATTGGAAAAGTTCTTCAGTTTTATGGTCTGAGCGTACCCTTGAGCTGTTGAACGATTTTGAATTTACAGAAAGCTTAAATGGCACAATACTAACATTGATTTGAAGTAGTTACGTTACTTACATAATAACTAAAGTAGTAAGTAAATTAAACACTATAATTAGTAAATTACATTATTATGGAACTATTACACCATCTTCAATTCAGAGACTAATTCGGCATACATTGCTGGGAGGCTGGGTTCTGTTAATTCCAATAACATTACTCCAACCAGCAATGTTTGCCGAATTCGTCTCTGAATGTAGAATTGTGGAATAGATCATATAGTTTCTAATTAATATGAACGACTGTCGTTCGTAGTAAAGAGATACATAATATTATAATCTAATGGAGATGCTACATAACT
This sequence comes from Petrophora chlorosata, assembly GCA_951640565.1. Classification (NCBI taxonomy): domain Eukaryota; kingdom Metazoa; phylum Arthropoda; class Insecta; order Lepidoptera; family Geometridae; genus Petrophora; species Petrophora chlorosata. Next base: position 10,423,575 of record OX621203.1, on the reverse strand, counting down.
ATAATAGTATTTAATACAACAAAGTTGTTACTACAAAAATCACAAGGGCTTACGCATAATGACGTATTTCAAAGTCCGCCCACCATGGCTCATATTGATAAGATTGCAAGGAAAATGATACTGCATTGCATCATAATTAAGATACATGGGATCATCTTCAGGAGGAGCATCTTGGACAAATGTATATATGTATGAAATTGTAACTACTGCTGGCCCACATTACCAGGTACCTACAATTTCCGAAGCTATAAAGCTGACCTTCAACTTATACTGGGCCTTAGATTGTGCATACCCAAAGGCAGCTTTCCCGTGTTGGATGTTCATTCAACGGGCAATTTTTGATATGAAGTCAAAATACGATGTGGAAGGAAGTCCTTTAAGAGAACTTTTGTCCCAATTAAATTCTGTTTAAAACAGTTTATGTTAAAGCATTGCTTACAAAAAAAAAGATGATTGTTTGTGCAGTATGTAACGCTCGTTTTAATAATTTTTTGCGATTAAGGAAACATATGGCTTTTTATCATAAAGAAGTTAAGACTTTTTCTTGCGCAATTACAAACTGTTTTAGGACTTTCCAAATTTTTAGTTCCTATAGAAGGCACTACCTAAAGGACCATTTAGCCTTGACTGATATGATTAGCAGTGATGAAGAAGTTATGGGTAATACAATAACATTAAATGACGAAGAAGTTGTGTGTCACCCTTCCCAAGGTGAAACAATTTTAAATACACCTAGTACCTCAAACAGGACGGATAAACCGATTACCTCTTTGGATATAAGTGTGGCCCAGTTACTGTCTTCGCTATATTGTAATCCTCAGGTGCCACAAAATGTTGCTGATACAGTTTTTAATAGCATTAAAAGCATATTTCACAAGCCAGTCCTAGTCTCGTCTCTGGTGAGCCGCCAGAGCTTTTTTTTCGGGACCGTCACAGTGTGCATCTGCCGGAGCAAAGTGACAATCCCCAACAATGCCGCAACATTTGCTTGCTCCTCGCCAGCTGTAAAATAAACATAAAGTATTTTACTTTCTTATAGCCTATATGTGAAACTTTTCCTAGTTGCCATTAATGCTACCTTTAATTTATTTTATTCATAATCAAGTTATGGATTTGAAAGAAAGGTTTTGAAGGACACTTTTACAACAAAAATCTTAATTTCAGGCTTTAAACTAGAACCTCAAGATATTACTTGTTTACAGAATTCTACGTAATGCTAATAGAATAGGAAAACAATAAAACGAGTGAGTGATAATGTACAAGATTAGATCTATATGAAAATACAGGCTACTATTACCATGAGAAGAAACCTCACTCAATGTTTCCTCATTCATCAATCCTTTAAAACATGTTTGTGATACTTTTGTATAGATTAAAAGCATTATTTACCAGAAGCTAAATCCAACAGCTCAACGATCGTGTCATCTGATTTGTTTGACCCTGCTTTGTCTGCGAGTAGTTTCAGTAGCTTCAGTTTTACTAGGGGAAACTTTTCTTCAAATGTATTGTTGGCCGTAGGATACACAGTCTCAAAATCAGAAGTCAACTGTGGAAAGATAAAAGAACAAGTTATCAATCAAATAAACTGACAGAGGGACACTAGTTTAAATCAGTGTCATGTTAAAAATAATTTTATTTCACAATGACAGTGATACATATAGATTTCTTTACTTCACAATGACAGTGACAAATAAAGATTTTTCCAATAAAAAAAAACTACCTTTTTTTAAATATGGGACAACATCCATACAAAGTCTTCAGATCCCAAACTAGGCAGAGCCTGTGCTATGGTAACCTGATGACTGATATACTATACTTACATATAAACACCCAGACACAGGTCAAACAGAAATGTTCATGCACACAAATGTTTGACCTGTCCGGGGATCGAACCCGGGACCAGCGGCGCAGAAGGCAGGGTTGTTACCACTGCGCCAACCGGCCAGTCCTTAGACAACTTAGACAATTAGTTACTAATTATGATAAGTAGCACATTCAAGTGTAACTCACCAACTCGTGTCCATTTGGCAGCGTGAGCCCTGGGAAACTGTTGAAATATTCAACAAATGAAATTTCTTTAAGGAGTTTCATTCGCAACTCAAACGTGGCTTGCCATTTTACTTTTAATGCTTCTTGAGGATAGGATGTACCTCGTAACCAGTCTAAAGTTTCTTCGCAGTTCAAATGATCAGTTGTTTGTTTGAATATATCTGGCAATGGCCGTACCCTATTGTCGGTAGCCTTGATAGGCTCTGAACTTTTTGAACTGCAGCCGCTGTCGCTACTGTCACTGTTACCTCTACGTTTTTTCGCCGTGCTTTCTTCACTTAATGTTCTTCGGTGGGTTATAAGTCTATTGTGTATTAGGCCACTTGCTTGAATTACTTTTCCTCCGACAATGTGGTAAGGTACATAGTATAAATCTCTTAATTCTCCTTTGAATAGTGTGGTTATTTCATCACTCCATTTCAGCCAAACATCCTTCCTTATATTCTGATTCAGTTTTTCAAGTAATTGAAGTTCTGCTTCGACTATTAAGCTTACAATATAGAAACGGTCGCGAGATGTCAAGGGAGCATCTTTCTCAGATTTCTCAAGAAGCAATTTTCCTCTTGTATGTTTAAATAACAGTTTACGTAGTTGAGATTGCGACTTGCTGTCAATTGAACTGGTATCTATGTCTTTAAAAAAATCAAATTCTTCTCCAATGCTAAGTGAAAATGAAAAGTCCTGAAACAAGTACATTGCAAATAAACTATATGATCTCAATAAATTTGTTAAGTGCGTGTTGTGACACGCTCAAAGTAGGGTTTCGAAGCATTTCATTTAATCACCGAAGTAATTTTAAAAATTTAAGACATTACATACTAGCTGCGCCCCGCGGTTTTACCCGCGTTAATTCGGGATAAAGTAGCCTATGTCCGTCCTCAGGCTCTAGACTATCTGTGTATCAATTTACCCCCCCCCCCCTCCGACCCCCCTCCAAACCTCCCTCCAACCCCCCCCCCCCCCCCCGACCCCCCTCCGACGCCTCCCTCTTTTCTCAGGCCATAAACTATCTGTGTACCAAATTTCATTCAAATCAGTTCGGTAGTTTTGGCGTGAAAGCTTAACAGACAGACAGACAGACAGACAGAGTTACTTTCGCATTTATAATATTAGTAAGGATAGTAAGGAAGTAAGGATTTTATGCTGACGATGATGATGATATTTTACATTTCATTTAATATCTCAAGGAAGCTACCCCTAAAATGTACAATTATTATTATTTTATGCTAGAAAAAATAAAATCTGTACAAGTTCTATAACTGTGCCAAATTTCATCAAATTATGTTCATAATTGTAGAAGTTGGTTTTTAAGACGGACGGACAGAGCGAAACTATAAGAGTTTCTTTGCAATACTACGAAACCCTAAAAAACGAGCCGGTGGTTCAGTTATCACACAATCTAGATATTTATTTATTCAAACTGTGCTTAGCTTACAGCCTCATAACATAGAAAAACGAAAATTGCATTATTACCTTTGATTTTGAAGATTCCAGCTGACTGACATAGGTTGATTTGGCCTGTACAGGTGAGCCAGGTTCCACAGGTTCTGGTGTGGCCTGCACAGATGTGTCAAGTTGTACCTGCTCAGGTACACTATCTAAAGGTGTGCCCTGTAATTTTTAAAAAAATATTTGAATTATAACACTTGACCACCAATATAAAAAATTTATGTTTCTTCTATTTTTCAAATTACATACCTCAAGAGTTCCACTTGGTCCTGTAATTAGTATACTTTGCCTTTCAGGCAAAGAAGTTGAAATTGAAGCAGTAAAACTCTGTAATAAAGAAAGAAATTGAAATGTGTATACCTATATGTAGGTATGCCGTCAAACAAATAAATAAGTAATTACAGCAATGCCTCAATCATAATAATGTGGCCTCTTCTATTTTCTACTTTGCAAAAGAGAAGATGTCACATTATTATGATACATAAATTTTGTAATATTATGTTGGTACAACTACCTAATAAAAATGAGGCTAATGTCCTGCAGTCGGCGACTATAAGTTGATGAATAACTTATTACCTAATACCATGCAGGTAAGTATAAGTCAAAGGTACTATTAATAAAATAATTTCAGGACTTAATTTAGACGAAAGATGTTTAGATTATTAAGTATATTAATGCAAAGGGTTTTAGCTTGGATATTAAGAGGTTCACAAAGATCAGATCAAATCTATGGAACCAGAATCAGAAAGCATTGATTGTCTACTGATATTACACAATGTATCTATTACTCTAGATATTAATCTAAATTAGTCACATTCCGTTAAGCCTAGTCGGGCATTCAATATTCAATGAATATAATTACATTCTAACTTTATCATCCCACACCAAACCGCGACAGATTTTGACAGTCTTTACTGGTGCTGGTTTATGTATTTGCAAGATAGGATAAAAATTAGTAGTAGATAGGCACTTGGGTAGGTATAACACACGCTTCACATGGTATCAATATCAACCCATGGAGGTTGAATGAAAGGTGCCTACTTACTTACTTATTTGTGACAGCTGCATCTAATAGTCATGCACGCCCTTATAATGTACACATGCAGCTTAAGTAAGTAATGCCTGCTGATTATAATTAAGAGTATGATATATACCTTTTATATATTTATATTTTATATATTTTTATATATTGTAGGTATAATAAGAGCTCACTAAGAGCATATAGAACTCTTTTCTACTAAAATTACTGAATATAACTAACTTTTTGCTGTTTAATTTTCTCCAGTGCAGATCTTAGTCTAATCTTATCTGCAAATTTGGTGTTTGCAGATTTGCAAAGTTCAGACAATTCTCCATCATTGGCTTGTAATAAAATTTCAACTGTCACTCCCTCCACTGAAAGCATTTCAAACAAGGTTTCAATGCAGCAGGCAAAGCTTGTACCTCGGTAGGTAGGTACTGTCAGCTTCAATACAATGTATACAGCGAAAAAGTTGTATTAGTCATTTTCTTTCTTCTACTTTAGAAATAACTGAACGTGAATTTGTTTTGAATTAAGTAACAATCACGCTGTGTCAAAACTAGGTTTAAACTGATCACAAATTAAAGTAGACGAAAGAAAATCACTAATACAACTTTTTCGCTGTATACATTGTATTGATGCTAACTGTACTGGTCTGGCAAATAAAATACGACGCAACAATGAGACAGTAAGTAGTTTTTTTAAAGCAACAAAAAATGTTCATTAGGACAATGCCATGCGCCACCGCAGCCCATGCCCATATAAGGTCTTGCTTTGTACAGAACAACACGGTACAAACATGTTTAGATATAATGTAATAACATCTTTTATACTATGGTGTGCAATAAAATATGAATATGAACACAAATACAGTAAAGATCTTTACATACGTTTAAGTACAAGCAAAGCGTCGTGGGTCGCCATCCGCCATTACATAAAATAGAAACCCATATAAGGTCTTGCTTTGTACAGAACAACACGGTACAAACATGTTTAGATATAATGTAATAACATCTTTTATACTATGGTGTGCAATAAAATATGAATATGAACACAAATACAGTAAAGATCTTTACATACGTTTAAGTACAAGCAAAGCGTCGTGGGTCGCCATCCGCCATTACATAAAATAGAAACCAAACCAAGTCACTTCAGTCTCACCGGGCGCGGCTTGACACGAGATAGGTATGCATTTCAAACAAAAACTTACCCAACATAAAATCAAGTAGGTGTGAGAGCCCTTCGTTCCTTCGTACCTAGTAAATCAAAATCAGATCAAAAAAGAGGAGAGTTATTCAAGATAGACAATCTCGACGCAAATACACAATTAAGTACAAATTACCCGTACCTGCCGTTCAAGAAAACTCACAAGTAAATCATTTTGATGTCTGTAAAAAACAATTTTTAGCAACACTTGCTATAAGTGAACAATTTGTTTACACTGCGATACAGAAAACCGATTCGTCCACAGGAACCGTGACAACAGATGAGCGAGGCCGGCATGCTCACCATCCTCGTAAAATAACCGAAAACGTTAAAAAAAAACGTATGTGACCACATTAAGTGCTTGAAGCCGGTAAAATCTCATTACGTAAGGAAAGACTGATCCAAACTATACTTAGATGGCGACTTAAGCTTTCATAAGTTATTCATTTTGTACAATGAATGGTTCGATTTAAATAATTATGAAGATAAAGCCAAAACAGAGCGTCAGTATAAAACGGTAGTTCAAGAAAATTTTAAGATAACTTTTTCAAACCTAAAAAGGATCAATGCGATAACGTGTCACTAATATATAAACATTCAAACCCCAACAGAGGAAGAACGCGAGAATAATGCGATTCATATATTAAATAAAAACACAGCTCGGGGATTAAAAACAGAAGACAAAAAAGAGACTGTGTCGTCTGAAGGAAAAATAATTGTAGCCATAAACTCTCCTCATGGAGAAATCAGCGTCTTCTATTACAAAACAAAATTAGGTTCTATGAATTTTACTGTGTTTGATCTTGTAAAAAAGTTAGCCACTTGCTATATGTGGCACGAAGGTGAAGGCAAAAGATGGACCAATGAAGTTGCAAGTTGTCTCACAGATTACATCTCCAAGAGAGTAGACGACGGCGCAGTAGAGTTTAGGTTTTGGTCTGACAATTGCACTGGTCAAAACCGGAACCGCATTGTTTTTGCTGCCTACATGACGTTAGCGGAGACATACAAAGTCACAATCAAACACACATTTTTAGAGAAAGGGCACACTCAGCAAGGAGATAGCGTTCATGCATTAATTGAAAGGTGTTCCAAAAATAAATTAATCTATATCCCTTTTGAGTGGTTTGCATTAGTACGGTGGGCTAAACAAGACGGGAAACCGTACAACGTTATTGAGATGGACCTCACCAATTTTATAGATTTTAAATCAACTATAGTCGGCAAGAATTGGACTAAAAATCTGACAGGTGAAAGCGTTCAACGGACGAAGATAAAGCAGTTAAAGGTACTTCCTACTACTACTACCTGTTTATTTTACGACCAAAAAGTGTCATTGTTTTATGTTCATTGTTTTATTTTTATGTTCCCAGTTGAGTTATACTAGGCATGCCTTTTAAGTTCTGTCGTTTCCATATTTCCCGGCAATTTTGAATTTGGAACTTTTCTATATTCGAATGTGTTTAAATTTTGAATCTCAAAACAGTTGAAAGTATTAGGATTAATGCTATTGTTTAGACACAGCGTCGATTGGAATATGTCAGGTTACGTACGAAAATGAATCTTTCTAAGGAAAATGTTCGTGTAATAATTTTCTACAACTTTAGAAGCTTTAGCTAACGTGACCTGCTATGCAGATGACACGTTGCCGTTGGTGACTGCCACGGGTGTGAACTTCGAGGAGGCTGCCCGTCTTGCCACGGAGGCGGTGGCGCAGGTTGTCGGCAGGATAGGACTGCTGGGACTCCGGGTGGCGCTCAATAAGTCGGAGGCCGTATGTTTTCATGGCCCTCGGCGGATGCCACCACGGGGTTTCAGCATTACAATTGAGGAGACACGCATTGAGGTCGGGTCCACGATTAAATATCTTGGACTCGTCCTCGATAGCCGGTGGACCTTCCGCTAGCACTTCACGCGCATGGTGCCCCGTTTGATGGGAACGGCCGCTGCACTAAAGCGGCTGTTGCCTAGTCTCGGGGGGCCAAAAGCGAGCAGCCGCCGCTTGTATTTGGGGGTGGTCCGCTCAATGGCCCTTTACGGAGCGCCCGTGTGGGTTGATACCCTCACGGAACGCACCATTGCCCTCCTTAGGAGATCTCAGAGGGTGATGGCCGTCGGGGTCATTCGCGCGTATCGCACCGTCTCATACGAAGCGGCGTGCCTACTGGCGGGATCCCCTCCGTGGGACCTAGAGGCTGAGGTCTACGCAGCCATGTATATTTGGCGCAAAGAACTCAGTCTCCGTGGGGAACACCCTGCGCCACGGGAGGTGCTAGTATGGAGATTCCACGCGCGGCAGTCCCTGATTGGGAAATGGAGGGAGCGTTTGGCCCATCCAAGGGCCGGCAGTAGAACGGTGGAGGCGGTCCGACCAGTTCTTTTGGACTGGCTGGACAGGGCGCACGGCTGCGAGCCGCCTTCCCGACCGGAAGCCAAACCGTCTGCCTAGCCGTGAGCGGGACCGGGTGCGCAGCTGGAGTCTCGTCGGTCACGCATTCGGGACGTAAACCGAATACGCGACCGAGAACGGAGACGTTTACGCAGCCCGGAACCGTGCACTCGGGACGCAGACCGTATATGCGTTCCAGAGGTGAGCATGTTAAGTAGGATTAGCCAACAGGAACGCAGTTTTACGACGGGCAGATCACCTAGTTTGGCGCCAACTCATTATCGTGACGGCCGTCGGTCACGTAGCAGGCTGCGGGGTTATGTCAGGTCCAAACACAAACGTGAACGCGAACGTAACAATTTGTTATTTGCCACTTGAAAAAAGCCCTGTGATTGTGGGAAGAGCTACATCGGGGAAACACGACGAAACATCGCGACTAGACTGACGGAACATATCAGGAGCATTAAGAATCTGGACACAAACAAGTCGGCTATAGCCGAGCACGTCCTTACCGAAGGGACGAAACATTTCATTAGGTTTGACAAAGCATCCGTACTTGCGAGAGAGAAGTATTTCGTGCCGCGGAAAGTACGTGAAGCCATTGAAATAAATCGTCATCCGAATTTCAATAGGGACTCCGGTTGGACACTACCACCCGCTTGGACACCACTTCTTAATGTTGCCTCGACCAGTGCTAAACCTTTCGTTCGCGAGTTCGATACAGTGTGCGATTACCCTACTCGGTGTGTTGACGTTTGTGATGCAAGTGGCAGTGACAATGACGGCGCGTCTGCTGTCACCCGAGCGACGTTCGCCGCCGGCGCCGCCTCTCTCGTGGCGGGCGACACGAGCACTGGCCCGCAGTTCGTGCCAAGCGCTCGCCGCGACCGCACGTACTCCGTGAAGATGAGCGTCTGTACCGCTCGAACACCGGTCGAGTGTCTCGACTTATTCTCGTGAGTGTAGCCGGTTAGTAAACAATAATATGAATAATACTCACGCTAGTTATAATAATAATATAGTGACATTTGTGTTCAGTTTGTTAACCGACTTCAAAAAAGGAGGAGGTTCTCTGTTCGATTGTATTATTTTTTTTTTTATTCTTTATGTTTGTTACCTCAGAACTCCGTCATTTATGAACCGATTTGAAAAATTCTTTTTGCGTCGGGTTCAATATAGCTACGAAGTGGTCCCATATCAATTTCATCGATATGTGACCTTGGACTTCGAAGATACATTGAAGTCGGTTTTTGTTTTTTTTCTAAAAATTAATTATTTTGTTTTTTGATTTCTACCTCTCTATAATGATCAGCAATAAAAGCACGCGACACGCGTCCTAACTAAATATATAAATAGTTTCCTTTCATAAGCTCCTATGCTTATATGGTGCCGAGAAGTACTAAACGAGTGAAAGAAGTGAAAAAGCAGTCGAATGGAAGTATAAGTTATGTATTCTGAAGAAAACACGGCGAGTGCTGGCGGCACAGAAATAAGACCGCCAAAACCGATTATTATAGGAAATGGCGGAACAAATAATGCTTCTACGTGGAAACTCTGAATTCAACAGTTTGGATGGTATGCAGTAGCCACAGGACTGGATAAAAGACCGCCCGAAGTTCAGGTAGCAATTTTCATGAGTGCCATCGGACCAGAGGCAGCCGTAATTTACAATACGTTTGGTCTTACAGAAAAAGAATCTGAGTGTTTAACAACAATAAAAAAGAAATTCGAGGAGTATTTCATCCCAAAAACTAACGTAACGTATATATTTTCAATCAAATTATTCAAAATGAAGAAGAAAGCTTTTATGAATTTTTAACTAAACTGAAGAATAAAGTAAGAAACTGTGACTATGATAAATAAGAGGAAAGTATCTTGAGAGACAGAATTGTTATAGAGGCAAATTTAACTCTACAAAAAGCCATTGATATATGCCATGCCGCAGAACAACTAAAATTACAACTGGATAAAATTAATACCACTGAAATAAAACCAACAGTTGCCATAATTAAACACAAGAAAAAGGTGACATCGACCCAACAAGCATCCGCGTCTGGACATTATCAGTGTAATAGTTGTGGCACAACACATGGCCCAAGAGCATGTCCGGCATACCAAAAAACTTGTGTGAAGTGCCAAAAGCAAAACCACTTTGCAAAATGTTGCAAATCAAGAAAAATCCAGGCAATATGTAAAGATAATCTAAAAGACAGTGACAGTGATGATGACTCGAAGACGGATGAACTGTATATATCAGCCTTATCCGTTACTGATGAAACAATAGACTGGTTTGAGACAGCTGAGCTATTACCAACAAGGAAGAAGGTAACATTCAAACTAGATTCTGGCAGCCAATGCAATGTGTTATCGAAAAAGGTAGCGATCAGTGCAAAATCCACAATTACCTCATCTTGCTCATCTTTTTCTCACATCATACTCTGAACACAAAATGACAGTTATCGGAGAAACAGTTATCAAAACAATAGTAAAAAAGAAAATACATAAAATAAAATACTATGTGATTGAACAAGACTATTCACCAATCCTTGGTAGAAGAACATGTGAAAAGCTAAACAAAGGAGACAAACTGTTTATTAAACACAATTATTATTATTAGAGAAACCTGCAGGTTGTTCCATATAAATGATTTCTTTCAGCTCTTCATTTAGGAACGCTGTTGTGACATCTACATGGTCAATATTTAAATTTAACTCGTTAGCCAAACTAAATAGAATTCTCATTGTACTATGTCTAACCACAGGCCAAAAAGTATCACAGTAATCAATGCCTCTAACTTGTGTGAAATCTCTGGCAACCAAGCGAGCCTTAAACTTATCAAATTTACCTGAGGCGTCATGTTTACGTTTAAAAACCCACTTACACTTAACCACAATGAGCGAATCATATTCGGAGACCACGAGATGCGGTGACGTCACCCTCTCAGAGAGTGCATCTCCGATCGGCGAACACGGTGAGCCGGCCTCATTCTCGCTGCCAGTGCAGTAGTACTCGTCTCCAACATCTGAAATCAGTGATTTATCTATTTCAGTCTCAGCTGATACAACATTAGGATTTAGTTCCACGATATCACTAGAATTCGGATGACTATCAGTGCTAGAATTCAGTTCAATATTATGACCAGAATCTAAAATGTCTTTATTAGAACTTTGTTCTATATTATGACTAGACTTAATATTATTCTTTAATTCATTATTATTCAATTCATGTATTATAAAATCATTATTAGAATTATTAGAAATATTATTGTCAATCTTATAAAATTTATTTTCTATAAATGCAACATTCCTAGATATTATAACCCTTTTAGGATTCATGGGGTCTGCAAGTCTATAGCCCTTTGAGGTTTCACTATAGCCTACAAATATGAACATTTTGCTTTTAGCATCCAACTTGCTCCTTTTTTGCTCAGGTATGAGTGAATAAGCAATGCAGTCAAACACATGGAGATGTCCAAGATCAGGTTTTGATCCAGACTATTTCTCTTGTGGAGTCTGGTCAGATAAAGCTGAAGTAGGTGACCTATTTTTTAAATACTCATCTCACTCACCCCAGAAACGCTTTCCTAGACCTGCTGCTTGTAGCATACATCTTGCTTTTTCTACGAGTGTCCTGTTAAGACGCTCAGAAACACCATTACTTTGAGGACAGTATGGAACAGTAGTCTGATATATAATACCTTCTTTTTGAAGATAATCAGAAAAAGTGCTGTTGCAAGATTCTCCCCCATTATCAGAACGTAGTATTTTAACTGGCAAGCCTAACTAAGCTTTTCTACTAGATTTTTAAAAATAATGAAAGTAGACAATACCTCATTTTTCTTCTGTAGTAGGTATAAGTCTTTCTAGTGAAGTCGTCCGTGTATGTCACCAGATATTTAGCGCCACCCCAGCTTGGAACAGACATAGGACCGCAAACATCAGTGTGGATTAGTTCCAGCGGTTGGCTTGCACGGTGAGCAGCTTTGGCAGGAAATGATTTACTTGCCATCTTTCCTTCCATGCATGGTATGCAGTTTTTCAGTTCTTATATGTGAGTACTATTACTATTACTAGGTATAAACTTCTTTTTTGTATTTATTGTATTCCTACAATACGTAAGCTAAGCTTTATGCATTTTACTTTTGAAACTGAATTACTTATAAACTTATTCTACAATTATTGTAAAATATATACATTATAATTATACTGGTTTTTAACTACTGAAATTGCTATATCAATGAGACAAGGTATTATGTTTAATTGCAAAAGATATTTATTTCCTGTATCTAACAAAATATCTATATAAGTACTATCCGAGAGTTCTTGTACTACGACCACTTCTGGTCACATATGGAATCTTTTCATCATCTTCGTGTTGAATATTGACATCATAGGGAAGTGCTGATGCACTTGCAATTTGGTTGACCTCATCGTCATCATGGTTGTGGTAAGTATTATCATCATAGTTCTCATCATCTGAAATATCTGAAACAGAGAATCTAGGTTTGGGGGAGGGACTAAAGGTTTTAGGAATTGTTCATGAACAATTTTTTTCTGTGTTGGCTGATTAACATTTCTTATCTCATAACATACTGATCCTACTTTCTTGATGATTTGGTATGGTCCTTTGAATTTTGGAGTTAACTTATTATCAGTTGCTTGAGGCCATTTATACATTACATAATAATTTTCTTTGAAATTATGTTCGAGTCTTTTCAGGTCAAATTTGGATTTATTCTTCATATTTGATGTTTCTATGTTATGCAGTGCTGTTTTTCTTGCTTCTGAAAGGTAATCTAATTAATGTTTTCTTTCTATATCCGGTATTACTGTACCAATCATGATTTCTTTAGGAGAAATTCTAGGCTCATATCCGTGAAGTAGATAGAATGGTGAGAACCCTGTGGTTTTTTGTTTTGCTGTGTTGATATATAACACTGCCATTGACACTAGAAAGCTATGGAAAACGATAAAAAGTATATGTCAATCGTCAGAAAAAAAGAATGACTCCTTAGAGCTTTTAAATGGTAGTAACGATGGTGAGACGGCACTTCAAGGTTGCAATGAACATTTTGTTTCAGTTGGTAAGAACTTAGCAGACAGGATACTAAAAAAACTCTGTACCACTCAAGAGTCTCTTATCACAAACTATAAACCTTCTGAATTGATGACTCATTCCTTCTTCCTGCACCCTACAGACCCACTTGAAATCTCCACCATTATTGCACAACTTAAAATAGACAGCTCCCCTGGACCGGATGGATTTACTGTTAACTTGTTTAAAAAATCCTTGCCTTCCATATTAGAACCACTGAACTACATACTGAATCTAAGTCTGGCATCAGGTGTCTTCCCAGACTGTTGGAAAGTAGCTGCTGTCTCTCCAATTTTTAAAAGTGGACTAAAAAATCTTCCCGATAATTACAGGCCAATAGCACTTCTTAGTATCACCTCTAAAATCCTCGAAAAAATCGTAAACAATCGATTAGTTGCATTGTTAGAGAAATACCACATCATATCTGAAAGACAGTTTGGCTTTCGACGAGGAAGGTCGACTGAAGATGCAGTATCACTCCTTACAAATTTAGTATCGAGTTTTGTCGAAAATAGCGAAAATTGCATCGCCGTCTTTCTAGACCTGGCTAAGGCTTTTGATACTGTGTCGGTTGGCTTACTGCTGAAAAAAATTGAAGTCTTAGGAATTCGAGGAGTGGCTTTAGACTGGTTCAGAAGTTACTTGACCCAGCGAAGACAATTTGTCAAAATAGGTCCGCACTCTAGTACTCACCTCCCCATTGACTTCGGTGTTCCTCAGGGTAGCATATTAGGCCCGACGCTTTTTACTTTGTACATAAATGATATAGTTAGTAGCTCCATTAAAAACGCGGAAATCATAACATATGCAGACGATACGGTTATATTGTTTCACGGAATAAGCTGGGATCAGGTGTTTCATAACGCAGAGGAAGGTCTTGCTCAAGTTTCAGTGTTATTAGACAAAAACCTACTAACCCTTAATGTGAAAAAAACAAATTTCGTTGCTTTTTCTAAAACAAATGCATCTAGCCCTCCCACTAAATATATACTCAAAATTCACTCATGCTCACCGGACCAAAACACCACCCGAAAACCTGATTGCTCATGTTCCTCCATAAATCGTACCACGACAATGAAGTACCTAGGCGTCATAATCGATGAGAACTTAAACTATAAAGACCACATCTTTGCCCTATCTAGCAGAATACGAAAATTAATCTTTATAATGAAGAAACTAAGGGACTGTACTCCTCCGGATATCTTACGACAAGTTTACCTGGCTTTGTGCCAATCGATCATACAATACTGTATATCTATTTGGGGAAGCGCCGGTAAAAACTGCTTCATCACTGTAGAAAGAGCACAGCGAGCCCTTATTAAAGTCACTTTAAGAAAGCCCTTTCGGTTCCCAACAGATAGTCTTTATGAAGAATTCAAGGTGCTGCGAGTGCGCCAACTATTTGTGCTAAATGCTACAATTAATGCTCATAAATCTCTTCTTAGGCGATCTGATTACAAGGACTTATTATCCAGGCGTGTTTTCCGACTCCCTATTCCTAGAGCCACCTCTTTATTATCGCGAAGAAGTCCAGCTTTCTCACACACTGTTACTTACAACAAGGTCTGTAAAATATGTGATATCCAAGAATGCACAGTGTTCACATGCAAGAAAATAGTTAAAGACTGGCTATTACAACTCTCTTATGAAGAAACTGAGAACCTTATATAATACAAAACAAAAGTTATACCCAACAAAATTCACAAGCACACACACCCTTACACCCTACACACTTGCATACCCTTTCACACTCAAACTTGCACATATCTACACCTATACGTCCACAGACCTCGTGTCCACTCCCGTAAAAATAGAATTTTAATTAAAAAATTCAAATTAGATCTAAATGTTAACTTCATGCTTACTCTGACTTATTGTTCTGATATTGTCACAAACTGTGGTATCATCTCTAACCTAATCTAAACTTAGCAAGTCGTATCTCAGAATCCCAAGACACAGGCTTTCGCCTAGTTTGGGACTCGTCGTTTAATCGTAATCTGCAACACACCGCTAACGTTTTAGAATTACTTGTGTACCACAAATGTTGTAACCTTTTTGAATAAACAATTTTATTATTTTTAATTTTTTTTTTATTTATTGGTAATAACTTGTCCCAGCTATTTTTGTGTTCAAGGGCCATTTTAGTTAATACTGAAACTATGGTTGCATTTGCTCTTTCTACTAACTAGTCCATTGCTTTGTGGCGTGTATGGAGTTGAAGGCGTGTGTTCGATTCAATGACGATATAACCAGTTGACCGCGCTTGCGAGGGGAGTCATACGCCAACAGTACGCTATTTGAAGCGGATGCAACGATTTTTGTCTTAGTCTGAGTCTTTCTGTGCTCGTGAATACATGCATGAACGTTCGGTATATTTTCTGTACAACAGTCGTTTTATATGAAAAACAATGCCTAGTTGTGCAGTAAAGTGGTGTGGGAAGAGTACTTCAACTTACTCAAAAGATGGAATATCTTTTCACAGGTAAGAGTTTTAACATGTTAAAATAATCAAGTTTTAATAACTTAAAACGTATAGCAAAATTTAAATCTTCATCGCACCCCCGTTGATGTCTTTTATCGCGTCATCTCGTACATACTCAAATTTGCACGACGCAAAGATAATATTGAACCGCGTTTCGCGATTCCGCAGCTTTCAATCCCTGAATAGATCAGGGATTGGAAGCTGCGGAACGAGCTATGATCCACGCTGTTCAGTCCGTTCATTTCGCTGGTGACATATGCTCATCAAATTGAACAAATTGCCTTCGAAGAAGCTTCAAAGGTTATCTGTCTTCTTAGATGAAGAAGGTATCTTACGGGTTGGCGGTAGGCTTTCTAAATCGGACCTTCTATTCGATGCCAAATACCCCATCCTTCTTCCTAAACGTGATCATATCATTGATCTAATCATACAACATTATCATGTTATGAATTGTCATACCGGACCCGGGCTTCTTATATCTATCTTACGACAGCGTTTTTGGATACTGGATGCCAGAACTGTAATCAGGTCTAAGTTACGAAAATGCAACGTCTGTTTCAAGGTGAATCCGACGCACCCAACTCCAATGATGGCAGACCTTCCTGCTTACCGCGTGTCAGAAGCCAAAGCTTTCGTACACACTGGAGTGGACTATGCTGGCCCGATTCGAATAACCCTTACCCGACGTAGAGGCCAACACGCGCAGAAGGGGTACATTTGTTTATTCGTGTGCTAAGTATCGAAGGGCGTTTATATAGAGCTGGTCTCTGATCAGACGTCTGACGTCTTTATGGCTGCGTTTAAACGCTTCATCTCTCGCCGTGGTCCAGTCTCTTGCCTCTACTCAGATAATGGCACTAATTTTGTGGGTGCAAAGGCCCAATTAGACGAACTCTATAGTTAGAACTCGAGTTTCAATTCGTCGCTCTTGAATGAGTTAACTACCCGCCGCATAGAGTGGAAAATGATTCCACCTAGAGCTCCCCACTTTGGAGCGATGTGGGAAGCAAATATTAAAAGCTTGAAAATGCACTTGCATCGTGTGATAGGAAGTCAGCTTCTCACGTATGAGGAGTTACAAACCGTTCTAACGCAATAGAGTGTATTATGAATTCCCGCCCTGAGTGTGATATCTTCAGATCCGCATCCCGAAGTTATCACTCCCGCTCATTTCTTAATGTCCTCTCCATTGCAACATTTACCTGCTGCTGACTTGTCCGATCAACGCGTCAATCTGGTACAGCGCAAGCAGTAGTTAGGTAGCATGGTCCAGTCATTTTGGAAGAAATGGCGTTTGGAGTATTTGCATACGCTGCAAGTTAGGCAAAAGTGGGCAGCTCCGGACAAACCGGTAGAGGTTGGAACTGTCGTACTTGTAGGGCAGGACGATTCTGCTCCTTTGACTTGGCCTTTAAGAGTCATAACCGAAGTTTATAAAGGCACTGACAATGTGGTTCGTGTTGCCATGGTGAAGACCAAATTCGGTTACTTCAAACGCTCTATTACCAAATTGTATCCTATTCAGACGCAATAAGATTAAATTTAGTTAAAAATTATTCATAGTAATATTTTGTAGAGTCAACATAGTTTATACTTATTTTATTTTTACGAATTTCATTGAATATTTTCTCCGCTTTTCTGATTAGTCATAAGTTCATATTACATTTAAATAAGAACATAAATATTTAGATTTTCTCTTTTGAAAGATCTTGCGACCTTCCAAGGCGGGGTTCATGGTAAATCGTTAATGCCTTTTTATTATTTATTACCAAAAGTAATTAGGTACCTACGTAAGATCTCTCTTGCTCTTGATTTTCGTGTTTATGTTTTTTACATAACTATTGTTGAACTCTTGAATATTTATGGTATGATGTGCAACGCCCGCGGATTGACAGCTTTCAGAGCTTCCTAAAGGTTCTAAGAGATGGAGTTAGCAGTTACGTTGTCGTCGACAATTTTCCAATGATCCGTCTCCTGATTGGCTCATAGAGAGGGCTCGCCCACATGACATCTACCTCCGTTTCCGGGGATTGTTATTCCCTCTCTTCCAAAAAGTGTTACGGTCTATCTAGACTGCTTCGCTATAAAATTAATATAATATGGACTAATCCTTGAATAAACATTAAAAATAACATAAATAACATTGATACCGTGTTGCGTGTGTGTCGGAATCTATTGTGCATAAACAATCTAAGTGAAGTGGACATAATAAGCAGAGATATTATTGGATTTATCTCGCTCGCTAAATCCACCATCCATCGCACCACAGAAGACACGACGATCTCTGCTATAAATCCCGTCTCGAGGTGGCTGCAGAGGTTCAGGAAGTCAAGGTACGTGGGCTCTTACATCTGCACATAGTGGTACCATACTGTTTTTGTTTTGTTCAAGGGTTCAACAGAAATATTAATTCCGTGTTCCGCCATATTTGGCTATGGTGTTGGCTATTTACACGCCACACCAGATTACGATCCGCATGGACACGAACGAGGCGATGTCGCTACCTCAGGTGAAGACTGTGCAATCATACCGACGTCTAAATTGTGTAACGGTTCGTTACTTATCTAATAGTTTACTGCTTATTTAACTCATATTTCTTTTAATTATTTACTAAATACTTTCTTAATCCATTTTAACCAATACTATCCTACTAAATTAAATAATAATAAAAAATAAATACTAATAAAAGAATATAATATGGACTAATCCTTGAATAAACATTAAAAATAACATAAATAACATTGATACCGTGTTAATAATAATCTAAAATACTAAGCTAAAAAGTAAACAGTATGCGTATTTCCGAACGTAAATTATGCGCGTGCGCATTGTATTGAGGATGTAGTGTGAATAAGCCTTAATTTGTTATGAGTGTGAATAAACCTTAAGTATTATTATCTGTGGTTTGGTAAAGAGTTCGTTCACAAATAAATTGGTAAGAAAATGGCCAAGAGCACTGTGTTTCTTTTAATTCAAGAACCCAGAAATCTAATACGCTTCTACTGCGCAGCATCAAAATAAATGCACAGAAATACAAGAGGAACATTCATATCAATAAAAAGTGGAGTGTAATCAGAAAATCGAAGGAAAGACACAAGATGTCAACCGGTGCAAACGTGCAACTTCCAAAGCTTGCCGATAGAGCGAATTTCTCAACGTGGGAATTTAGAATTAAAATTATTATGGAAGAAAGAGGGCTAGAAACAGCTCTTCAGGAAGACACAATAAAAATAGAAAAGGGTGTAGACGCCAAGGCGCGCAGCGTCATTGCACAATGTGTTTCTGATAAATTTATAGACATCATCAAAAAGTGCGCAACCGCGGCGAACATGATAGCCAAACTTGAGGAAGTTTTCGAAAGGAAGAGTGTTTTCAACCAATTGTATCTGCGTAAGAAACTGCTTTCCATGAAATGTACGCCAAATGAAAAACTTCAAGACCACTTTTTGAAGTTTGACAATATAATATCAGAGTTAGAAGCTACTGGAGCTACATTGAAGGACACCGACAAAGTTTGCCACCTATTACTTACCATGCCAAGTGAGTACGACACAGTAATAACTACCTTAGAAACTATTGACAAGGAACTGAATGTTGACTTCGTCAAATCAAGATTACTTGATGCTGAACTGAAGATAAAAGGTACTAAAGAAAGTCCAGTTGCTGATACACAAACGTTTATTGCCTGTTATAGATGTGGCAGAAGAGGGCACAAGTCGTTCCAGTGCAAAATGGGACAGCCTGTTAGAGACAATAACAGAGGGCGGCTTACATCAAGAGGACATCGAGGACAATTTAGAGGAGGCTACTCCAGCAGCAGAGGTCGGGGTACGAGCTCTTTTGCACCGAGAATATGGCAGTCGGGACAAAGTGCACAGACGGAAGAAAAGGATGAGGAAATGTCTTTTTCAGTATATAAGCAAAGATGGTGTAGTAAGCGGTGGTACAATAACTGGACTTGTTGGCATAGGTCTTGCAGTGGTTGGTTGAACGTTAACCGGCCCCGTTGGTTCGTTCGATAGAAGCAAAGACGGTGAAGTAAGCGGCGGCACAAAAACTGGATTTGTTGGCATAGTTAGTGAAAGCGAAGATGGCGTAATATGTGATGGTGAAGAAGGAAAAGTACATTGCCTGGATGTTGAACCTACCTTCGTACTTCTTACTTCCGTAGGTAGGTCCTACGTCCGTTTTGTTTCTAGTGTCATTTGGTACAGGATCTTAAGTTTGTTTACCAAATATTTCCTCTAAACGTCTCTCGAGTATGTCTTCTGAGTTTGTACGGTAAAATGAATCCGTTGGACTTATCAGGCAATCGTCATAAATATCATCATCAGAATTATCAACATCCGATAGATCAGAAAGATTATCTAATATATGTTCAAGAGCTTTATCTGTGACTTTTCTTTTAAAAGACATGATCTAAAACAATTAAATACAAAAATTAACATACATAAAAAGTTGACAAAAATAAATCCCTACATTTTCTATTTATGGACACAGTATTGAGTTCAGGAACGGACAAAGGGAACTATTTTCCCACTTACAGGCAAATATTTCAAAGGAATCAAATCCACACAAATTTTAAATTTATGCCTTGAATATCATAATAACTTTACACAGAATAAAATAAATAGGTAATAACGAATCAAGTGTCTACTTACCAGAATCTTTTTTGAAGAAACTTGAAAACTATGTCTCCACCACTTGAATTCCTCGCAGTTTTTTCAAACGTGACGTTACATTGATTCTGACGTTGACATTTGACATTTGAAAGGTTGGGGTTGTCAATATAATAAATATTATTTGTTGCGGATTCTTATGCTTTAAAAGATTTGGTTTTACAAAAATTTTACAGTTTGGCCCCTAACATCACAATCATAGCCAAAGATTCTCTCCGTTTATTGGGTTCCCCTATTCTCGACGAATCTTTCCCTTTATTCTTCGACGAAAAAATTCAAAATTTTGTGCAATGTTCAGACCGTTTAACCAAAATTAATATCCACATGGCTTTTACTATACTAAAATTTTGTTTGTTTGTACCAAAATTTACTTATACTATACGTTGTTGCCAGCTGTGGAAGCACACTGACATTCTCCAGATACTAGACAACATCGTTAAAAATACTTTGGCTTCAATTTTAAACGTACAGTTAGATGAGCGGGCGTGGGTGCAGGCTTCACTGCCAGTGCGGTTGGGTGGCCTAGGTATCCGGTCAATTTCTGGAGTGGCTCTCCCCGCATTCCTGTCCTCCGTTCACAGCACACAAAGTCTGACTGAAAAAATTTTAATCAGTTCATTACCTAATAACCCGGACATAACTTACGTGAACGAGGCCAGAGATGCGTGGTTGTTAGCCTGCCCAAACTCCGATTTCCCACAAAAATTATCATCACAAAGGCTCTGGGATGGGCCGCTCTGCGAGCAAGTACGGAATCATTTACTAAATACGTGCTTTAACTCTGCAGACCGTGCCCGTCTCTTAGCAGTTGCTGAGTGGGAATCAGGTTTGTGGCTACAGGCTCTCCCTTCGCCCAACACAGGCACCTTGTTGGACAATTCCACTTTTCGCGTGGCTGTGTCCCTTCGCTTGGGCGCACCGTGCTGTGCTCCGCACCACTGCCAGTGTGGCACAGCTGTCGACAAGCTCGGTCACCACGGCCTGTCGTGCATAAAAAGTACGGGAAGACTTCCCCGCCACGCCAGCCTTAACGATGTAATTCGTCGGGCTTTTACCACCGCCAACTACGCGGCTGTACTAGAACCGCAAGGCCTCGTACGCGACGATGGTAAAAGACCCGACGGAATGACACTTATTCCTTGGAAGATGGGACGGCCTTTGGTATGGGACGCAACTTGTGTAGACACCCTAGCGCCGTCTCATCTTCCCGTGACCCAAAACAAGGCTGGCGCAGCCGCTGAAGGAGCGGAGAACCTCAAAAGGCGCAAGTATAGTAGCCTAGATAGTGGCTACATATTTGAACCTTTTGGGGTCGAGACTCTAGGACCGTGGGGGCCGGGGGCGCATACAGTCTTCAAAGATATATCAAAACTTCTTGTCGAAGCAACGCGTGACCGAAATGCTGGCCTATATTTTGGCCAAAGGATAAGCATTGCCATTCAACGTGGCAATGCTGCCAGCATTTTGGGAACGTTGCCCACTGGTAGTGGTTTATTAGATTAGATTAGTTATTAGTATTTTTAATTTGTTTTGTTTGTGTTTTTTTTAAATTATCTGTGTGTTTCGAAAATTCTAATTAAATGTAACTATGTACTTACTACTAGAAATTTATATACAAGTGGTGACCATCAAAAAAAAAAAAAATAAATAAATAAACCGGTAATTTCTAAATAATATATAAAATATTAAAACTAAATTCAAGATTATATTTGGATAAAGAAAAAGTCTGGTAAGTTGCCATTTTAAAAATATTCGTGTATTTAGCTAGATTGACAAGGTGGGAAAATAGTTCCCCGTGCCCGATTAAGGGTAGACAAACGAAAAGACAGACGTAGCTGCGTTCGGTTCACATGCAACGGTGCTGAGGTGGACGGTGCGGACGCCGCAGCCGCGTTCGCGCGCTACTTCAGCTCCGTGTTCCAGCGCGTTGCGCCACAACTCGACGAGGCGGCAGCAGCGGCGGCGGCGGCCTGCGGCGCGGGCTCGACTCCGCGCGGGTCGCAGTCGACTCTGTAGACGCGGCCGACCTAGGCGCTGCAGTGAAGCGCCTCAAACCATGCTCCTCAACTGGTCCAGATGGCATTCCGTGCTTTCTGGTGAAATACCAGTATATTGAAGTTGCCTGCACTGTTGTATTTGTACAACTTGTCTTTAAATGAGTCGACTTACCCCCAAAGATGGAAGATGTCTCGAGTTACTCCGGTCCCCAAGACAAGTTCCGCCTCCGATGTCTCCGCTTACAGGCCTATTGCGGTGCTATCTGTCGGCAAGGTTTTTGAATCCATTCTAGATCGTCGTATTAACCAGCCGACGCCGCGATTTTGCAAAGGGACATTGACTCTGTGGTTGAGTGAAGCGATGCTAACCAACTTCTTTTTAATGCTGCTAAATGGAAGGTAATCACTTTCTCGCGCTCCCATTGTCCTTTATATGTCACTTATTGTTTACCTGACGCTCCACTGGAAAGAGTTATAGAAATTCGTAACCTAGGACTGACCTTAGATAGTAAACTTGACTTTCGAACACACATGACGAATATATGCAAAAAAGCTAACAAAACAATTGGGTTCATAATGAGCTTCTCAATTCAGCAACATTCAAGTAGCTAAAGTGTTGTACAACGCCTACGTCCGTAGTACTCTTGAGTTAGATAGATAGATAAAACGTTTATTTGTCAACACAACACACATGTACATTAAACAGCAAATTGTAAGACACTTAAACTACAAGTACGTGTGTGTTGCAGTTATGACAAATGGGCCATAGTTTAGCGAATAACATTGCTCAAGGAGCAAACACTGATTTTCAGCTATTGCCCTGTCTGAGGTGATGAGGCGAATCGAGCGCATTACAACGATATACCTACGATAATAATAAATATATAATGTAATATATGTATAATATATAATGTGTCGATAATAATAAATTAATTTAAGTTACGGGGGTGCGTGAAAATGAGTATATGTGTGTAGAGGAGTGAATGTTAATAGTCTTGGTATGTGAGTGTGTCGGAAAAGGCAGATGTATGTGGATGAGTGGGTGTGCATGTGGTGTGGTCTCATCTGATAACACTAGTCTCTTAAGAGTCTGGGGTACCAGAAGAGGCCCACATGCATGTGGAGAGTAGGGGTAGATGCATTTGTGCGTTGCTTCGGTAAAATAACAGAAAAGGTAATAGTAGTAGGTCGAATGTAGAACAATATTGACGGCAGATTACCTATAGTAAGCGAACGAAGCGCTTGGGAATACCCTGCTTTTGCTTTTCCAGAAGATAAGTTTTAAGTTTAGATTTAAAAGTGTATTTTGTATTAAGGTTTCTAATGGGTGGGGGAATATTATTCCAGCACTTCGTCGCCAAATACCGGAATCTGCCAGTAAATGCCGTGGTTTTACGGCTATGATATAGGAGTGCTGACCTTATAGACCTTAGCTGTTTTTTAGAATTTAGATTTTTGAACTTTATTTTTGCATGCAAGTACTCTGGTATTTCAAATATTATTCGGTGCAGTCTTCTAGGATCCTTATGAAAGTAAGTATTCTCTCATGATCGAAAGGATCCAGCGTAAGTTTGCGCGATGGCTGTACAAACTGTTGGAGTTTAAAAGTTAAAAATATATTCGTAAACTTGTGTATTAAACAACAACGCTAGAATACTCAGTAAACGTTTCGGCTGATGTCACTTGAGTGTCTTTGGCGAGTTTTTCTTTAGAGTAAACAGTGCAGCAGATAAATAAAATTGTTCTGCATTATTCGCCTATCAT
Source organism: Petrophora chlorosata (assembly GCA_951640565.1). Classification (NCBI taxonomy): domain Eukaryota; kingdom Metazoa; phylum Arthropoda; class Insecta; order Lepidoptera; family Geometridae; genus Petrophora; species Petrophora chlorosata. Next base: position 10,399,445 of record OX621203.1, on the reverse strand, counting down.
TTCCACTGTAGTTCCATCAGGTTATGGGCCCAGCACGCTTCCACTGCGCCACTCTAACTCTGTGTCAGAGTCATTAAATGAGGACCAGCAGAATGATGCTGTGCTGCCTACTGAAACAAGGTTTTCTGATGACATATCTACTATGTCAAAGCAGAGACGGCAAGAAGTTTTCTCATTGAATGACACTGACGACAGAGGGGCCATTGTCATTAGTTCAGATGACTCTTCGGGTGAAATTTTCGTTCCAGGGAGATCGACGCTCGACACTGACTTGGACTCCGTGAGCTTTGATAGCGTATCAGAAAACATTTTCGCGTGTACGCTGAGCTGCGAGAGTGATGAGCCGATGACAGTGAATGAGGCGTTAAGTGGCAGAGAGGCAACGCAATGGCGCGAGGCTATGCAAGATGCGTATGACTCATTTAATAAAAATAATTGTTGGACACTTACGGAATTAAAAACGGGACAGAAACCCGTTAAATGTAAGTGGGTCCTTAAGAAAAAGCGAGGCTTAAATGGACAGCTACTGAAACATAAAGCCAGGTTGGTTGCGAAGGGTTTCACTCAGAGATATGGTATAGACTACCAGGAAACATTCGCTCCTGTGATTCGCTATTCAACAATTAGAATGCTATTTGCAATTGCTGCAGAGTATGATCTAGATATTGATCAACTCGATGTGAAAACTGCATTTCTGAACGGTGATCTTCATGAAGATGTTGTTATGGAACAACCAGAAGGATTTGTTATAAAGGGGAAGGAACACCTAGTTTATAAATTAAACAAATCCATCTACGGGCTTAAACAGGCTACAAAATGTTGGTATGATAAAATAACTGGAGTACTAACAAATAAGATGCAATTCAAAAAGTCTTCAGTGGAACCGTGTGTATGTTTTAAAAACCAACAAGAGAGGTTGACCATTATTGCCCTGTACGTCGATGACATCTTACTGTTCTCACATTCGGCTGAAAATAAGAGAGAAGTAAAAGAACAGTTGATGAGTGAGTTCGAGATGAGAGACTTGGGGACAGTCCATGAGTTTTTAGGAATGCGAGTCTGCAGAGAGAAAGGCAAGATCACTCTTGATCAATCAGACTACATCAAGAGTATATTGAGTCGTTTCAAGATGACAGACTGCAAATCGGTTGCAACGCCAATGGAAACTGCACTGAAGCTGACGAAAGCTGAGACGAAAAATGACAACCTTGAGTACAGAAATTTAATTGGCTGTCTCATGTACGTGGCAGTTTGTACGAGACCAGATATCGCACATGCCGTGAGTTCGTTAAGTCAATTCAACGATTGCTATGCTGATATTCATTGGAAAGCTGCAAAAAGGGTATTGAGATATCTAAAAGGCACTATCAATTATCGCCTTGTCAATCGCCTTGAACAATCTGGATTGGATATTTCTGGATATGTGGACGCAGACTGGGCTGCTTGTGAAGTGGATAGAAAGTCTTATACTGGGTTTGTCTTTAAGATAGGTAACTGTGTAGTTTCCTGGGAAAGTCGCAAACAAAGGACGGTTGCTCTTTCAAGTACTGAGGCCGAGTATATGGCACTTTCTGACGCATGTAAGGAAGCGCTATTCATGCGTACTTTATTCAAGGAGTGTTTGATTACAAATCCTATAATCACACTTTACAATGACAATCAGTCCGCACAGATGTTGTGTGAGAATTCAATGTTTCATGCGAGGACAAAACACATCGATGTCCGACATCATTTCATTAGAGATATTGTTAGTAAAAAGTTGTTTGATGTTAAGTATCTGCCCACTGATGAAATGACTGCGGATATTCGTACAAAACTGTTAGTTACTATTAAGTTTTTGAAGTTTGTAACTCAACTTAATTTAAAGGTGTAACTTGTGTGTATTTGTATATGTGTGTTGTTTTGTAAGAATTTGTTAGAAAGATTTTTTGTCTAAGGATGTGTTATGGTTTGTCTTTTATTTTAAAGTTGTATTTTTTATGAAACATTGTTTATGAAGTATTCTGTTGTATAGCTATAGTTACCTAACGTTTTTGTTTAAGGGCAGGTGTTGGAGTTTAAAAGTTAAAAATATATTCGTAAACTTGTGTATTAAACAACAACGCTAGAATACTCAGTAAACGTTTCGGCTGATGTCACTTGAGTGTCTTTGGCGAGTTTTTCTTTAGAGTAAACGGTGCAGCAGATAAATAAAATTGTTCTGCGTTCGCCTTATTATTTCCACTGTAGTTCCATCACAAACGAGCCTATGGATACTATCCCTTTTTGTATCCATCTGTGTTCGTAACAGGTATGGTCGGCTTGGACACATTAGAACTGCGACGTAAACTGCTGCTTATAGTGCACTACTATTCTTTGCTGCATAAAACAGTAGACAACCCTACTGCACTGGAACAGATGGCACTGCAGGTGCCACGGCCCGGCGCTGCCGTCGCGCCGCGCTGTGCGCCTCGGCTCTTTGCAAGGCCGCTCACTCGTACGTCCCGCGCCCGTAACGCGCCCACTGCGCGTGCGCGCAATATGCTCGGCGACGTGATAGTTCGGCATGAAAATATTGTCATTTTTACGGATAGAATTGGAGATTTTGTTAAAATTGCATATTTATATTTAAATTTACGTTGACATGCCAAAATTGTAATCATTTATTATTAATTGACATTATTATTTTTTACCAGATTTAAAGGTTGTTTTAAATATAGCGCTTCAAAGATTTGGAACAATATTCCCCCACCAATGAGAGTTAAAATGAGTAACGTTCTTTTTAAAGTAAAATACAAGCGGCTATTACTGAACCGAATAAAAAATAACTGTAAGCAACCTTTAAAATATTGTAACTACACACACACACACACTCGCTCTCATACACACATATACACACTGACCCTAACACACGCCCGCACACACTCTAACCCTCAAATGCAAGCATCACACTGTTTTATTTATTTTAATTCTGTTCTTGTAATGTGTTTAATGCAAATTAATTTATTTATGTTGGTACCCGCATGACTTAATATTGACGACCATCTGTCGAATAAAGGGGTATGCTGAAAACCAGCCTTGCGTGAGCTGCTAGGCTTACGCAGCTCAGTGCTGAGCTTACCCCTATTGCTGCTGTTTTTTGTATTTTTGTGCTAATATATATATATTGTGTTCTAATTTAAACTATGTGTACAGTTTGGCAATAAATAATGTCTTTCTTTCTTTCTATTATTATTTTTATTATTATTTGTATTCTAACATGTATTTGGCCCGGTACACGCTTTGGTTGTAGTGCTGTAAGTGTAACGGGCGCCTGAACTGAAATATTGCTTTTTTATGTAACATAATGACGAGACGAGCTGCTGTCGTTTGCCTGATGGTAAGCAATACGCCAGCCCATAACAATAACAGCACCACCCAGAACTTTGTTTTGCAAAATCCTGCGCGGCGCTGCACTGCGCTCGTCACCTTTAGACAATTAGCTGTTGAGTCTCATAATGCCCAGTAATTTCGCTGGCTACAATGTAGTAGCACTTCTATTTCTGTCAATTATCCGTCAGTGATGGTACTTTAATTTTATATAGTATAAAAATGTATTTTAATCCTTTTCTACTAATATTATATGTAACAGGTATACTAACAAATAAATATATATTTATGTATATATATTTTTTTATTTTCTATGAAATAGGTATAGGGTGGCGGCACCAATAATGAACAATAACCAATTATAGACACTTTTTTAATTCCATTCAAAAACTAACAAAAGGCAAACATTTTTTCAAGCTAGTAACACCAAAACATAATCTCTGGAATGTCAGCTATATAATGACAAACGTCATCGAGATCGGCCATTTTGTTTTAAGATGGCAGTCTCGTAAAAAGTGAACTATCGGTTATCTCCAAAAAAAAACCATTTATACTGTGAAAATCTCTAACGGACTATGGTTTTTCGAAAATTTTTTCATTGTATTGTTGTTTAATGGGGTATGGTATTATTTAAGTGAAATAGCATGAGGTTTAAAAGATGAATTAAGTTAACCTAAAAATTTCAATTCAAGGAAACATATTTTTATTGCGATGTTCATTACTGGTTCAAATAAGAGCTAAATATCCAGTGATGGACAGGTGTCGAAAGCTATATTATTGCGTGCTTTTTGAGTTGCTCAGTTAAAATTATTCTTTTTAAAATAACAATTAAGTATATTCCTTCCATTTTGATTTCGGTTAACGCGTACCAGTAATGGACAAAGCGTCCAAGACTGGAACATTTTCAGTGTCCATAATTGCCTTTTTTGTTCTTTCCTAGATGGCACCGAAAAAAAATTATACGCCAGAGCAAATGGGGAGAGCTAAAGAGGCGGTATATACTTAATTGCAAAGGGGAAAAGGACGCCAACTGCGCAAAAGTTTGGTGTGCCTCGAATCACACTTTATAATAAAATATCTGGTAAAAGTCCTGTAGACTGCGCCATGGGACCACAAACAGTTCTTTCGAAATCAGAGGAAGATATTTTGGTGAAATGGCTCGTAGCTATAAGTGAGCGACATTTCCCGGTGAATAGAGAGCTATTAATGGAAAGCGTCCAAATAATAGTTTTAAAGCAAGGGAGATCTAATCCTTTTACAAATAATAAACCAGGTAAAAAATGGTTGATGTCATTTCTAAAACGCCACCCTGATATTACTGAAAAGACTGCACAAAATCTTACAAAATCGAGAGATGTCGTGTCCGAAGAAGACATACGGAAATGGTTTGGCGAAATCAACTCGTATCTAGAAGAAAGAGAATTAAAAGATATATTGCAAGAACCTAGCCGTATCTTTAACACAGACGAAAGCGCATTCTTTTTGTCGCCAAAAACAGGCCGAGTTTTGTGTAAACGGGGCAAAAAACATCTCTAACTTTTGCGGCGACGAAAAGGAAAACCTCACGGTTTTGGTAACAGCGAATGCTGCTGGGCAAATGGCACCCCCGATGATACTCGTAGTGTTTAAATATGAGAGAGTGCCAGCACATATATCTGCCAGTGTTCCTGACGATTGGGGTATTGGTAAATCAGAATCGGGTTGGATGTGTGGCAGCACATTCTACGAGTTTATGACAAACATTTTTTATCCCTGGCTACAGCAACAAGACATTTCCAAAACCGATCCTATTTTTTCTGGACGGACACAAGTCACATATGACTTTACAATTATCAAATTATTGTTCAGCAAATGGGTTCGAAATAATTGCTCGTTACCCTAACTCTACACACATCTTACAACCCATGGATTTGGCAGTCTTTCGACTATTAAAAGTAGCTTGGCGCAGTGAAGTCGCTAAATGGCAACTGAATCATCTTGGTCAAACTCTTAAAAAAGAACACTTTGCACCGATACTACAAGATTCATTGGCTGCAATTTCAAATGACTGCATTCGAAATGGATTTCGAGCAGGAGGTTTGTTCCCATTTGGACCTGAATATTGACATGACCAAAATGAAAATTCATGAAGTAATAGAAAAAGAACGTGATCCCAGACAAACAGAGTTTATGAAATATTTGGAATCAGAAATAGTCAAAGTGCTTTCAAGACAAAAGTTAGAGTTATTCAATAAAATGTACTTCAAGGACAGAAACACTTTGGAACAGATTTTACCTAGTGAGGATGAGTTTTTATTTGTGATCTTGGCCAAAAACAAGCAATCAACTGGATCTGAGAGCTCTAATACCTTGGAATATAGAGATGGTGTACCATTAACATCGCCCGCTGATAATGTGGTAGTTACCAGCGAAGTACAGCAAGAACTGAACCAGGCATCTCATTCCGTGGCTGAGAAATGTGCTTGTGTACAAGTATTAGATATAGTACAATCAGATAATTATGATCAACAGACATCCATAGCAATGCCAGAAACATCTTTTTCAACAATTGAAACATTTGCTGATCGTGATCGAGATATCACAGAATATCCAAACATGAATCAAATTGCCTCTTCAAGTAATGGTAAACCTGCTTCTAGAAGTCATGAAGAAAATAACCTTCGACAGAAGACTATTTCTCCAACTACTACTAATTCAGGGATAGAAACGAATCCAGTTAGTCAAATAGAATCAACTTTGAATAAAAACTTAAATGCAACTCAATCTATTTTAGAGATACTCCCTCCTTGTTCAACACCCCAAACAACAACACTTAAAAAACCCTTTGGAAATTGCATTGGGTGTAACAACTCCTACACCGTTCAAAAATAATCTTTATTGGCCTGAAGAGTTAAGAGAACACAAAAAGCGCAAGAGAGAAAAAAAAGCTTGGAAAAATAATCACACAAAAAAAGAAACTGAAAAACAGAAACAGCTTGAGGAAAAAGCAAAGAGAGCAAAGGAGAGACAGCAAAAAAATATTTTAAAAGAACAAATGAAAGAACAAAAAAGAAAGAAGATACTACTTCAGACGACACAGATTAGATGTTACATATGCTGAAAGTGAAGATAGTAATTTAGAAGAATATAATAATGATAGTTTGGAAAAAAATGAAGAAAGAGAAGACGTTGTTCAATCTACACGACCAAAAGGATGTGGATCGACTCAAAGGAGCAGACAGAATAAGAGGCGTCGCAAAACTAAAAAATGTGATGAAAGTGTTACAGAATCTGATGATGAACCTTTGAGTCAGTTACTCACCCAGTCAAATCCAGTGGTTAACATTGGACAATTTGTTATTATAAAATACGAAGGAGAATATTTTCCAGGTAAAATAGAATATGTTGATGATAATCAATATGAAATTAGCACCATGGTGTTATCAACGAGCAATAACTCCTTTAGATGGCCGGAAAAACCAGACAAAATATGGTACAAAGCTAAGGACATAGTAGAAGTAATAAGCGACCCTTTACCTCTTAATAAGAGAGGATTCTTTAAAATTAAGGAAATGCAAAAATATTTACCAGATTTGTATTATATTTAATCGTTAATTTGTGAGCGAGGACTACATAAAGTTTGTAATATTGTGTTTATTTTCATAATTGTTCTAAGAAGTAGATTTTTTTATAAGTATAATTAATTGTTTTTAGAAAGACAAAACCGACTTCAAGTTTCGTAATTTAGATAAAAATTATATGGGACTAGGTACCTGGGAAGTATACCCCTTCAAACAAATAAAGAATTTTCCGAATCGGTCCAGCAATCTTTGAGTAACCGGAGAACTTAAATTAAAAAAATTAAAGATTCCGACGAATTGATAACCTCCTCCTTGTTTGAAGTCGGTTAAAAAGTTAGAGATCTTAAAATATACCTTAGTTGCAAAAGTTATTATAATTAGAATTAAAGCGTTTTTTCTTAAATGTTATAATGATAGTAGCGGAATGCTAAATAACTAGTAGAACGTCTGATGATTAAAAAGTGATAATATATTAAGACTGATTCCATAGTTGATCTTTTAGGAAACATGTTAAAAGTACAGTAACTTTTTTAATTAATTAAATAAAGGCTAATTTGGTAGGAATGATTTATTTTTTAATTTTGATTGAATACCTAGCTTTATATCTCCAATGTTTTATTTTTTGCTTTGTAATCTATGCGATGATTTGATAACTAGATGTTGATTTTACTATGTACCTACCTAGTGTCCATGAATGGGTTTTCTTCTTTGGATAATGTCAATAATTGGTTTTCCATTATTGGGTTTCAGCTGTACATCATTGTTATCCGACACTATTTACGCTTGGTTAGAGTGTTAGAGGAATATTAATGGCTAGTGTAGGTATGTGTTAGGCGTGATGGGATTCAAAAGTGGTTGATAAAAAGCTAGGCAGGTTTAAATTTTTAAATCAGTAGCTGGCTCCGGTTACGCCCGAATAAAGGCGTAGTGTGAAACTTGTGAACTCATACATTTTTGGATGGTTTTTCAAAATATATGTATTTATATTAATTCATAATTTAATTTTTATATTTTTTATATATTTTTTCTATTATATCTTTATATTTCTTTAGATGGCTCTTAATTTTCATCTATGTTTATTTACAAAAGTAAGTGATTTTTTAACAAAACCTTATTATGTCTGCTTAAAGTGTCCATAATTGGTGCCATCACCCTATTTGAATAAAATTTTCATAAGTATGCTGTTTAGGAACATCACTATTGCTTCCCGCCAAAACCTGTGTTTTGGTCGTTAGGTTGAATTCCGATCTCAGTTAAAGTGACGCTTTCGCTGATCGTTGACACTATTGAAAACGAATTTTCTAAAATTCTTTTGTTTTCTTGATTTTTGTTAGTGGTTTTTTAGAAGATAGTGTAAGTGGGGCGGTTAGTGTTTAGTTTAGTGAAAAAGATAGTGTTGAGTTAGTTTAGTAGTGTATATAAATAAAACAATGCAACACAGAGAAATAGAAAAATACAATGGAGGTTCTAGGTGGTTTGAGCATGATGGCCACTTCTATATCCAACACCGGGCACGAGGGCAATCGCAATACATGCGCTGCCATAGCGACCGATGCCCTGCTCGGTGGACATTAAAAGGCGATATGGCTTCCGCCGTTTAGGGCAGCCATGACCACGAGCCTTCCCCATGGTTGGAAAACCGGTAAGTTAATTTAATTAGCCATGGACTTGCTTAAAATTTCTGCGAAAGAATCTATTTATTACGATCCTATCCTATCGTTATCATGCCCTGCCGTCACTCCCAGTCGCCTATGCTAAGCATCTCCGGGTTTTCTTGACAACGGTCGGTCGGCGCACGAAGCCTATGTGTAGCACCGGACTCCACAGAAATTATTTCAAAAATCTGCATTCAAATTCGTTTTTTTTTTTTTACGCTTAATAGATTTATGTTTGGCCACTATCTCGCCTGATGTGAAGCGATGATGTGGCCTAAGGTGGAGCACATAGATCTAGAGAGAGACGGCAGTTGAGCGGCTGCTCAGACCCGTCACTCCGATGGTTCACCGAACATCATCCCGAAACACGACTAGGTCGCTTGACGGCATGGCTTTGTTCGGCGGGTGGTATTACAACCACGGCCAGAGCCTACCACTCCAAAAAAATCGTCGTGCCTTAGTTTCTGAGTTTATCCCGGACAGACTGACAGACAGACAGCACCAGACAGACATTAGACAGACATACAGACAAAAGAATTAAAAACTATAGATATTTTTGAGTTCTGTTGCTACCAATACTCCCAAAAACCATATTTTCATAGGTAAACTATATTTAATGTACAGTAACTATACTACTACTAGACTGTGGCCAAATTTGTGAGTAGTGATATTTAAAGTTGTAACATATATCTATATATATACATAGTCATTTATTTACATATACACAAGAAACTCAAATACAGAGAAATATCTAAATCTAAACTAAAATTGCTTAAATAACTTAAATATATATACAAAATATATAATATTAATAAGTAGTATTATTTGTTAAATCAGTAGTAAGTACCTATTTTTATCGGCGAGCGGATCTGTGAAGTATTTCAGTGTTGCTAAACAGACTCTAACGGAATGCTTTAGTTGCTTTAGTGTTGACTTTTAAAAATCCAACAATGAGAAGCAGATTATTTTGTCTATATGATTTTTGTCTTAACTTGTTTTAGGTAGAGTGATTCTTTATATATATATATATATATATATATATATATATATATCGATCTTTGACAACTTAGTTTTTCATAACTCTGTGTCAACTATCCTTAGAACGAATTTGTGTACCTTTATAAGTTTCAGATTTTTATCCAGATGAGCCTACTGACCCATCTCAATGAATAGTAATTGTCATCGTTGATATAGTAAGTATTATGTAGTATAGTTTTAGTAAGTAAATGTGGTTATTCGTATTCATTCTATGAGGTTTGACCCTATTATCATCAGGTGAGATCGTGGTCAAACAGACTAACCCAGTCTGTTGTAAAAAGTAGTCAGTCTTTATTTATTCCAAACTGTATTCCTAATTTTTTTTGTTATACATGTGAATTTTTCTAGTGCGCGAGGATGGCCAAGTCTGAAACTAGGAATAGTGAAAATATACTCCTAGATTATTTTCTCTGGGTACCTAGATTTACTTGGTAAAAATGAAAATTGAAGGTTTGGAAATATTCTTAACTTGAATAAATATTATTCAAATATATCAAATAGTATTGTGATGATGAATACAGTACAAACATAAAGAAGTCAAATACAGGATAATATATTTTTAAAATAAACTGGTTCGATTCCCGCGAGGAAAATTGTTAAAAAAAACATATATGTAGTTTTTGTTATTATTGAAATCAGTTCAGTCTCCTTTGTGCATTGCTATCCCTTAAAGCCTTAGGTATATAGGTAGTTTCGGATTTGGACAACCACACCCACTTGAAAAATTCACCTCTGTATATATTTCTTACAGGATTACTATGCAACAACGTTTTTATGGTAAGTACCTAGCTTTTTTTGAGTAATTAATTATGCTTAAATACTTGTTTTATGTTACTGAGTGGTGAGACGAGCAAGACGTTTGCCTGATGGTAAGCGCCACGCCTGCCCATAATAAGTGCAGTGCCACCCAGAACTTTTAATAACATAAAAAACGTACTGCGTAGCACTGCATTGCGCTCATCATTCCGAGACATCAGATATTAAGTTTCATATGCCCAGTAATTTTGCTGGCTATAATGCTCTTCAAACCGGAACACAGTAATGCTTGCGCACTACTGGTTGGTGGTAGGATAACTGGTAAAGCGGTGATACCTACACAGACGGCCTGCCGCATACGAGAGACCTACCACGGGTATTACTTACTTAAGAGACTTACTTTTGGAGTCGACGTTACTTGTTTACCCTTCTACAATAATGTACGGGATCGTTTCTGGATTCCAGGAAAACCCAACATCATGTATTACCAACGTGGCAATGACCGCGGAAACCGCCGTCAACCCCCCCACCTAACAACAGTCGAAAACATAATTGGCGTGAGCCCCCTCGCGATGATGAGGAAGGAGCTCCCCAGCAAAGGTCGAAACCAAAATCACGACCTCCAAGCCAACGAAAACGCGACCAGAAACGTCAAGATACGTTTCGCGAAAATAATCCCAAAGCTAAACAAGCATTGTAGGAAATAGAAGATAAGATAAATAAAGCGCTTTATTTTGGTTTTGGTGATGCCCTGACTGCAGAGAAAGCCGTCGATTTCTTAATTCAGAAAACTGCTGCAGTTGTTCCCGTTACAACTCGGGCTGTGGGCTACACGCAATGGCTCTTTAAGAAAGTGTACGAGCTGTATGGTCGTCGTCCTGATCGCATACCGGATTGTTCACCGTATGCTTTCTATCGTGTTACACTAGCCCAGTTTGAGTATAGACTCCTGAGTGTAAGATCGTGTGGGAACCCGTAAAACAAAAATAAATAATTAGTAATTTAAAAATAGGCAAACCCCGTGCGCAAAGCCAGCACCAAAACTTGCGCGGCGTGGCGTACACTAGCTATTGTTCTTTTTGCTTGAGAGCTGCGAACGCCCGCCGCGGGCGCAGTCTGCGCATAGCCTCGACGTATGACCCACGCAACTTTGCTTCGCGCTAATTTGTTAAAATCTACGTTAAATTCAGTGTTTCTCTTACTATCTTCTCTCTTGTGATTTGTCTATCTCTGTCAACTTCTACTGTGAAAATCTATCCGTGCTTTTCTTCAAACTTTGTTCAAAAATATTATATAGTGTCTGTGATTGTATTGGATCAAGGAATTTTATTTCAATGGGCATTGTTCATATTTTTTTAAATGTTGTAATTGAAAAACCATTTCGAGGAATAGCGTTACCGATAATTACGGACTAATTAATCATGAAAAATATTCATATTTTATTGATATTTTTGATAAAATAGGATTGACCTTCTTTGCCCTTCAAATTACGTCAGCTTTGGCATTATAGTTTTGTATCGTTACCTCAGAAAATAAAAAGTGGCTACAATCTGTCGACTGTCAAATTATAACATATTTAAATGTCAAAAATATAAACATTGCGACTTGCCTCATTTTATCATTTTTTGTTTTCGTTTAGATCTCATTACTTACATTATTTCAACACTCGACAATATTTAATATATTGGAAGAGTTATGGAATACAGGGAGTGCTTTGTTCCAACTTGCAGCAATAATAGTAATAATAGTCCAAACAAAATGTTTGTTCGTATTAGAGAAGATTTGCGAGAAAAGTGGTGTCGTGATGTAGGCGTTATTATTCTATTTGACGTTTATTAACACTGACAGACGTGAGCTGGACGTCGTTGTGTTGACAGATTTAAATTTTTAATTATGTACCAGTGAGGCTATGGTACTTAATCTTATAGAGCCAATGATGACGTCACTTACCTTTAAAATTTAAAATATTTAATATTTATTTTTTTAAATAAGTAGTTAACCAATTATCAAAATATTCAAATTAGTTTCTCAAAATGCTCTAAATTTTCAAAAAATAAAATAAAAACTTATGGTTAGAAATTTTGGACAATCCCCATTCTGTGAGTACCTACCGCAAAGACTATTCAGGCACTATATTATTGGTGACCCCGATTTTAAGTGAAGATGACTTTGGAATCAGAACAAGATACAGTTTCCAAAAAAACTTCCAGAAGCCATGCACGGGCAGTCGGCGGCACAAGTTCAAATACGGAACTGTATAAAGTTGGTGTGAATATACCACCGTTTTGTCCGGAAGAACCGGGGCTGTGGTTTGCCCAAATAGAAGGCCAGTTTGTTATATCCGGTATTACATCAGACGCAACAAAATTTTACCACGTTATTGCGCAGTTAGATCAGCAATATGCAGCGGAGGTTAAATATGTCACCACCCGCGGAAAATAAATATATAAAATTAAAATCGGAACTTATCAAGAGACTGTCCGCGTCGCAAGAAAAGAAAGTGACACAACTTCTAATGCATGAAGAACTAGGCGATCGGAAACCATCGCAGTTTTTAAGGCACCTACAGACGCTGGCTGGACCTAATGTACCCGATACATTTTAAGGGCGCTGTGGTCGAGCCGTTTGCCTCATAATATACAGACCGTAATAGCTTCACAGGCGGATGCACCCCTGGAAACCATGGCAGACCTGGCGGACCGGGTTTACGAAATTGTTCCTGCTCCTGCGGCACCTGTGGTGGCAAGTGCAGATTTCTCATTCAACGACATGGCGAAGCAGATTTCGGAACTGACGCGAGAGGTAGCAGCACTTAAAGGTCATGTATCACGCTCTAATAATTATGATAGATCCGAGTCACGTGAGGGTAGATCGCAACAATTTAATAGAAATAGAAGTCGCTCACGCTCTAGGCAACGCAATCCGGACTATTGCTGGTATCATAACCGGTTCGGCAACCGTGCTACAAGATGCACCACTCCGTGCAAATTCAACTCGTCGGAAAATGCGAACGGCAGCCGGAAGTAGCGGCTAACGACTGCCCCTCACGACCAGGCCGCTTATTTGTTACAGACAAGACCACTAAAATTACTTTTCTTGTTAATACCGGGTCCGACCTATGCGTATACCCACGATCTGCGCTGTACCAGACCCGATCCAAGACTGAATACCAACTTTATGCAGCCAACGGCTCTGTGATTGCGACATATGGCTGGATCCATCTGCAGCTTAACATAGGTCTACGCCGTGCTTACCGTTGGAGATTTATAGTGGCTGACGTCTCTAAAGCAATTATTGGTGCAGATTTTCTCAGATTTTACAATTTGCTTGTAGATGTGAGGAACCACCGCTTGGTCGACGGCCTCACGACGCTCTCCGCTTCAGCTGCACCAGATTATGAGGCAGCGGACATCGCGTCAATCAAGGCAGTATCGGGAGACACCATATATCACCAATTACTTCGTGAGTACCCTGCTATTACTTGCCCTGCTTGAGCCAACGTGAGGTCAAACATGGCACGGAACATCATATTCGCACAACGCCTGGCCAACCTGTCACAGGTCGACCCAGAAGACTCCCACCAGGAGTTAGGAATCGGCCATGTACCTATTCTTTTAATAAAGTGCGAGATCAAAATTCAATATACCTACCTTAACTATTCTCGCTAAACCAAGTTATATTTTATGTAAGATTTTGCAGTGTGTTAATTTGATTAACAAGCCGTTGTGTTACTCGCTTTTCTGTATATATACTTTTTTTCCAACCATGTGAATTTATAGTACGTATATACGTGAATAGTTTAAAACTAAGTAATTATAGTGCTGCCATTATATAAGGCTATTTGTAAACATCGTTTCTGCCCAATAAAGTATTTATTATTACATTGCTTGGCAATATCGATACCTTAATTGGCAAACCAGCTAACTCCACTTAGCGTCAAATTTTTTTTTGGTTTAGATTTTTTACAACAGTAATTCGGCGTGGTTTGCAAAAACCACAACTCCGATATAATCACAATTCTTTCCATAAATCGCTAATCGAAAATCAGCCAACTCCGCGTGTCACGGAACGTTTAGGATTTTGACAGCCAACTCCTCTAAGTCGGCCATTTTGTATGGCGTACGAGTTGTGTACGGTTACCGCTCTAAGTTTTGTGGAAGAAAAATTCTAAAACTCGACAAAAAGAAAAGTGGTGTTGAAAAACAATTGAAAATTAATACAAGGTATGAATACTTATTTACTTTTTACAAAACAGTGCGAGCTAATTAAGTAATTTTAAGATTTAATATTGACTAGGAGTTGGCCGCTTTGCTTCTTACTTTTTTACACGAGTGTTGGGAGTTATCCATTTTTATGTTTATTAAAAAATTATTTAGATTCAAAATTAAATATTATTTTTATTAATTTGATGATTTCTTTTTATTAAACATGTTTTTTTGTATACATAATTTAACTTTAAAAGTATTTTTTTTTGTGTTTTTTACATTTTTGGCTCTTATTTGTGCATTTGGTGATGGTTTTTTTTTGCTTTTCATGCAGATGTCTAACATGCAACATGAACAGCATGGGCTTAATGATAAAAATAACACAACCTCTGTTTTGTTTCTTACTAACCAAATCCCAAAACCCTATAACTCTTTGGTTGAGCATGACTGCGAAGATTCTAATTCTGCTTTATCGACTTTTTATGATGATGGGTACATTGATTGTATAGAAAACGAACAGCCTGTCGTGGAGTACACGTATAACCCTAAATCTTTCGACGATAATCGAAGATGTTCTACTCCGCAGACATATGAAATAGTTGAGAATATTGTTATTGAAGACATATTTTCGCTGGAAACAGAACAACTCAGTCCAAATTTACTTAACTAACACCCTGAAAATGCCTCTACTAGTTTTGAATCCATTCATGTGTACCCATCTACAAGTAATGATAAATCAGATGAAAATTTGGTTGTTTCTTTGACACATGAAGAACTAACAGCTCATCAAGCTATACCTCAAACCCCAACTGCTTGTCCTGAGTTAATGAATAAGTTAGTCGATTACAGTGATTCTGATTCTGAACCGGATGAACCGGTTATAAAAAGAAAGAATAGGTGTCAAGTTAAAAAAGAAGAATGGGCTAGTGAAATTAATAAAAAGAATAGAGAGGGGTCAAGAATATTGCGGTAAGAAAAAAGTTGATGGAGAGTGGAAAAAAAATATAAAGAAACAAAGAAAGGTGTTAAAGCCCCGGTGTAGCTGTACGGAAAAGATAAATAGTGTCATTCAATGACACCGTATTAATGAAGATGAAAGAAAAATATTATTTAAAAAATTTTGGAATATAACTTGGGGTGAAAAACGAGTTTACATTAATAATTTAATAAAAATCTTACATACAAATAGGCAAAGAGATAGGAAAGACCCTCAAAAATCTAAAAGAGCTAATTCTTTTATTTACCACCTAAAAAAAGGCGAAGAGATGATAAGAGTGTGTAAAACATTATTTGTAAATACATTTTCCATCGGCAAATCATGTATCTGGGGTTGGAAAGTTGAAGGTGCAGCGAAGAATACTGATGAACCATTACCAGAAACTACTTCAAGAAAGCCATTTGACCGAGAAATTAAAACATTGCAGAATTTTTTAGATGAGTTACCTAAAATGCCATCACATTATTGTAGGAAAAGGACAACACAGACTTATATACAACAGACATTTCATCCAAACAAAAACTATATAAAATGTATACAGACTATTGTGAGCCAGAAAATATAAAAGTACTATTGCCACGTTTACAAACACTCTAACCATACAAAAAATTGCTTTATTTAAACCGAAGAAAGATTTGTGTGACATCTGTAATGGATACAAGTTAGGTCATATTACCAAAGAGACTTATGAAGAACACGTAAATAAAAAGAATGAAGCGAGAATGGAAAAAGAATCTGATAAAGTCAAAAAAGAATTTGTCTTTACTGCAGATCTCCAAGCAGTACTTCTAGCGCCGCGGTCCAATGTGTCATCAAACTACTACAAGACTAAGCTATGCGTTCATAACTGGTGTATTTATGACATGAAAACTAGCGATGGGTATTGCTTTCTATGGAATGAGGCCGAAGGTGGGCTGAATTCTGATGAGTTCGCAACGATTACTACAAATTTTATAGATAAGGTAATCCTGAAAATGGGAGATGACAACCGATACATAACCTTGTACACGGATGGGTGTACGTATCAAAACAGAAACGTCACTTTAAGCAACGCTCTCCTTAACATAGCCATGCTGCATAATGTAACAATTGAGCAAAAATATTTGGAAGTAGGCCACACCCAAATGGAGGTTGACAGTATGCACGCAATGATTGAAAAAAAAACTAAAAAATCAAGTGATTAATGTTCCAGCCGAGTATATTAATATTTGCAAGAATGCAAAAAAATCTAAGCCATACATAGTTGAATACCTCAACTATTCTTATTTCAAGAATTTTGAAAACTTAAAATTTTACAATTCCATTAGACCAGGAAAGATGAAGGGAGACCCTAAGGTACATAAATTACTTACATTAATTATTGTTACTAAAATATTGGATCGATACGTTAAGTTCTGTTCTTCTTTTTCAGGTTACCGACATCGAGCTCTTAAGTATGCACCCTCTGGAGAAATTTTTTATAAACTTAAATTACCCAAAGAATACAAATTGCTGAACCAACGCAGGAATGCCCGAATTAACAAGATTCCTTTTGATAATATTCCTAACCTTTACAACGAACGCAGAAAAATAACAAAGAAAAAGTACTTAGACTTGCAGCAACTCAAGAACTCGATGCCAAGAGACTACCAAAATTATTATGACATTCTTCCTCATGAAGCTTAAATGCGATTGTGTACCTACCTGATTTAACATTTTTTTAATTATTATTTTTTGTTTATCTTTTAATTAAATCTTCAGAAAAACCTCAATACTTTTTCTTTAAAATAATCTATCGAGCATATCAGCTAACTCCTAGATCACAAACTTTTAGAGGAAAGGAAAAACGAATAACTCCTAAAAACGCTGTAGTATTGTAATGAAAAGGTATAAAGGACTTTACAGTATCAATAATAACAGTTAACGATATTATCAACCAACGGTATTTTAGAATTTATTATAAGTAGTCTACAAAAAATATTATAAAGTTATAAGTGTCTCCTGAAAAATTTGCTCATATGGAGTTAGATGGTTTGCCAATTAAGGTATCGATGTTTTCTTGACAAGTATACGTTTTATCAAACAAAAAAACAGACTTCAATTTATCTTCGAAGTCCAAGGTCAAATATCAATGAAATTTATATGGGACCACTTCGTAGCTATACTGTACCCAACGCAAAAAGAATTTTCCAAATCGGTTCATGAATGACGGAGTTCGAAGTAACAAATATAAAAAATAATGTTAAAAACGGTACAATTTGTTCATCAACACACAGTTCTTTTCTAAAGGTAGCTCCAAACATCGGCTTCTAACAGTATTATAGATTGGATGTACCCTGTATAAGGCATCAGTGCAATTTTGTGGTTTCTGTGTGTTATCTACAAGATGTAAATTGTTGCGTAGTTCAAAAAATCTGTCTCTTGACATGTTTCCTGTGAATAGACCAACTGACGTTGGTTTCCCAATACATTTAAAAAAAAAATTCTACCTCATTTTAATTCGTATGTTTGAATCTGTCTCTTTTCGACTGCACTACGTACAAGTTGGTCATCTCAGCCATCACACGAAATAATCCTTGAGGAACATACTTGAAAGTAATAATCGACTGGGTTAACGACAATATGTGGAAACCAATCAGTTGGTATTTGGTATCTATTGCTGTGACGCCACCTTGTACTCTTTGTTGCTTAGGTGTAAGAAATTCTAAGAAGATGAAGAACGCCCCAAATCAGGTTGTTCACAACATCGGAGTCAGTAGTAGCAGGAATCAGTTCTTCATCGAAATCAATAGGTTGCCCATCATCTGATTCAAGTGGAAAGTACTCCCTTTGGTTTCGATTCATACATCTGCCCTTATTCGTAGTTCTTGATTCACTTTAATCATCATTCTCGGTTTCATCATCTGAAGACAACTCGAGATCAGACAAATTTCCATTTCGTAGAGCATATAATGCATCTGGCGAGAACATTTTTCATCAGGATTAGTATTTTTATCTAAAATTATTATTATAATTTTAGATAAAAATATATTTATTAGAAGATAGTGTAAGTGGGGCGGTTAGTGTTTAGTTTAGTGAAAAAGATAGTGTTGAGTTAGTTTAGTAGTATATATAAATAAAACAATGCAACACAGAGAAATAGAAAAATACAATGGAGGTTCTAGGTGGTTTGAGCATGATGGCCACTTCTATATCCAACACCGGGCACGAGGGCAATCGCAATACATGCGCTGCCATAGCGACCGATGCCCTGCTCGGTGGACATTAAAAGGCGATATGGCTTCCGCCGTTTAGGGCAGCCATGACCACGAGCCTTCCCCATGGTTGGAAAACCGGTAAGTTAATTTAATTAGCCATGGACTTGCTTAAAATTTCTGCGAAAGAATCTATTTATTACGATCCTATCCTATCGTTATCATGCCCTGCCGTCACTCCCAGTCGCCTATGCTAAGCATCTTCGGGTTTTCTTGACAACGGTCGGTCGGCGCACGAAGCCTATGTGTAGCACCGGACTCCACAGAAATTATTTCAAAAATCTGCATTCAAATTCGTTTTTTTTTTTTACGCTTAATAGATCTATGTTTGGCCACTATCTCGCCTGATGTGAAGCGATGATGTGGCCTAAGATGGAGCACATAGTTCTAGAGAGAGACGGCAGTTGAGCGGCTGCTCAGACCCGTCTCCCCGATGGTTCACCGAACATCATCCCGAAACACGACTTGGTCGCTTGACGGCATGGCTTTGTTCGGTGGGTGGTATTACAACCACGGCCAGAGCCTACCATTCCAAAGCGCGTAAGCGGGTTTCATCACGATGTTTTCCTTCACCGTTTTTAGAGCGAGCGTGCAAAAACTGCACTTAACTATAAGTCATTGGTGCAGGGCCGAGTCGGGATTCGAACCCAGATGCGTCGGATCGAAAGACGAGACGAGTTCCCGCTGAGCCACACTCGCTCATATGGTGTTAAATTAGATGCAGAATCAGAATGGAAACTGAGCGTATCGAAACAAGAAAGAGAAATAATTCTAAGAGAAAACCACGATGAACCAAACGCCGGACACCTCGGAACTTCAAACACTCTGACAAGAGTCGCCCAGAGATATAACTGGCCAGGAATGTTGAGACGTGGCAAAATACGAGAGAAAATGCATCACATACCAGACACACGAAAGGTAGGACAAGAGTGCGTCACAAATAAGTTGGACACGGACACGTCACGTTGAAAAAAAAGGAAAAGATGTCTGAAGTTGCACAAGAAGGGGACATAATGAGGCCGGGAGTTTTATATGACACATGTTGTATGGGACAAGGATCGCACCCAACATAACTATATTAAAAAAACTAGCTACGCCCTGCGGTTCCAACCGCGGTTTCCCGGGATAAAAAGTAGCCTATGTGCTATTCGAAGTCCTAAAGTACCTACATACCAAATTTCATCAAAATCGGTTCGGTAGTTTTTGTGTGAAAGAGTAACAAAGATAAACGCGAAAGTTTGTATGGATATACAAACTTTCGCGTTTATAATATTAGTAAGGATATTAATATTAATTGATACTTAATACGACAGGATAAACAGGTGCGTGTCGTCGGTTTATCACACGAGGTGAAGGAAACCATAGACCTAGCCGCAGATAGCGAGGAGGAACGCGACACCTTACCCCTGGCGGAGAACGCGTGGGTGTCCCAAGTAATAGAATGCCTGGAACACCCGGACGAGGTCTGCTGGTCCCTCTTCGCAGAAGGGGACCTAAGCTTTGACCTAATTTAATCCGGAAACGAACCTGTATACAGCGACATATTCTCGCCGGAGGAAGTAGGGGGATACGCCGCAGGCGGAACAACGCCCCACCAGAACGGTAAGAAGAAGAGGGAAAAAAGATGCGGGACCACAAAAGAGGCGTGGTCCGCCTGTCAAAATATAAATATCGTGATGGGAGGGAGAAAATTATTGTGTTCCTGGCACACAGATATAAAATATAGTTTACGTTTGTTGATTCATTTTGTAAGAGTAATTTAATAATGAATAATTAAAATAGGTATAATGTGTTGACTGAAGTGTTTCATTGCTCCATTGTAAGTACAGCGAATAGTAATCTTAGCGGCATATTACAATAATACCGAAACCCGTCGAGCTAGCAGTCATAGAAAAAACTGCAGCAGTGATTTTATTTAAATTCTATAATTAAGCAACTCAGTAGGTATTTAACAAAGTATAACATAAAAGGTGGCAAAATATTTTATGCACCCGCCGCCGTCATGCTTGAGCCAAACCGGTCCCTAATAACAAATGTAAGTAATGTGTACCTACCGCTATCTATCATAATAATATACATACGTTAGCTCCAGAGCATACTTACGGCAAGGTGCGGCAAACAGTGTAAAATAATGTTAGACTTCTTTTGATTATTCTATTAAAGTAGTTAACGTTAGTTAATGAATCTAGCACAATGTTTTGTATGTACCTAAGTAGTTAATAGGTACCCGTTACTTTTCAAGCCGATTAGTTACATAAACAAAGCAACGGCGACCCGGCCCGCAGTAGCAATAAGCATTAGTTAAGAACTTTATATAACATTGTATTGTAGATAATAAACAACCATGTATGTTGGCATTAAGAGTCTCATTTACACGAGTACCCGCTTCCTTTAATCAATTGTTGTTTTATTTTGCGAGAAAAAAACTACACAAAGAATTGAAAGAATACTGGCTATTAGAAAAGTTGTTTGTTCCTCTATTACTGAACACATTTCCAAAAACACAGACTTCGATACAAAAGTAAATAGCTTGTACAGAGATATCACGAACTCTTACAATCACGCATTCAAAATAACAGTGAAGATATGACTTTGAAGACATATGCACACGGATCAAATAGGTTCATAGTAAACAATGTCGAAGCACCCAAAACACAAAATTCGTCAGAAGAAGAGTTGATAGAAAAGTTAACGAAAACAGTAAATAATGAAGAGGAAGAAAGAGACGGAGACGAATTCCTTTTTTCTTCGTGTAAAGATTTTAAGAAGATTCCAGACAATATAAAAATAAATGCTAAGGAAGATATAATAAATTTATTAAAAAAATATTCTGCCTAATAGGTATGTTAGGAGTGCAATATCAGCCTATAAATGATTGCAGCGGATGTTTTACTTCAAATATGAACTTTAATGTGCCTTCCACTTCAAACCTCCTATCCAAGAGGAGACTAAGTCGGCCAGCAACTTCAGAATCCCATTACAGCAATATTGCCTCACTTGATGATTGCAGCGATGAGAGTTCATACATAAGCGACGTATTCGGCTAATATAAACTTTATAATAATAATGGTTTGTGTAATTTCATACAAGGTACCTACCCATTACTCAATGGTAGTATCCATGACGAGTAAGACAAGTTACTTTAAAATTATTAACTGCTTACCTCACAGGAATTGCAATCCTTTCTTCTGTCGATATACTTTTTCTCATGTTGATATCTTGTCGGCATATTCTATTTCTTAATATGTCTGTTAATTCTTCAAAACTTCTTTTAGGCAATCGAAAATACTTATAAAACATTTCTCCTGTGATCGGATCATCCTACTTTCTACTAAAATTATAAACGCGAAAGTTTCTAAGAATGGATGTATGGATGTACCTTTGTTACTCTTTCACGCAAAAGCTACTGAATGGATTTTGATGAAATTTGGTATGGAGATAGCTTATACCCTGGATTAACAAATAGGCTACTTTTTATCCCGGGAAACCGCGAGTGAAACCGCAGGGCGCAGCTAGTTTATAATAAAAATATAATAAAATATGTGTAAATTATACTTAACTTTTAAATCGTAGAAAAATAGATCACTACTCGAGTCGACTCTACAATTAGCTTCTACAAGTACAACTCTTTTATTTTCCATAATAATAATTAATATGTAAAGCAATAAACCACAATTCAAGACAAGAACAATCTTTCAATGATATCACACCTTCGGAGAAGAAACTAGAAGAAATTACATTTTTCCTATCCTTTTTGTTTTATTTTAAGTTACCTAGAATTAACATATCGACGGGAGAAAGCGGAAATGTCGTAACTTGCATTTTGAGCTAAATCACTTTTTACCATATTCTTGTATAAAAAAAAATACCGCTTCGAATGGTCTGGGACTCGTTTCCCTACGATAAAATTTTTCATCGATACGACCTTGGATTTTTACTTACTTTTAGCACTGCACATAAAAAAAATTGTTGTAACTAGGGTAAAATATGCATTTTTTTTAAATAAAATAGATACTACTTTGTTTGTGTCACAGTGACTGCTTGGAATAAGATACGACATTTCTGTCGCCCTAAATTTTACGTTGTCTAGAGATACGACAATTCTGCTCTATGACATTTTGGTCATTAAAGAGATACAACAATTTGTTCCATACTAGTACATACATGATGAAATAGTTACTACATTTCAAACATTTTTTTTTTTGCTAATATCATACTTAGCCTAAAACAATAGAGATTAGTTTTGTATGCAGAGATCAGTTACACCAATCTAGAACCATACCAACCAATGCGTGCATTCTTGATACGCCGTTCCGGTCGCACCTCAGTCGATGCGCGAGCGTCGAGTTGCGAAAGCGTGTTTGTCGCTGTGATAAATAAAGTGTTATAAAACAATTCTACGAGCTCGGGTGAGTTATAATCATAATAATTAAGCTATTTCTATTTATTTGTAATTTGTTTTCATGATTATTATTGTTTTTAAACCGTTATTGAGCTTCACTGTGTATGTAGGTATATACGGGTAAACATTTTTGTATTTGGTTTTTTAACTACTTAGGTCCTAAAATTGTACCTAAGTGTTAAAACTAACTTGTTTTATGCTTAACATGAACAGTATGTAGTTGTATGCAGGGTATTGTATGTTTTTGTTGTTGAAAAAAGCACAAATCAATATTATAATAATATTATAGATAATATCAATAGCGCTCTCTCCGTAGCGCTGCGGCTTTCGCATGTTGGAACGCCTGTAGGGATCATGGATTCGATTCCCGACACGGGTCTTTTTTTTAAATTGAATTTATTTCAATATTTCAGTGGACTAGATTATTGGTTTAGTGGACTTGATTGCTAGACTGGATTTAAATGGTTAGCTATTTATGAAACAAGTAATATTATTTTATATTTTTTGTTACTTGATTTTAGATGGCAGAACGTCAGCGATGGAAGGAAGAGTTGAAGTCAACATTATTAACTGATGAAGACCGACCAAAAAAGAAACGTAAAGTTGAGATTTTGGAAGATGTTGTGTATAAAGATGGAATAAAACTACGATCAACATCGTACCGTACGACAAAATTTAAATCTTCGCCAGAACACTCGTCTCTTCCAACTACTCCCCACAGTTCTAAACCAGCCCAAGTAAGTGTCAAAGATCTTACTCCCACCTTTCGCAAGCCGGAATCATACATGTCTGAAACGAAGCGAATTATTGAAAATAATAATATATCGACAGTGCATAGTATACAGCAGCAAGACAAAAAAAGTGACGATTTTGTTCAGACGTCAACAGGCTTGGAAACGCTTTCAAATATCAGTATATCTGATCTTATTCAAAATACTAGTCATGCATCTTACAATTGTCTTGTTACTGTTGATTCTGACGAAAGTCTAGTGAGTCTAGAAGTATATTATGCTGAAGATTCTCATAAAAATAAAGACTGCTTACCTTACACACGTGTGAATGCCCCTAGCACTGCTCAAGATTCTTATAAAAATAAAGATTGCTTACCTAACACACTTATGAAGTTCCCTTGCACTGCTGAAGATTCCCCTGAAAATAAGGACTGCTTACCTAACACACTTATGAAGTCCCCTTGCTCTGCTGAAGATTCTTATGAAAATAAAGACTGCTTAACTAACACCCTTATGAAGTTCCCTTGTACTGCTGAAGATTCCCCTGAAAATAAGGACTGCTTACCTAACACATTTATGAAGTCCCCTTGCACTGCTGAAGATTCTCTTGAAAATAAAGATATTACAGATTGCTTACAAAACGTTTGTCGTGTACAAACGTCACGTAACGTACATATAAGTTCTTCGGACACTAACAAAATTGCTCCTGAAAAAATGGCTAACGTAACTATTACCGATAAAAAATATATTACTGCTGATTGTGAAGTCCAAGTCTCAAGTTCAATTCCAATTGATACAAATTTTGTAGCCAACAACAACACAAATTCTCAAGAATCAAGTAAAAGAATAGATACAAAAAGAAATTGCAGAAGAAAATTAAGTTTTGATAAATCTTACCTTGATTTTTTTGAAGAAGAAGATGCTGACACATTGCTGCTTAGTGAGGCATTTCCGTCAGAAGAATCAAGCTGCGCGTTCGATAGTAATGAAACATCTGATGATTCTCTATCAAGCAAGGCGGGAAAAACAAAAATTAAAAGAAAACGAGGCAAGAAACTGAAGAAGAAAATAAGCGAAAAGAAAAATGTCGAAGAAATCGTGCTGTTAACAAAGGCTAAGCCAAAAAAATATATTAAAAAAGACAATAAAATAAAAAAATCTCTTGGTCAAACTTATATAAATGAAAAAGGGGCGGAAGTTCAACCAAAGTCTATGAAACCTAATCCCTGTAAAGATGTGAAATGTAAACGAAACTGTGGAGATATTTCAGAAACTAGACGTCAAGAATTATTTAATTTTTATTGGAAACTTGGTAGTTGTCAACGACAAAGAGATTGGATAGCTAAATGTGCAATTAAAAAAAATACTGCGAATAAAACTACGGATAAAGGCGAATCATCAAGAAGAAAATTTACATTTGAATATTATATAAATGAAGGGGAGGAAAGGAGACAAGTATGTCAAAAATTTCTATTGAACACGCTGGATATAACTCAAAGATTTTTAGGGTATACTTTAGACAATGCAAATGAAGGGTTTGCAAAATTAGATGAAAGAGGAAAAAATGGTGGTACAAACAAAACATCAGAAGATACTATAGACCATGCAAAACAATTTATATCATCTTTACCTTTAGTACCATCTCATTACTGCAGGAAGGATTCTAACAAACTGTATTTGCCAGATGATTTCAAAAATATGTCTAATTTATATCGGATTTATGAAACAAACTGTATTGAAGAAAACGTCAAACAAAATATGTCCTTGAAAGTTTTCTCAAATTGGTTAAAAGATAATTACAATATTGGAATTCATGTCCCTAAGAAAGATAAATGTATGCTTTGTATGACACAGACATTTGATGTCAAAAATTATGACGAGATGACTAAATATAATAGCCACATACAAGAAAAAGAAGACTCCTATAAAAGGTTTAAATGCCACCAAAACCTTAATGGTATTGATCCCACTATACTATGCGCAAGTTTTGACATGCAAAAAGTTCTGAATACACCACATGGTGACAGCATGGCATTGTACTACTGTAGAAAAATAGCTGTGTACAATCTTACAATTTATGAAAGTAATACTCAGAGAGGATTCTGTAATGTATGGACTGAAGTCGATGCCCGTCGTGGGTCTAATGAGATTTCCACCTGTTTATTAAATTACCTTCAAGAAGTAGACAGACGAGGAAATGTGAAGACTGTGCTTTTGTACTGTGACTCAAGTTATGGACAAAATAAAAACAAAACTATGTTGAGTATGCTGAGATATTTTATGTCCATAGCTATTAATGTAGAGGTAATACAAATAAATTACCTTATTCCAGGACATACTTATATGCCGGTCGACAGTATGCATTCTGTAATAGAGCAAGCTGTCAAGAAGACGACCGTATGGGCTCCTTCCCAATGGGCAACTGTTATGGAAATGGCACGCAGAAAGTCATCCCCATATCGCGTGTCCGTTTTAGAAGGCAGGGACTTTATTGGGTTCGAAGAAATTCAGAGCAAAACATTTAAGAAGAATCAAAAATTACAAATATCTAAATTATGTATTGCAACATTTAAGAAGACAAACCCGGACATTATGTTTATAAAAAAATCTATGCTCCCAGATGCCGAAACAACTTCAGTTTCTCTATGTAGTTTAGACAATGCGCAACCAAAACTGTCTTTGTATTCAAATAAGCTCCCTGTTTCAATCCAAAAGTATACAGATCTTAAAAAGCTGGTGGACAAACAGATTATCCCCAAACGCTTTGCTGACGAATATTTTAAATTAAAACACGACAAGAAAGTTAAAGATACTTTGCTTGAAACTGATGAAGAGGAAGAGAGTTGTGATTAATAAATAATTTTAATAGTTTCACGTAACTTTCATTGTTAAGAGATTTCAAAAAGGGCAATATTTTTCTGCATTATTTGGCTGTGTTACAGTAGCGTTATAGGACTATCGGTTTCACTATCGATAGTTTGACTTTAGAAAACTGTAAAACTATCGATAGGATAGGCCTATCGATAGTTTTACAACACTAATTAGTGCAGCCACATATTGCAAAAATATATTTCTCATTTAGAAGCCTGTATGTTCTTTTTTATGGTCAGTTGATTATAATAACATTTTCCAAAATTTAATAAAAATATTTAGTTTAAGATACAGCATTTCATTTATAAAACATCTGTCGCCATATTTGTACTTAAAACAAATCTTTGATGCAATTTAATAAAATAAACGACATACAGCTAAATGAAACATGTGTCGAAGGTTTCATATTTAAGATACAGCAAACCCGTACCTCAAAAAACATGTCTGTCTAAGTTATCTATATATTTCATCTCACAGATACAACATTTCTGCTGCCTGAAATTGAAACATGAATTGGCGTAACTTGTGAAAAATCAATGATACACAAACTTTACGACAATTTAGACAAAAGCATCAGATAGGCTTTAGATTAATATAAATACATACCAATTTTCAACTTTCCAACTCTATAAATATATGAGTTATGAATTTTTGAAATAGTTTTTTGGCTCTGGTGTAAAGTTGGGTTTTTCAAGTTACGCCACTTCCGCTTTCACCCGTCGATATGTGTAATAAAATTATTTAAAATACTAAATTCGTGTTATTATTTTCATCATTTAATTAGGTAGGTAGATACTTACTCAATAAAATTGTATGATCTCAATAATAAAATACATATTATACGTGTAGGCAACCTGATACCAACTTACTCGATACAATGACTTAGGGATGGCATCGCTATGCAGCATCGCATAAAAAATATTATTACAGACGCAATAGGCATTCTCATATGCTATGTAGAATTGACAACCCTAAGATACAGTAGGCAGGATGCAGCAGTATTCATATACTTAACAAGAGTCGATCTGTTTTTAAATTACTTTTATCTAAAGGTACCCATTAGGTTTTTCAATAGTAATTTTTAATAATATTTAGTTTGTTGCAAAACAATTTGGATACTAACATCATGGTCAGAGAAAAACCAGACAACAACGTTACGTTTTTAGAAAGAAGTGCAACAAGCTGCATGGAAAATCGCACGTGATAAATAATGAGCGGCGACGGGGTACGCAAATGATTAAAATTTAAGTAGAAATTACTGGGCATATGAGACTTAATGTCTGATGTCTCAGGGTGATGAGCGCAATGCAGTGCTACGCAGTACTTTTTATGGTGTTAAAAGTTTGGTCTGGCACTGCAATTGTTATGGGCAGGCGTGGCGCTTACCATCAAGCGAACGACTTACTCGTATCATCACTCAATTCCGTGAAAAAATATAGATAATAATATTGTTTATTAATTCAAACACACAAAATAAAAAATATAATTTCATCCACTATAATTTATTATTCAAGAATTTATATGATTATAATTAAGTTGTCCAATTGATGGTTGTTGACGTTTTTTGCCATGGGTATATTCGAAGATTGTCCCAAATAATCAAAACAATATCCCAAATAATCGAATTAACATTCCAATGCGTTATTTGAGAGACGCTGAAGATCCATATTCTTTGGCTTCAAATAATTTTAAAAAGCGCTATCGGTTATTCCAAGAAATCGTCAAGCATATAATTTTGCCAATGATAACCAATAGGTACCAAAGACACTGAGCCTATACAACGAGGATTCCCAATAGCATCAGAACTTGAATATTGGTGTGTTTGCGATTTTATGCTACAGCGTCTTGTAAGCAATAAGTTAGGTTAGTTGCTTTAACATAAATCAGTATGTCTGTGCAAATTTAATACATAATACGCTTATAAAAATGTCTTTTTTGTGTAATTTTATAGTTAGTATGAGGAGATTTAACGCATGTCTGGCAACCAGCAGTGTCTAAAGCTGTGGCTGAAGTATGACGGTAACTGGCTGAATAACATTCACATTATATTAAATATCCAGCCAATATGTCCTCCCACAGAACAGAATTTTTGAGACTAGACGGTCAACAAGGGCTACAAAATGTGGATGGTGCAATAGACTGCACTCATATTAAAATTGTTGACACTCACTCAAAGAGGATCAAGAAACAGCGACTTTACCGGGTACCGAGGAACGTGAGGCCTATACACATATGGAAAAGGAAGACAATCATATTTGTCTTCAACGATTTAGAAAATTATTGAAATATTGGGAAGTAAGGTTTAAAATTTATTGTTAATGAAATTATTGAAGCCAAATATTTCTCAATAAGCGTCGATTCGACACCAGACATATCTCATACCGATCAGTTGACTGTAGTGCTGAGATACGTTTCGTCAAAAGGAGAAGTAGCAGAACGTTTTCTCACATTTATTCCTATCGTGAGTCACAAAGGGAAAGAACTAGCTGCTACAATTTTAAATTTTTCACATCAATATAACATTGATATAAAAAATGCGAGAGGTCAGTCCTACGACAACGCTTCGAATGTCTGGTTGTTACAATGGTATTAAGAAAATCAATCGCCTTGCACACTACGTTCCATGTGCAGCATACTCACTGAATTTGGTTTGAGTACATGCTGCGGGGGCTGCGTAGGAGCAATCTCATTCTTCGGATTTGCACAGGAACTATACAACTTTTTTTCGGCGTCAACTCATCGCTGGGCAATTATGCACAAAAATCTCAAACAATAATGAATGTAAACAATCCTCGTCTTTAGTTCTCAAAAGTGTCCGACACGAGGTGGTGTGCAAGAGCCTATGCAACTAAGGCTTTTTCAAAAGGTTATAAGAGTTTTCAATAAGCTTTGCAGTCTATTGCTGACGATAAGACTCAGACATCGCAAGCGATTTAAGAGGCTAGATGTCTATTAAAGGATTCCGAAAAAAAAAGAAAATGCCGTAATATTCTGGGCTGCCATACTGGAACGAATCAATGGAGTCAGTATATCTTTACAAAAACCAACTATTGAAAAAAGAATAGCAGTCGATTTTTTTAAATCGCTGTTAGATTTTTTGCTTTCACAGCGTGCTAATTCATGACTCCAAAAACGGATGATTTGAATCCTTATCATTCATCTAAAAATATTATACACTTAAAATAAAACTAGGTTTCATTCGATGAAGAATGATTACTTAAAACAATTATAGATGTTGCTTTATTCCAAGTACCTATATCATGTGCTTACACACTGGTTAAATATTGCTATAATTAAGACGACATATTCTTCTTACACAAAGAATACGGATATTCTTGGAATGAGACATTATATGTATTTGAAGTGATATGTAATGACAAGAAAAAGTTATTCTTAAATGAAAAAAAATATTCTCAGATTAAAATAGTCGATTGGAAACAATGATATGGTAAAGTCAAGCATACGTTGCATACGCCATATCAAGTATAAATCATTATTATTCTTGGTCAATAAATATATTTTTAAATGAGGGGATTCAAAACCGCCTCTGTCACAAATTATCGTCATGCGATGTTTTAATGTGGCAACATTCTTTATTAGAACCGTTTTTCCCCCGAAGGGTAAAAACGGATATTTAGGTTTCTGCCGAAGCTTGAACCACAGATGAGATATAGCCCTTGTAACTCAGTCATTTTCGTTCTAAAACTAGTGAGGAGCGCCATCTATCTCGTGTGACAGGAACCAATGGACGCCACTTGAACAGCGCTCGGCTGTTATTTATTCAGTACCTAAAGCCGGCAAGGCCTTCAGGTGTGGTTCAAGCTTTGGCAGAAACCTAAATATCCGTTTTTTACCCTTCGGGGGAAAAACGGTTCTATTTAGGTGTTCATGCCTTCGCTTGAACCACAGATGAGACGTGTTTAACCTCTGCCGGCGCTGTGCCAGGCGTACTGTGAATTTTAATTATTATTTGACTAAAGGTGAGTAACAGTGAAACAAACATAGTAAACTTTACAAAAATTATGTGTATTTTTATTTTCTTTCAAATTATCCCTTAGCTATAAATTCTTACAGATCAACAATCATGAAGACACAGCGATTAGTACATATATAATCATAAGATTAACTAATTGGTGAAAAGCAATTACTGATATTGTTTCTTGTAGAAGTCGTAGCCGTTGAACGTATTTCTCTGAAGTAATGATTGAGAAATGTATGCTTGGATCTCCAATTGCCTCTTCTTAAAACTTCATCTATATCCATATTTTTGTGTATCCAGTTGTCCGTGGCAACACCAGCCCTTATGCTTCCTGGCGTAGATGTTATTTGAGCTTCTTTAAAAAGGGTTTTTATCCAGCCTGCGATCACGGCTCGAGACGCTTCTTTAACTTGTCCCCTAGATGTTATGAAAAGGCTTTCTATCTCCTTCGATTTACGGCGATTCTCAGATAATCGTATTACTTGTTTTACCCAGTGTATCAAATTTAATCGCGTTGTAGGGTTGGATTTAAGACACCATCCTGACTGTCTATATAAGGTGTTATCAGTTTTCGATCCGAATTTTGGCCAAAAAATCAACTGATCGTCTTGTTCTTGAAACAATTCCGATTTCAGACTTAGCAACGTAAGGTTGTGCACTCTTCTTCCTGAAGCTAGTAGGAGGAGTACACACGTGTGACGAGACACTGCGAACAAACTTTCTACGTCTAAATTATAAGTCTCCAGGTACTCTACCAAGTCGTCGACTTTCCAAGAGAGAGGTTTTTTGACAACTGGTCTTCTGGAGAGTATTCCTTTGAGCACGTGAGTGACTATTGGATGTGAGCCTAATAATGAACTTCTTCGTGGATTTGTAAATGTTGCCACCACGGATTTATGGACCAATATACTTTTCGGGGCCAATTTTACCACTTCATGGAGATAGCAAAGAAATCTAGCCAGGTCTGTCGGTTGAGGGTCATCAATTTTTATATTCTTGTCTGACGCCTAGTTGACCCATCTCCGCCATGCTGGCCGGTAGGTTCTTAAGGTTGATGGTCTCCAAGAAGCTTGCAGCAATTCTATTTCGTGGTCATCCCAGTCGAAAATTTCTTTAGCCCAGCCCGTACTTGCCAAACCTGCAAATTGAGGTGTTCTACTCTCGCGGGCGGTTGGTTCGTCTGAAGGTCTCTTAGGTTGAACGAAAGGTTGGGGATTTCCCACGGTAGTTGGGTGACCTGCCTCTTCAGATCCTGCATCCAAAACGCTTTGCTCCAGTTCGGCGCTACAAGAAGGTAAGATCCTGTCGATGTTTGAAGATGGTGGAATACTCGTGGTAAAAGAGCTGGCGGGGGAAATATCCACCCCAGGTCGTAGTGCCATTCCCTGCTGAACGCATCGGTGTATTGACTCAACTGGTCGGAGGCGTCTTCGCTCACATACTTCCGTACTACTGCTGAACGACTGGAAGCGAACAGATCTATTTCTGGAGTGCCAAAGAGGTGAAAGATTTCCCTGGTTATATGGGTTTTCAGGTGCCACTCTGGTAGAAGTTTTGTCCGTGATAGACTGTCGGCGAGCCCGTTGTATGGACCTGGAATGTAACGAGCGATCAAGTTGCATTTGTATCGGTCGCATAGGAGGAGGACTAGCTTCGTTGTTTCTAGAAGCCTCATGGACTTTGTTCCTCCTTGTTTTGTTACATAAGCGGCTGCTGTCCGATTGTCTGTCTGCCAAATTATTGATTTTCCCTGCAATTTTGCTCCCAAGCACTTCAAGGTTTCGTATAGTGCTCGGAGTTCTTTTTGGTTGCAGTGCCATTGGCGCTGGGAATCGGTCCAATGTCCCCATATTTTTTGGCTGTCCGCTATCGCTCCCCATCCGGAGTCTGCGGCATCTGTAGTTATAAACATTGTTGGATTGGAGTGATGAATCGCTGTGCTTCGATGTGCATTTTCTAACCACCAATTTAGTTGCTCCAACCCTTCCTCTGTTATTGGAAACCTCTTGTGTGGGTTTTGTTTTGGCAACTTGTTGGATTCTATTTGCAATCGTCGGCAATGCAGTCTTCCTAGTGGCACTACAAACGTGGCAAAGTTTAATTTTCCCAAGAAGACTTTTGCTTCGTGCCAACTCCAATATTTCCTTTCCAAGTAAGTGTGGATCAGCGACACCAATTGTTTTGTTTTCGTTATTGAAAGCATTTTTAGGTTTCTGTTGGTATTCCATGTTACTCCCAAGTATTCTAGGCATTGCGAGGGTTCTATTATGGACTTTTTCCTGTTTACTGACCATCCCAATTCTTCTAATTTGTGGATGACAAATATTGTCTGCTGTCTTAAGGTATTCGGATCTTGATGAACAATTAAGAAATCGTCTAAATAAACGACCACTTTTATGTCCAATTTCTGTCTGAACCAATGTGCCAGCCAATTTGTTACCTTTGCAAATGCAGATGGGGCGTTTGCTAGTCCGAATGGTAAACATGTCATCTCGTATGTTTGCCCCTCGTAAACTAATGATAGGAATCTGCGATGCGTCTCTACTATTGGTACATGATAGTAGGCTTGTGAGATATCTAATTTCACCATGTAAACTTTTGGACTTAGGATTTGTGGAATCCGGTAATGGTTTAGTAGTCTGAATTTGGGTGCATGTACATATTGATTTAGTCTTTTTAAGTTGAATATTGGCCTGTTTGTTCCATCGGTCTTTTTCCTCAAAAACATTGTCGACAGGAATCCTGTTTTGTGTGTGCTTAGCCGAAGAGCTTCCCATTTTAACATCTTTTGTATTTCGTTCTTCATGCTTTCTGAAGGTCGAGTTACGAACGATTTTCTTCGACTTGCCAGTTTGATTATTAATGGCTTCTTCCGAAAGGGAATTCTGTAACCCTTCAGAACGTCTATAATTGATTGAGGCGCACCTATCGACAACCATTTTCTTTGATGGAACACTAACCGACCCGCTTTGAAAGATTCCAAGTCATGACTTCCTATTAGTTCCTTTCCATTTGTTATTCTGTCCCTTTGTACCTTTGTCGTGCTTATTTTGTTCATTGTTGGCTTGCGGTCTTTTGTCGCCAGATCCGTATGAAGGGTTGTAGTTCTTGCCAATATATTTGTTGGTGTCCTTTCTGAAACTTCTTTTATCTCTGTAATCTGGCTTCCGAGCCGGCTTTGTTGTTCGCGTTAAGGTTTTCTTGAAGGGAAAAAACTTTTGTATTCCTCCTTGGTCCTTCACTACTTGAGTTAGTTCAGGTTCCTTGAAAAGGTGGCAGTCTGAAGGCGGTATGCTGTGAATAATTTCATGTAGAACCTTATTCTTTACCTTGAAGACGTCTCTCCTTTGCTGAAAAACTTCAGCTCTTCTGCCGCAGACGTATTAAAGTAGGGCATCTGAACTTTTACGGAATTTCGAATCACTGGCCAAGAACTCCTGCCCTACCTTTTGTTCATAATCTCGTGGTAGCTTATTACAAAGCTCTTCGAATGTTTGCCTTTGTTGAAGCAATCCATTTGTAATAGCTCCTAACGTAAGGTCCATCTTCTCCATGAGAGACACCGACGTCCAAGTTGGTGTGACGCCCGCAAACAAGTTGTTAACCTTCAACGCTGAAAATGTAGGCGTAGCCTGAAATTGCTTCTGCACATCTGAGTAGCGTACATTTTTCCAGCTGTCAGTTCCCAATCGTTGACAATCTACGCCCTGCTGTGCTAAGACAGGGTCTGCTTTAGAAAACTTGGCTTCTATCTCTGTTGTGCATGGTTTGAAATCAAAGGCCTTTGCGTTATTGTTTGTTCCTTTAGATTCTTGATATGCCTCTAAACGACGCTGAGCACAAGCAATCTCGTTTTTTAGGGCAATTTCGGTATCTACTGTCTCTTCCCGTTCGGAATCTTCTTCGCTGCAGTCAGGGTGAACAATCGGTGAGCGACTACGGTTCCCTTTAATATTCCTCACATGAGTGCTATCTGAAGCTGATTCCAAAGAAGCGTTAAAGTCTATTGAGTGACTTGAGGCTTGAGGTTTTGTGCCACTGATCCTTTCCGATTGCATATCCATAATTTTTTGGAACATCTCCATTTGTTTTTCGAAAACTTTTGCCATAAGGAGGTTGCTGTTTTCTTCATCCTTTTGTCGCTTTGCTGGAGGCGAGTCTCTTCTTTCTTCACTTCGTCGTTTGGTTGCTGACGAAGTCGGGGTATTTTGATCTGATAGTGAAATGTCGGCCACCCCTTTTTTTTTGAGGTTATACCGAGTGGAGTGCTACAGATAGGCTGTAATTGTCCACACTCGTTGCTCAGAATTCTGGAAGTTATGTCACGGTTTGTAAGTTTTCCATGAGCCTTTAGTTCACGGATGGTATTCATGAACTCCTTGTAAGATGGTTCATGAACCTTTGATGCGACATTGTGCGGAGAATAAATCAATGCCCTTCCCAGGGGCCAGCTGAGTAGAATCTTTCGTATATGGCGAAAAGACCTTTCAGAGATGTCTCTTGCATTCGGATAAAAGGCACGTACTAGGTCTGTAGTAGGTATCCCGAATCTCAACTTACTATCCGTTGTGGATGAAATACTGTCGCCGAACAAATCTTGGTAAGACAGGTCTACCAATTTCCAAGTTTCCCATTCGTTAGGGTAATTGTTCTGTATTGAGCACACAATGGCTCGAAAGGCTTCTGCTTCATCGTCGTCTTCTGGCACCATTTGGGCTAAGTTTCGCATATTTAAGGCCGACTTGCTCGCCATGATCTGCAAACAGTAGGGATGAGACGCATAGTGTTCGATAAGACGACAAGAGTACCGTCAGACGACATGCCCTGTGGGCTAATTATGTTTGACGACTTAGTCGCCTAATGAGGCGACCGCGTCTCGTCGCTGGGCCAGGGGCACCGAGCGGAATTTCCTTGTCGTCGAAAAAGAAATTTAGAACACTTACCGATATATATATATATATTTATTTAGTTTAGGAAAGTATTATCCCTTGTGCACTGTTGTTTCTTGAGGTGTTTCCCGGCTGAGTTACAAAAGCGTACTGAATAAATAACAGCCGAGCGCTGTCCAAGTGGCGTCCATTGACCGTTTTAAAATCAAAATAGTTATACTTACATAGGCTTGCCGCACCATTTTGGAAGCGCAGCCGCGACCGCTACAGGACCTGAAAAAGAAAGTACACAGATTAATAGTAGTTTCAGAGAAATTAGCAAATAGCGTATTTTTCAAAATTTTAATACTTCAAAAATTCATAACAAATCGAAGCTCCGGGAGAGCTCCCGCGTCGAGTCCCATCGTTAAAACGCTGAAATTCAGCAAAATTTTCGCCCACCCACCCCTTAATTGCGAAGCAAGGGAATAGAAATTTGAGCTGTGTGGTGGCCGGGGGGTAAGAACTCACCAAAAGTGACTTTTTAAACTTGACGCGGCATCTTGTTCGCCACCACAAGTACACTATCTCCACAAAATTTGAGTGGTTTTTGACGAATATCCGTGGAGATATCGCCCTTTTGGCAAACAGAAGATTTATTAATATAGTTTATTTTATTTGACCCTTACGCAGTGCGTCTACTTTTATTCTAGGAGTACCTAGGGGTGTTTTGACACCCTGGACATATAAAATTTATAAATTATTAATTGACATTTTAAGCCAAGCTGAAATTGACAATACTTAATCGTATCAATCATATATTTTATTTTATTCGCTAATTTTACAACTTTTACAAATTTACCGTGTCACTTATTTTAAACTTTTGACGCGTTCCCCTGACAAAATGGCCTTAGTCCACACACCATTTAAAAAGACAAAAAACGGCGGAAACACGCAAGAACCTCAAAGATCCCCTACCTTGACCGAACAAGCGGGACCCTCCCAGCTCAACAAGACACGCAGTATTCGGAGTTCCGCCAGGGTTGATACTGTCGTAGTTGCAACCACCACTGAGGGCCACACAACTGCGAATCCCGGACCCACCGCCGAAGTGCAGCCCGCGCCTGGGGACGGCAAGACTGGCCACCTCAGTCTAGTCTACAGCTCGACCCCAAGCGTGCGGAAGAGCATAGGCGAGTGGGAGTCGGTCAAGGCGAATAGTAAGCCACGGACGTGTGCTGCAGCGGGGACCGCCGCCACCTCTGGTACAAAACAGGGGACGGCGGAGCCCTCGCGCGAGCATGCCCGCGCGCGAAAGCCCTCGGTGGAGACCGCGGTGACCCCACCCAAACAGCTCGGCCGCGTGGCGGAAGCCAGAGCCTGCCTCAACAAGGCCAAACTGCACCTCTCCAACTCACGAACATAAGCACCGTTATTAAAACGGAGGTGACGCAGGCTCTGGACCGCCTTTACCAGCTGGTGAAGGAAGGGGAATCGGAGAGGACCAAGGAGAAGAAAGTCAACGTGGACAACAAGGAACAAAGAGAAGAAGTTTCAATAAGTAAAGAGACAACAGGAAATGAAGGACAAGAGATTATGAGAATGATTGTGGAGCAAGGCAAAAGATAGATGATACATTCAGAGAAATGGAAAATATAAAAGAAACCCTAAAGCTACAGCAGACAGCCACACCGGACACTACACCAGCCCACCCAACAACAGGGCAGATGGAGGAGCATGGAAAGCTGCTGAAGGAGAACAAGGAAGGGATGGCCAAATTGGCTGAGCTGCTGACGACGCAACAAGCGATGGGCGAACAGAGGGGTACATACGCCAGCGTCGCAGCTAGCTCGCCGAGGCGACGTTCTTCGGAGGCGGCTGCCATGCACTCCGTCATCATCACCTCTAAGGACGACCAGGAAACGGGTGACCAGGTGTTCGAGAAAATAAGGGAAGTTGTCAATGCGACTGAAGAGGGAGTAAGAATTGATAGGATTAGGAAGGCAAAAGACAGTAAGATCATAATAGGATGCAGGGACAAGGAAGAAATGGAAAAGGTTAAGAACAGAATCGTAGCAAAAGGGGGGGCAAAACTAAACGTAGAGGACATTAAAAACAAAGATCCTCTGGTTGTTCTGTATGGTGTCCTCCAAAGTCACACAAACGAGGACATCATCAGAGCAATAAGAGCGCAAAATAAACATCTGCTCAGCGATGTGTGCGGTGAGGACGACCGCATGGAGATTCGATTCAGAAGAAGAGCGAGAAATCCCCTCACCGCGCACATCGTCGTCAAAGTGTCGCCTCGGATCTGGCAGCGTCTCGTTGACGCAGGGGCTGTACACATCGATGTGCAGCGAATCAGAGTCGCGGACCAGTCCCCCCTTATACAGTGCTCGCGCTGTTTGGGATACGGACACGGAAAGCGATTCTGTCACGAAGCTGTCGATGTGTGCAGCCACTGTGGAGGCGCGCACATGAGGACCGAGTGCGCCGACTGGCTTGCCGATGCACCCCCCAGCTGCGTCAACTGCCAGAAAGCCAAGATGGATAGGACCACAATGCTTTCGGAAACGAATGCCCGGTGAGGCGCAAGTGGGAAGCAATTGCGAGATCCACCGTGGCCTACTGCTAAGGGCGTCCTATGCCAAATTGTGCACCCAACACACTCGGACCACAGTGGCATTTTCTTCAGCATACACACATTTATCAGACGCCATATCACAAACTATGCAAATTGGGAATATTTTCATGTGAAAATGGACCAATTGAAAACAGACAACAATATAAATAGAATTCAAATAAACAAAATAGTAAAATCAGACAAAACAATAGTTAAAGTTAGTAAATTAATAGCACTCACAAAACCGCCGAAGTGGTCCGAGAAACTCGCCGTGTTGAGGAGCAGGTCCGAAACTGTCAAGAATCAATGTGTCGCTGCGTCGAACGGCCGAAGATCTAAAATTAAAGCTCAAAATACAAGGCGCATATTTAAAATTTTTTGTAAAAATATAACTAACATAGTAATAAACAGTAATAGGTATATAAAATTATGCTGGGTATATATTCTAAGAATAAATAACTTCAGCATAAAAATATAGGTACGCATAGTAGAATAATATGTATAATTGTATTTATAAATTAAAGCTTAAAATAAGAAAATAATAAAAATAGCATTGTAATTAAAAGTTAAGAAATAGAAATGGAAAGATTAGGAATATGACAAGATAAAATTTTAGATAAAATGTAAAGTAAGATAAATTTATGAAGATAGGCTTAGCTTAAGTAAAAGGAACAACATGTAAATAAAAATAAGGAAATAGGGACCTGGAAATTAGACAATAAAAATTAAAGTTAACATGTAAGAAAGATAGATAAGGACTCTGATCATGTCAGGGGAACAAAGGAAAAGCAGACGGGGGTTTTAGCCAGTAAGAGTCTGGCACTACCCGGGTGCTCCCCCCGGGTGTCCATGAGGATTTCCCCCGTCTGAGAGAAAAAAAAAAAAAAAGTGGCGTCCATTGGTTCCTGTCACACGAGATAGATGGCGCTCCTCACTAGTTTTAGAACGAAAATGACTGAGTTACAAGGGCTATATCTCATCTGTGGTTCAAGCGAAGGCATGAACACCTAAATATTTCATTTTGCATTGTACTAAAACAGAAGTGAGCAAAGTCGCCTCTATCCTATACAAAAAGTCCCTTGAAATACTTGCTTAAGTGCAAAACCGACTCTATTCAAAACATTGGATGCAAAAGCGACACTGTCGAGGCTCGACCAATGACAGCTTAGCATGTTGTTGAGAGATTTAATGGCGCCCGGCTATTGTTTTTGTGAACTGCGTGTTAGTTTTAATTTAATTGTGTGTGGTAAAAAGTGTGAAAATGGAAATTAATATTGCCCCTGTCGAAGGTAATGCAGCAAGGAAGAGGATCCGTAACAAATCGCAATGGAAAAGAAATGTGAAAAAGCGTGAGAGGTATGTTTCTAATGCCCTGTATTGAGCTGTAAATGAATCAATAATACAGAACATAACCAAGATAAAAAATAGGTACTTTTTATGTTTTGAACGAATGTAAACAATCATTACGTATTGTGAATGACCTTTAGAACGATCACATTTTACTTTGTAGGTATGTAATACAGGATCTTATTTTATTTTTACAGTGTGTTCGTTCGTTATTTTTCGACAGGGTGTCAAAAATAAGTTTAGCATAGATAGGTAGTGCGTGTTGTTGAGCACATTGTTGAGAAGGTTCTTAGCTGTGTCTTATCGAGATTGTGTAGTGGTAATTCATATTTTTTATTTCATTTCAGGTATTCATCGTTAAAACCGCCAAATATTAATCAAATTAGGGCATGCAAACATAACTCCGATAAGCTGAAGTGTAATAATTTGAATCCACAGGATATTCGAAAATTTCACCAAACCTTTTATTCAAATCCTGATAAAGTTTATCAGGATAACTTTATGTTAAAATATATGAAAATACATTCACCCGTACAGCGACATCGTAAAGTGGGACAACGTGCTGCCTCCTTAAAATATACAAAGTTTTATATAAGAACATACGTAAAACCATACAAATTGTTACAAGTTTGCCAAAAGACTTTTGCAAATATTCTTAACGTTGGTGTGCACAGACTAAGAAACATTTCAAAAAAATTTTTGCTAACCGGGGAGTTTCCAAAAGAAAATCGAGGTGGTGATAGGATATCGAGGAAAAATTTAAGGAAAAAAGAAAACGTAATGAGATTTATTGAGACATTTAAATGTATTGAATCACACTACTGTAGGTCTGCAACTTCTACAAGAAAATATGTCCCATCCGATTTAAACATTAAAAAAATGTGGAAGATTTACGAGGAAAAGCAAGAAGATGTGACGCTTAAAGTAAAACAATGTTACTTTAGAAACATATTTGTAAAACATTACAATATCGGTTTTAAAACCCCAAGCACAGATGTCTGCTCGAAATGCTTGGAGTTAAAGGAAAAACTTAAAATCGAAAAAAATGAAGCTGCAAAAGTCCAGCTCATGGCTGCGTTACGAATTCACAAGCTGAAAGCTAAAATGTTTTTCATAATGTTGCGGGAGTATGACGACAGAACCTTCACAATATCCTTTGATTGTCAAAAGAACCAGGCGTTACCAAAAGTGGCAGATCAAGCTGCCTATTACAGTAGGCAGCTATATATCTACAATTTTACCATTGTCATTGGAACATCAACAAATAAGTTTCCTAAACAAAATGTACGCATCTACACGTGGACCGAAAACGTTCACGCTAAGTCATCGAATGAGATAGCATCGGCAGTTTATCACTTGTTGACACAAACGAACTTGACGGGCAAAACTAAACTTCGGATTATGGCGGATGGCTGTGGATCACAGAACAAAAATAGCACGATGATAGCAATGTGTGCGTATTGGTTAACCACCGCTGCCCCAAAAGAAATCACTAGAGTTGAGCTAGTTTTCCCTGTTCCTGGACATTCTTTTATGCCCGCTGATCGAATTTTCGGGCTCATTGAAAAAGAAATTAAAAATAAGGAGCAAATCATCAATCCCACAGAGTATCATGAAATATTTTCCAATTACGGCATTATTAATCATCTGGGTACAGATGTGCCAGTAAAAGATTGGAAAAGTTTCGCCAGTGAAACAATGAAAGCACCTGGTCAATACCACTTCCGTTTTGCAGAATGCAAAAGGTACTATTTGTCGAGAGTTAAAAACAGGTCAGGCCGTTTTTTATTGCGAGGTGAAGTAAACTATAAAACAGATCTTGGTGTTGCAAAAAGTGTAATGAAACGGGGTGTGACCACATTATCTGATTACAATATTCGAGATGTACCACCTTTACAGGTGAATGTCAGTGCATTGAAGCTCAATGACGTTGATAAGTTGTTATCGAAACATTTTGGTGATAACTGGAAAGCAGAGGAACAACTTTCATTCTATAAAAACGCTCTTGAAACAATTCCCGATGTTGGTGGCGATGAGCAAAACGAGGACATATGTGAACACTTAGAAAAAGTAGGCGTGAGTATTTGATTTTAATGATTAAATAAGTGACACTTCCTTATTTCGTATGAATCTTTCGTTTTATTTCAATATACCTACCATATAAGCTAATAAAATATTTTGCATGTCTCCCATTTACATAATATTGCATGAAGTTTCAATTAACTTCAAAAGCGCTTCTATTAAGAACACCGAGTGACAGAAGTGCCTCTATCCATTGATGAATTTCAAAACCGCCTCTATCCAATTTTCGAACTTGATTAAATAACATTACGTTCCACGTATTGAAAAATACTCTTAAATTTTACTTTTAAACAAACTACAGTAGTTAGTTGGTAAATTTAGATTGTACATTAAGCAATTCTACTAGAAACTATAGCGTTTGGGTCTCTAGCTCAAAATCGCAAAAAGTTAACAGAGGCGGTTTTGCATCTATACCCCTCAAATATAGATATTTTTTGTACGTACATACGATAGCCGGATAAGCCGTCTCGAGTACGTCAAAAGACGCCTAGGACCAAAGCAGATGGTCGCCAACCTGCTCCGGTGATCGATTCGGATTAGTGGAAAACCGAAAACGACGCCAGCAACAGAACCGTAACAAACGCGGCACTGCCCCCGCAGCTTCCAGTTCTCTGAGAGCTGCTCCGCCCACCACATTATCTACGAGGGCGGGTCAAAAAGTTCGCGGAATGGAGGGGTTAGAGAGGGGAGGGGGTAGTTATTTTTCCTGTCGCTACTTGTTGACACAATACAATTACAAAAAAACTAAGTTTCAGCCCAATCGGTTCATTAACCTTTGAGATATCGCTGGATAAACAAGTCAATCGGGAAGAAAATATCAACTATGGAGAAAATTGAGTATCATGCCGTGATTAAGTTCCTCACTAAGCAAGGAAAAACGCCTCAGAACATTATGAAAGAAATGTCATCTGTTTACGGGGACTCTTGCCCTGGAAAAACAATGATTTACAGGTGGCATAGTCTTTTCAAGCAAGGTAGAGACTCAATTGAAGACGATCAGCGCTCAGGTCGGCCAATTGAAGCAACGTCCTCAGACATTATTGAAAAAGTTGAAAAACTTGTTTTAGAAGATTAACGTACAACTACCACTCAAAGATTGGCCAATGTAAAAAAATGTTGTTTCTCTATTAAAATATTTTTATGACATAAAAGACAACATGTTTTATTTAAAAAAATACTTGATACGATACTGGATCGATCCATAAAATCGTATCGAGACAGTAGGATCGATACAGTACAATACAGTGTATTACGATTCATTGCGATCCAGAATATCGATACAAAGGACCTGGATCGAATATCCCTATTTTGATACTTTTATATTCTTGAATTGCAATCATACAATACACTCAGTCATTCTTAATAACAATGCAACCCATTCATCTTTGTATTATGCACACTTAGCATGAACCTTAATATTTATATTGCCTCTTTGTTTTTTATTTCCTCCTGAAACTTGCTTTTGTTCATGTTGATCAAGGTGTGGAGCGACTGGAAAAACAATTTGAAAAAAAAAGCAGCAAAAAACACTAAACATGCCGCCGGCGGGAATGGTGGTGGGCCTGCACTCAAACTAAACATGTCTGTCCTAGAAATAAGCGTCATGCATTTAATTGGGGTGCAGGCAGCTGTTAGCATGCCCAGCATAGTCGAAGCTGGATTTCAGCAGGTCTACATTTTTTATATGTATATTTATAATGTCATAGGTAGATCATTTAACATTATCTAACATTGCAAGATCATTGTGAAATTATGCCAATACCAATAATCTTCTTTTTATTCACTCTATTTACTGAACTGCTGTGTACTTCTTTATTGTATTTGTTATTGGAACTACGTGTGAGCAACATTTCAATTTTCAGCTCGATAAAACAGCCTGTAGGTATTGACATACACCTTATGATTACGCTTTGTTCCTCATGTATCTAGCTATGTAATTGACAACATATTTTTTATTTGTTAGGATAATGAACAAACTCCATCACTGGAAGCCACAATATCCCTGGAAGCCGGAGAAGATATTGTAATCGGTATGTAAGCATTTTCTATTATAATATCTTTTTATGCTACTAAGTGACGTGACATGTAAGTCATTTTCCTGGTGCTAGGCGTCATGCCTTTGCAGTGCCATTCAGTGCTTTAAAATAATACAGGGCAGTGCTGAGCTCGTCACTGCACTGGGACATTAGTCTCATTCGCCCAGTATTTTGAGTAGGTATCTTTTATTTATTCCTCCATATATCATTTTCAGGTTGGAACACCCAGGGTACCAACAGAGTACAAGCAGCCAACCTTCTGTGGTGGAGGTGCTGAGCACTCCTGGGACAAGTGCTCAGCCTACAGGGGTCACAACATCCCCATCACCTCCTCCTCCTGAGGAGCAATGGATGCCCCCTCCAAACAAACGAAGAAAGCATGATGATGTGGCGCATTAGTCTCACGAAAGTGACAAGAGTGCAAGGGAGTATGCCAGGGAGCAAGACAAGGTAAATGAGGATTTAGAGAGAAAGAGAGATACTGCGACAGCGTGAAGAAGAATTGCAGATTAGAGAATTAGAATTGCGCGAAAGGGTACGATAGCGAGATGTATAACTTCAGCTACAAGCTCAGTGGCTGGAGTTCATGCAAGAATGTTTGACTGTAGTTAGGTTTTTTAAAGGCAGTAAAGTTAATTAGAAATTTACGAAATTGATTCAAGATACAGACTTGGCTATCGCAGAAACAACACTTAGGTTTATGATTCGCAAACTGGAAGAGCTAAAAACTCCATTGGAAGAAAAACTAGCTGGCTCCTTGAGAAAGCGCATAGTTGAGCGTCGGACGAATTTGACAGCATGCTTGTTGTATATTAGAGATCCAGCTAAATACCAAGCAGATAAAGAAAAGTTTGCGAAAGACGAAACATTTAAATTGCCTCCGAAAAACGTGATTCGAACTGAAATTAAATCACTTATAGAACGTTTGCATCCGCAATGTCTGACTAATTCAAAGACACAGACAAATTCAGATCCATATTGGTCGATCGCATCAACATCAGCTGCCACCGCTAATGATATAGCTGAATTTGATGATGACGATA
The DNA here is from genome assembly GCA_951640565.1 of Petrophora chlorosata. Classification (NCBI taxonomy): domain Eukaryota; kingdom Metazoa; phylum Arthropoda; class Insecta; order Lepidoptera; family Geometridae; genus Petrophora; species Petrophora chlorosata. The sequence goes on along the minus strand of OX621203.1, from coordinate 10,354,671 downwards.
ATGAAACGCTTTCATCTCTTTCTAAGACACGCAGGAGTATTTCATTGCAAGAAGAACTTCAGGAAACATTGACTGCTGCGTTCAAAGAACCTAGAGACCGTCTGGGTGGGTACCACCGCTTTGCCAGTTATTCAGCCGCCAAGCAGTAGTGCGCAAGCATTACCGTGTTCCGGTTTGAAGGGCATTGTAGCTAGCGAAATTACTGGGCATTATGAGACTCGACAGCTAATTGTCTCGAATGACGAGCGCAGTGCAGCGCCGCGCAGAATTTTGCAAAATAAAGTTCTGAATGGTGCTGTTATTGTTATGGGCTGGCGTATTGCTTACCACCAGGCAAACGACCAGCTCGTCTCGTCATCCAGTTACATAAAAAAGAGAGACAGAAAACTAACTACGAATTCTCTGGAGACATTAATCAAAAAGGAAATGAATTTATACTAGTCCGCGGAGTCAAAAGGCGAACTTTTACAGTTCGTGGATAACTGCCTGAGATCTGTGGTTCCAACTAGCGTTGAATTCGAAAGGGCCTTCTCAGCGGCTGGTTATCTGGCCAACAAAATAAGAAGCCGTTTAGCAGACGATTCTTTGGACATTTCTTAAGGAGCTATTTTCAAAATAATCAGATAATCATTTATTCGTACTAAAAATACAAGTCAAACAAAAATTTCGATAACAGGTAGGTACATAATTAGTAGATACGACTGTCGACAAAACATAGTAGGTATTAATAATATTCAAAAAAACATTATTATTGTAATTGTAAATTTATGTTATTATTATTTTTGTTGTTGTGTTAATTCGTAATAATGGCTTGTGATTTGAACTGAACAAATCTTTCATTTGATTGATATATTTAGTTAATTAATCTGTAATATCTAATGGATCTACTGAGTAGATATAGTTTTATTTAATTGATAATAATATCTCAGTTTAATAGTCAACTCAACTTAGTTATAAGTTTCATTTTTTTTTACTTCTCGTTGTTTTGTTTGTCATAAAGGAACTGTTTTATTACTAAAAGATTTTTGTTTGATATTAGAAGAAAAGACTGGCTGTTTCTTTCATTTGTTATTTGATAGATACGTACGTCAAGGTTTACTACAAGTAGCGGCACGAAACTTTAGCGCTGACCGTTATTGCGCAGAAGTAAAAATTAAGGTACTCGAGGGGGTTAGCAGGGTGAAGGGCGAGCGTGCGTAGCGCCGATTGGCTCGTCAGTCGCATTCGGTTCCCCGAGCCAATACGACGCTCCGCGCACATCCCGTGTACAGTCGCGTCATAAAGTTAATTTTTGTTGTAGTTTTTTGTTTGTTGAAATTGTTTGTTAAAGTCTGAATTTGTTTGTTAAATTTAGTTGTTTAAGTTTGTTTCTGTTGTGTTGTGACTTAAAAAGTTAAAAGTGAATAAAGATGCCTAATCCTGTTTTGAAAAGACAGGCAAGAAAAATGGTTTACGACGTAAATTGTTTTCTAAAAAGGGAATCTATCGAAATAATTGATTCTTTGAAACAAATTAAAACTGAAATTAACGAAGCCGTAAATACTTTACTCAGTCTTTCGGACAGCAGTACTGTAAATTTGAGCCAAATTAAACAAACCGCCGAAATTATTAAGGCGGAAAACATTAAACTAAATGGTCTAATCAGCGATCTAGGGAAAATCCAAAAAAGGACAGCAGAGTCTACTAAAACGTCAATTGCAACAGTAAGAAACATCTCTAATCAAGCCAATAGTTCTGATTTGATCACAGTGTTCAGAACGCCTGGCAAAAAACGGTCCAAAACAAAACCGGTTACAAACATTGATAACTTCGACCAAGGCGTAATAAAGAGGTGTATTCATAATTTTCACAACACAAATAATGAACTTCCTACCGTCGGAAAGCTTAAAAGGAAGCTAGAGGAAGACATTAATTTCAAAGGCTCAGAAAGAAGTCTTCGGCGAATAATTAAGAGTTTGGGATTTCGGTGGAAAAACACCGAAAACAACCGGAAAGTGCTGATTGAGACTTCAAATATACGTTTGAAACGTATCGAATATTTGCAAAAAATAAAACGATATCGTCAAGAGGAAAGGCCTATTGTTTATACGGACGAATCTTACGTAGATTCATCGCACTCGTCTTCAAAAGCCTGGACCGATGGTACTACGAAGGGCCTAAAAAAACCTGTCTCGAAGGGACAGCGAGTTGTCATAGTCTACGCCGGGTCTGAAACTGGGTTTATACCCAATGCGTTGCTGACTTTTAAAGCTGGTACCAAATCAGGCGACTACCACGACAACATGAATTTCGAAAACTATGAGAAGTGGCTCCGAACACAGTTAATGCCAAACTTACCACCCAATTCCGTCGTGGTAGTCGATAACGCGTCGTATCACAATAAACAGTGGGATCGGGCACCAGCCTCTACTTCCAAAAAAGTTGACATGCAGGCTTGGCTGACTGAAAAAGGCATACAGTACGAAGAAACACTTTTGAAACCTCAGTTGTACAATTTAATAAGGGCTAACAAGGATAAATTTAAAACATTTTCGATTGATCGAATCCTAGCTGAACAAGGCCATCAAGTGCTCAGACTACCACCATACCACCCAGATCTAAATCCCATCGAAATGGCATGGTCCGATATTAAGCAGTATGTAGGCAGCAAAAATGTTAAATGGAGTGTTGCTAAATGTATTGACCTCATACAAGAAAAAGTTTTACTGATGGGTGCATGGGATTGGCAAAAGTTATGCAAAAAGGTGAAGGATATAGAAGAGCAATATGCAAAGAGTGATCATGTCGTGGATTTGGTAACAGAAGAATTTATCATTCACGTTAATGGAGACAGATCAGACGATAGCATTAGTGAGTTTGATGAAGATGACGCTGCTAGTGCTGACGAACGAAGCAGTCCTGAGCCCGGGCCGTCAACACGTAAAAGGCTCTATCAAGACACCATGGAAGGCGTGACACCATTGTCAGATTCAGATTAATGTAAAATAAAAATTAATAAATTGTCAAATAATGTTTTTATTTTCTACTCCCCACAAAACTTGCTGAAACTATATGTTAGGTACTTACTATAAACTGTAAACATTTCGTTTAGCATCAGACCTATTATTTGGCATTACATAAAAATAATGTCATAAACATTATTTTGCTAATAAATGTATTGCGTGCGCGACAGTACACATAATGAAAGTCTATTGAAAAAATTCGTGAAAATAAATGTTTATCTAACACTTATGATTTTTATTATTTTTTTCCTAATTTATTCAAATATTGTGATTATTTGCAAAAAACACACAATACTGCCAATCTCGCGAGATCTCGAAATTGGCGAGATCTCGCAGTATTGTTACTCATAAACTCGCGGGATCTCGCTTGAGCCCCAATCTCGCGAGATTTGCATTCCCTAGATAGAAGTGACACTGCCAATGCCAAAAAATGGTAAATGCCTTAACGTGCGAATGCAGCACAAAAGTACATTGCTGCTATTTTTGTTCAATCTAAAAAAAGAAGCTCAGATCTAAGACAGACGAAGCCAAAATGCCTTATTTGAAACTAATCGAAAAAGAAACAACATAATTTTTAACCGCAAATATAAAGCCGAAATAAGCAAACTTAAGTCAGTAAATTACGCCCATCGTATTTAAAAAAAATTACAGTACTTTAAAACTTAGATATAATGTAAAAATATTGTTGATTAATAAAGGTAATTAATTACTAACAAACTTAAGTTTTGATTATCGACATAGTTGTACTTTATAAAACAAACGACGACTTAGTCGTTGCTCTTGGCGATCTAGTCCAAAAACAATGTAACCCTAACACGATGTAGTCATAACGAGATTCAGTCTCAAAACGATTCAGTCATATCCACCATCCAGTCATGTTGAGATGTAGTTGTAAAGCTCCTAACCCCTATTTCCATTTGAAGTGTCTGTCAGGACAATAAAACCGAAGCTAAGCTTTACTGCTTGCACCCAGCTAATGTATTCGTTGTGTTTCCGGTGACTTTGAACATATGAGTTTTTATATCTATGTGTCATAGGAATAGTTCTGTGGTCTTGCGAAGAATTTCTTCCGGTTCTCAAAGTAGATTGTGGACTTCTCCCTATCATTCTCCCAAAATAGTATTTAGTAATAAATTGTTTACAATGCATTTCCGGTGACTCAAAAATATATAATATGAGATTTAATATTGTGTCTCAGGGATGGTTCTGTCTTGCAGAGAATTACTTTCGGTTCTCGAATTAGATTGTGGCCTTCTCTCACATCACTTTATTTCTCTCAATACAGAAATTGGCATAAGCAGTATTTACTTACCTATATTTTTATAATGTACTGTGCTGTGTGTATACATAAGTGAAAAGGTATTTTAATATGTAATTACTATAACAGTATTTTTTAAGTAATTTTATTATCCAACCGATGCTTTGAATTTGATCCAATTGCTTGTTTTGAGGAATAAGAGCAAAAGACAAGGAACAAAGAGAGTTAGTGCTAAGTTAGTCGCTATAGATCCATGATGACGTCTGAATGATTGCTTTCAAACATAAGCGGTCATTACTCAATTATAATAAACCGTTGGCATTTTGAAAATGTTGACATGAAATTATTAAGCCAGTTTGGATTTCCGAAACCACAATTGTTGAACGAAATTACCGAACTAAAATACGACACACAACTTAAAGGTCACTTCATCGAACATCGTGAAAAGCAGGAGTACATTGAATTTTGGAGAAATGAGCCTAGCAACTATAAATGTTTACGAGACTGCGCACAATTTATTCTGACAATAATTATCGTAATCTCCTTTCCACTCACTTAGAAGACACCGTGAGGATTGCATGTAGTCCCCAAACACGCTAACATAGAAGAAATAATAATAAAAATACAAAATCATAATTCGTGACGTGTTAACTATTTTTTTTTATTGTTTAGTTATGCAACTTACAATTAATGTTTTTCTTTGTAATAAAAATATCAAATAAACATTTCTGTTTTTATTTACATTAACTTGCACCCGCGTTGCTAGTTTACACTTACAATTCACAAAGCTTGCGGCCTTGTCCTATGTGGCCCTTGACCAAAAAAGTTGACGACCGCTGCTCTATAAGATCAGACAACTCGTAAGACGCTCAATGACCATTTTGCGAAGGTGAAAATGAAGGTAAAGGTGAAGATGGAGCAAAGACTCCATCAACGAACAGATGTGCGCCTCTAAAATGAGCCATTATATGAAACAATATCTCCCCAAGAAACGGCACAGATGGGGCTTCAAATTGTTTCTCATATGCAGCCTACAAGGTTATGCACACAAATTCGAGATCTATAATGGAGGCGACTGCAAAAACACCATATTGCCTGGTGAGCCGGATTAAGGAGTCAGGAAATATTGTTTTCAGATTGGCTCGGTTGGTAACAAGGCATGTCAATCATATTATATATTATGACAACTTCTACACATTTTACGCCTTACGCCTTTGGTCACCTATTTGGCTAAATAGGGTATCCACTTACTGGGGACTGTGCGAATAAATCGTTTACGCAATTGCAAACTACCTGACCAGAAGGCGATACTGAAAAAACCTGTACCTTGAGGACTCAAGGAATGTGACGGCTGTGGAGGGTACTGAAGTAAGTGCCGTCTTGTGGAAAGATAACAGGCTCGTCAATCTTCTCTCCACTTACGTAGATGCAGAACCAGCCACAACAGCAACACGTTTTGACAATGCTAAGAAAGAAAGAGTTACCGTCCCATGCCCCAAAATCTTCCGTACAACACGCATATGGGAGTAGTCCTGTAAGATTCGTTCATTGGGCGCATACCTTACTATGTAGTCGGAAGTGGACCATGCGACTATTTTACCACTTCCTGGACTTTTCTGTAATAAATTCATCGACAATGTACAAAAACGTGCACCAGCTAAATGATAATAGTAAAATAATGAATTTGGCTCAGTTCAGGATGGAATTGGCCTTCCTGCTAACGGCTCGAAACGTGGGCGACCTAGTACAAGCAGTATACAGGGTGAGCTTGAGCAAAAGAGTTTCCGCGGTCCAGCTCAGCCAATTCCATTAAAAGACGTCAGATTGGGCGAGAAATCACATTGGTCATTGTGGTTAGATAAACAACTAAGATGCAAGTTTCCAAATTGTGCAGGGTTTACATATAAAAATGCCAAAAATGTCAGGCGTCCTTGTGTGATATAAAAAAGAACAATAGTTTTCACAAATATATCACAAAAAAAAAATGCAAACTATGATTGTATTTTTGTTTGCCCATACTTATGGTAATACGATAAGTGCGCAGTGTTGTTTTAAAACTACAAATAATATTGTTTGATACATTCGGTCAACTAATCTAAATAAAGTTGTAGTTCTCACTGATTCTAGGAGTTCGTTGCAACACCTGGCTCGGTGTACCTCGAAGTTTCGAGGAACACCGATAGCCTACACTATTCTGGACCTGATTCTTAAATTTCAACAGAATAACATTTTAGTTATCCTCCAATGGATCCCTTCCCATATCGGTCTAGACGGAAATGAGATAGTTGACAGTTTAGCCAGACAAGCCTCAAGTGACGGTATACCTATAAATTTCTTCCCATTTTTCACTAACTATATTTCAACCTTAAAAACTCAGTGTTATGAACTGCTTAAAGAATATTTTGATTTAAGGTCACGTGAAAAGGGCATTTGGTATCGAACGATTCAGCCTCAACCTATGAATTTTACATGGATAGACAACACATCATTCAACAGAAGAGATACTGTGACTGCACTGAGACTTCATGCCGGACACATTCCATGCAACAAGTTTTCGTTTTTAATGAGGAAATCCCTATCACCCAATTGTCCAGAATGTAATAAAATTGATGACATATACCATATCCTAATGGAATGTGTCCGGAATGAAAGTATCCGAAACCAAAAGTTGCCTGAAATAGGTGGTTGTAACAGCATTATGTCCGAGCCTGAATCAGATTCGGCCAGAATGTTGTACAAATTAATTAACCAATAGTGCGATAAATTTTTATATATTATAGTTAAGCCTACCAGGGCGGCATATTCGCACAAGCGAAAAAGCCCTGCAAAATAGATTAAAAAAAATATATATATATTGTTTGACAAAATGTACATATATAATTCAAGAAAAAAAATTTTTTATTTATTTTACTTTTTAAGTATTACATATGCACTAAAAAATATATATATATTTTGAAAAAACACAATCACATTTAATGAAGGAAATCGGCCAAGTGTAGATGAATATGCAAATGTTCCGTATACAATTATTTTATAGTTGCTGCCTGCCAAGGAATGGAACCAATATCAGAAACAACATAATCAGAAAGAGCTGTCACCTAGCATTAGCATTAGGGCCACCTCAACTCGACCCCTTCCCATGCAAAAGTCTTGTCTCCGTTGAAACAATATTTTGATGTTTTTAAAATTAGCACCGTCTTTTTCTCATAACAAAATTATAGCACTCAACATACATTCTCGCACGAGTAAATTTTCTCAACTTTCTCATAATAAATCAAACTCAAAAATAAAATCCAAAGCATATCATTATAAATCTACATCTTAACACGACAGAAAGGGTAAACAAAGAATTAGAATGTTTATTTAGAACATACTACAGGACCAACCATAAAGGATAGACAACTTAGCTGCCAAAAAATAGAGATGTTCAGTATACAATATACTGAGACTACACAAAAACAACCACACCAAATTAGAAGGATTGTCTACCTAGTGTAGGTAGATACCTAATGTATTCCAAACCAGGTTTTACATGATAAAGCATCAAGTGACATCTTTAGACAAATAGGATTTAAAAATAGGAATCTTATCATATCCTATTTTTCTATGTTTTTAGAAACTACATATATCATATGAGTGTAGTAGAAATAGTAGTACTCAACTTATTTAAGGGGTTGATGCATAAACATCTCAAAACTGTACCAGAATGCAATACATTCAACATTATAGATACATATATCAGGCTCTGTTTTTATGATGATATGGGCTTACAACAACGCATAGGTACATGGTAGGCATAGTTGCGGTCTAAGGTAGACCACTTTTGCCCATGAGGTGCCATGGCTCTATGCATACATAACAATATTAACAAAACAATATTGATAAAAACTGATATCTCTTGACGTGTACTCTACAAAATGTAAAAACCACTTTTGGATAGGTACATAGCAAAAAATTTATAAATGCCATAGACCTTCGAGTAGACAGACTTTATCTGAGCCATAGACCGACACCAAAGAGAATGTAACGAGAACAAATTGTTTTTTTTTAAGTTCGCCCTTTACGGCAGGACTGGCAGGAATATTAAACTATCAAATAAAAACTACGTAAGACATGGCGGTATGGTCCTAGAGATTATAGCCTGCCCTAACGGGCGAGCTTATAAAAAAAAACTTCGAGTACACAGCCAAATACTTCTAAGTTCAGACATAAAGCAAATTCGTAAGACTTTTTGGCGGGAAGTGAAAAGTAATACCGTTCGATTTTGTTTTATTTTCCAAACAAAATCGAACTGTATCACTTCACTTCCCGCCAAAAAGTCTTTAAAACTACTTAAGACGTGGCGGTATGGTAAAGACTTTAGCCAGCCCTAATGGGTGAATTTAAAAAAAAGCAAATTCGTATCGTAAATGTTATGTTATTGCTAGGGATATGGTATCGAAACAAAAGTATCGAGTTACTCAGGTATCGAGTACTTTTGTATGATCATAATCATTATCATTTATTAATTGTAAATATGGATACAATTGGTCTTGATGTCAAAATTTTTGTAGCAATGCTCCATATCTAGCCATATTACGGCGAACAATTAGACAGCGGAAATAATACAATATAATAAAATTAATGATACATAGGCACAATGTCAAGTAATATGTTATTATAATTATAAAATAGAGTCAAATAGTTCAAAAATAATTATTATGATTATTAAAATAATAATTATAATAACATTAAATAATATAAGATCGAATTAGGACATTCAGTGTATATAAAAACTCTCGATATATTACTTGAATGCTGTTAATTAAACTATGAGAGCGAGTGTGGCTCAGTGAGAGTTCGTGCGACTTTCAATCCGAAGCACCCGAGTTCGAATCCCGCTTGCCTCGCACCAATGATTTATATACAAAGTATATTATTTTATTATTTATGTATGTATTATATTCATATGATATATGATTTTACAAAGTAGTTATTATAATATAAGTACACCACCGTCTTTTGTCGTTTCACAAATCCTCTCCACCCAAAAGTTGTCTAGAAGAGATCTCTTATTAGCGATAAGACCGCCCATTGTACAAATCAAATTTTTAAGTTTTATTTTTATTTGTTCTTGTTATGTTTTTGGTGTACAATAAAGCGTTATCAATCAATCAATCGATCACTGACTTTCTTAAGTTATGTGTGGAATTAACACTCGCTCTAAAAATGGTGAAAAACATTGTAAGGAAACCGGCATGTTCAAGAATTAACACTTGCAAACATCACTTGTGCCTTTCGTAGGGGCATTTCTTGTTTTATGATTAAACTTTATTTAGAAACCTCAAGCATTAATTATTATTACTTATAAGAAACGTAGGTAAAGTACGTATGTTCAACTAATAAGAATTTAATTTAACATACGTATGCGAACGAATGGGAATTGGGAATAAATCAGAATGAACGAAACGTAAACGTAACGAAATTGTGAAAAATATACAGCCGGAGATACTCAAACTTATAATAACCCTTATTTTCTAGATCATAAGGGTCATGCAACGCATGACAGCTTTTCCCTTTTATGACGGTGACTCCTATGGCTAAAACTGTAATAGGGATATAATACGACGAAAAACGTATCGATTCTTACTCAGTATCGTATCAAAAAGTATCGACTACTAAATTACTCGGTATCGTAACCAAAGCATCCAGTATACTCAGGTATCGATACTTTTTGCGGATCCCTAGTTATTGCATTATTTGCATTTTCTTTCATTTCACGTTTATTTGTCATTGTCATTGTTCGATGCATTGAGGTCTTACGATGGGAATTTGGGACAAAATAAAAAGACAAACCAAATGACGAAATCCAAGTCATTTAATTGGCGATAGTCCGCGATAGTACATATTTGATTCTTAGTTCGTAGGTACTTCATGGCAGACACCGGCTAGTCGGTAGTGTCGGATATTAAAAAGTAAAAAGTGTGCTAATAAAAACATACCGGCAATGCAAAAGTGTGGCCCGGAACCTGCTACAAAAGCTGAGATCAATTTATGATATGATTCGATCAAATACCATTATTATTTCTTTAATAAATACTTGAACAGGTTGGAGTGTTTGTAATTCGTCTTCACACATCTCATCGAAATGGTTTTTCGTTTCGGAATTCGTTTGTTTTGCATAAAGGGTCTACACCTTATTTCAGGAACTTGTCCAGCCTTTTTTATCCAATATTCCATTGGATTTTGTCTCATTTTTGCGAAGTTTTCAGCAGATCATCCATTAGTGCGACGGATCGGGCAAGGATAATACATTCTTTCTGAATTTCTATATTCACTCGATTGATTTTGCGGATAATATTCGCCCAAATAGTTAAATTAAGAATGAATTTAAAATTCCTTATAGCACTTAAGAGATGACCTGCCTCGTACTTAGCTTCTGGAACATGAAAAGTTTGCTTAACTTCTTATAAGGCTTCCGCTGTTTCTGGCAAATTATTTAATAGGGCCATTCACAGTAACATGTTTCGCCGACCATCTCGTATATTTCATCGTTATTTCATTCTGTATTGTCTTTGATAAATATGATACTTGTCTCTTTTTAAGTGTTCTAATTGAAACCTAAGGGTTGAATTATGTTTGGCGAGCAGGAAAATTAATTTCAAGAAGACTTGACTAGGCTGAAGACTGTGTGATGAGATCGGTAGGAGTTTCGTGGGACCTGCGAAAAGAAAAGCAGTTTGTGGATATATACGGGTGTTTCTCTGCTAATTGGAAATTCGTCCATACAAGACTGTTCTGAAGTAGTTTTATTAATCGTTGAGACTGTTTGTTAATAAAATGCAGGCCAATAGTAGATTAAATATATATCTTAAAAAAGTTACACCACACATTATCCTCTTGCATTTTGAGTTATGGACGATTTTTTGCAAATCCGTGACAGGACTGTTGTAACCATCCAGGGGAATGTTTTATGGACCAAAACAATTAATAGTTTTGTTTAAGTAAAAAGTGTTTATGTTTCTTTGCTATTCTTAAAGTATGTAATTTTTTAATATTTAAATCAACAGTATTAAAACAAATCTTTCATAGTGACTTTTCTTAAGCCTAATAAAATAACAGTTGCGTTAAACTTAACAAAATCAACTTCTTAATCAACAATATTTTTAAGACTAAATTGTATGATACCAAAGTCAGTCTTTATAATAATGAAAAATATAGTATCCTGCCTTTTTGCAGAAATTTTATTCCCAAATGTTCAATTTTCCAACTCTCAATTGGATCGTGTTATGCACAAGGCAGCCATGTGGGGAAAAGTACAAACAGAGTTATAAGCGTTTTTCTGTCGATGATTGCACTTCGGTTATGTTTTAATTTTCTTTGTTTTTTTATATTTAACAAATGTTGGTATACATATTAAATATTTTTTTACCTTATCTATTATTTGAAACTGCTGCTATTTATATTAATAATTGGGTTTTTAGACGTGGCTGTTTTGTACAAAATAGCATATTTCGTATAAATCATAATAAAGCATAAGCCAGCCACATGAGTTGGCTGTGTTCAGTATTATTTTTAAACGGGATAATTAATAAAAAAAACAGAAAGAATTATAGTCATTTACTAAAACGTTAACTAGTATACAAATACAAATATAAAATAGTCAAAATATTGTATGATGTATTCATGCATATTTTTTCATTAACTACACTCCTGTTTAGTATTATAAAAGTTAAAGACATGGTGATTTGAATAAAAACTTGGCAGTTAAAAAGAAATATTCATTTAGAAATACAAACTACGAGTTCAATCAACAAATTCAAACTATAATCAACACAATTTAAATTTTTGCATTCATTCCTCCTCGTCCAAATTAAAATCTAACTCAGTGTTAAATCAGTCAATGTCATCATCAGTGTCAGCTCTACTTGTCAAATTGTCATAGAAGTGTCGAGCATCCTCTGGTATTAAATGTCTTATTGATATTATATCACAAAGCTTGGGCTCTGCGATAGGCTTGCCATTTGGCCATAACTTACATAAATGGCTCTTAAAAATACCTTCCCTTTCTGGATTGTCTGAACCATGATGTCTATTAGATATTTTACGAGTAATATCCAAACAGTTATATTCTTCCTGATCAAAGTCAAGCTTCTTATAAATATGATATTGGTCTGCCTTTGTTATTTTTAATTCTCTTGTTTTCAGCCAATTAACTTTGTCATTACTTGTCGTTTTCTTTCGATTCACTATGAGCTTTTCTAGTGTATCAGTCGAATAGAAATCATTGACTTCCATCTGGCAAGTTATCAGAGGTTTTTTCTTTTTACATATAGCCATAATTTGAATGTAGTTGTCAGGCGTATAAATCCGTTGGTTATACTTCAGAGCTCTTTCAATATCGCCGAAGTCTTTGTCATTGGGTAAGTAACTGTGGCCTGGCATCAAGTACTTGAAAGTAAAAGATTCTAGGTTTGGTTTCATCTCAAGAACTGCTTTCATCATGAGAGTAATTTTTATATTCCTATTTTGACCACCACACGATTCCGACCAAAGAATTAAATCTTTTATAGTGTCAGAGACATTCTTATTAACGTGTTTCAGAAGAGAAGATCCCACTTCCTGTGCGCCACGTCCAGCTTGACCCTCGACCCATGTATAACAGTAGCTTTGGTTGTTCTTAGCACTATGCACACCCAAGTTATAGAGCCAGATTTGTCTTTTGTAAAAAAATATATTTGTCTGAATCCGGGGTAATGGTAGTGTTTTTTGCATGTCAAACGTAAGACATTCGATGTTTTCTTGGTTTTTAGCTAAGTTCATATCAAGTTTTAATTGAGATCTTGCTCTTTCAGCCTGCTGAAGATGAATTTTGTGTAATTCCTTAATGCAGTTAACATCACCACCGCTACTTCCTGCATTTGTTAATTCGATGCGGAATTTATCGCATACATTGCACGTATCTTTGCTTAATATTTTAACTTTGATGTTGAAGTTGCTGTAAAAGAATTGTTTGAAAAAACTGTAACTCACAGCGTTTAGGGCCATCTTGGCTTTATATTCATCATAAACTGCAGACAAAGTCACTCCAGGCTTAAAAAATTTTGCCGATGTTTTTGACCTACTATAATGAGACGAGTATAGTGGGAGTGAATCAATGAATTCTTTTATTTCTTGTTTATGCACATCAGGTACCCTGTTTTCTCCTCCTTTTTGTAAACCTCTTTGGTCTAGCAATGGTTTCCGTGGGGCATTCCGCATGTCTAATTACTTTTAAATTCTAATTATAATAACTTTTGCAACTAAGGTATATTTTGAGATCTCTAACTTTTTAACCGACTTCAAACAAGGAGGAGGTTCTGAATTCGTCGGAATCTTTAATATTTTTAATTTAAGTTCTCCGGTTACTCGAAGATTGCTGGACCGATTCGGAAAATCCTTTTTTTGTTTGAAGGGGTATACTTCCCAGGTACCTAGTCCCATTTATTTTTTATCTAAATTACGAAACTTGAAGTCGGTTTTGTCTTTCTAAAAACAATTAATTATACTTATAAAAGAAATCTACTTCTTAGAACAATTATGAAAATAAACACAATATCACAAACTTTATGTAGTCCTCGTTCACAAATCAACGATTAAATATTATACAAATCTGTATTTTGCATTTCCTTAATTTTAAAGAATCCTCTCTTATTAAGAGGTACAGGGTCGCTTATTACCTCTACTATGTCCTCAGCTTTGTACCATATTTTGTCTGGTTTTTCCGGCCATCTAAAGGAGTTGCTCGTTGATAACACCAAAGTGCTAATTTCATATTGATTATCATCAACATTTTCTATTTTACCTGGAAAATATTCTCCTTCGTATTTTATAATAACAAATTGTCCAATGTTAACCACTGGATTTGACTGGGTGAGTAATTGACTCAAAGGTTCATCATCAGGTTCTGTAACACTTTCATCACATTTTTTAGTTTCGCGACGCCTCTTATTCTGTCGGCTCCTTTGAGTCGATCCACATCCTTTTGGTCGTTTAGATTGAACAACGTCTTCTCTTTCTTCATTTTCTTCCAAACTATCATTATTATATTCTTCTAAATTACTATCTTCACTTTCAGCATATGTAACATCTGAATCTGTGTCGTCTGAAGTATCTTCTTCTTTCTATTTTGTGTTCATATTTTTCTTTTTCTTATTCCTTAACATTTGTTCTTTTAAAATCTTTTTTTGCTGTCTCTCTTTTGCTCTCTTTGCTTTTTCCTCAAGCTGTTTCTGTTTTTCAGTTTCTTTTTTTTGTGTGATAATTTTTCCAAGCTTTGCTTGTTACTTGCATATGGAATTTTTTCCCTCTTGCGCTTTTTGTGTTCTCTTACTTCTTCAGGCCAAAAAAGATTATTTTTGAACGGTGTAGGAATTGTTACACCCAATGCAATCTCCAAAGGGTTTTTTTTAAGTGTTGTTGTTTGGGGTGTTGAACAAGGAGGGAGTACCTCTAAAATAGATTGAGTTGCATTTAAGTTTTTATTCAAAGTTGATTCTATTTGACTAACTGGATTCGTTTCTATCCCTGAATTAGTAGTACTTGGAGAAATAGTCTTCTGTCGAAGGTTATTTTCTTCATGACTTCTAGAAGCAGGTTTACCATTACTTGAAGAGGCAATTTGATTCATGTTTGGATATTCTGTGATATCTCGATCACGATCAGCAAATGTTTCAATTGTTGAAAAAGATGTTTCTGGCATTGCTATGGATGTCTGTTGATCATAATTATCTGATTGTACTATATCTAATACTTGTACACAAGCACATTTCTCAGCCACGGAATGAGATACCTGGTTCAGTTCTTGCTGTACTTCGCTGGTAACTACCACATTATCAGCGGGCGATGTTAATGGTACACCATCTCTATATTCCAAGATATTAGAGCTCTCAGATCCAGTTGATTGCTTGTTTTTGGCCAAGATCACAAATAAAAACTCATCCTCACTAGGTAAAATCTGTTCCACAGTGTTTCTGTCCTTGAAGTACATTTTATTGAATAACTCTAACTTTTGTCTTGAAAGCACTTTGACTATTTCTGATTCCAAATATTTCATAAACTCTGTTTGTCTGGGGTCACGTTCTTTTTCTATTACTTCATGATTTTTCATTTTGGTGATGTCAATATATTCAGGTCCAAATGGGAACAAACCTCCTGCTCTAAATCCATTTCGAATGCAGTCATTTGAAATTGCAGCCAATGAATCTTGTAGTATCGGTGCAAAGTGTTCTTTTTTAAGAGTTTGACCAAGATGATTCAGTTGCCATTTAGCGACTTCACTGCGCCAAGCTACTTTTAATGGTCGAAAGACTGCCAAATCCATGGGTTGTAAGATGTGTGTAGAGTTAGGGTAACGAGCAATTATTTCGATCCCATTTGCTGAACAATAATTTGACAAGTGTAAAGTCATATGTGACTTGTGTCCGGCCAGAAAAAATAGAATCGGTTTTGGAATGTCTTGTTGCTTTAGCCAGGGATAAAAAATGTTTGTCATAAACTCGTAGAATGTGCTGCCACACATCCAACCCGATTCTGATTTACCAATACCCCAATCGTCAGGAACACGGGCTGATATATGTGCTGGCACTCTCTCATATTTAAACACTACGAGTATCATCGGGGGTGCCATTTGCCCAGCAGCATTCGCTGTTACCAAAACCGTGAGGTTTTCCTTTTCGTCGCCGCAAAAGTTATAGAGATGTTTTTTGCCCCGTTTACACAAAATTCGGCCTGCTTTTGGCGACAAAAAGAATGCGCTTTCGTCTGTGTTAAAGATACGGCTAGGTTCTTGCAATATATCTTTTAATTATCTTTCTTCTAGATACGAGTTGATTTCGCCAAACCATTTCCGTATGTCTTCTTCGGACACGACATCTCTCGATTTATCGAATATATTTCTCGAATATCAGGGTGGCGTTTTAGAAATGACATCAACCATTTTTTACCTGGTTTATTATTTGTAAAAGGATTAGATCTCCCTTGCTTTAAAACTATTATTTGGACGCTTTCCATTAATAGCTCTCTATTCACCGGGAAATGTCGCTCACTTATAGCTACGAGCCATTTCACCAAAATATCTTCCTCTGATTTCGAAAGAACTGTTTGTGGTCCCATGGCGCAGTCTACAGGACTTTTACCAGATATTTTATTATAAAGTGTGATTCGAGGCACACCAAACTTTTGCGCAGTTGGCGACCTTTTCCCCTTTGCGTACCGCCTCTATAGCTCTCCCCATTTGCTCTGGCGTATAGTTTTTTTTCGGTGCCGTCTAGGAAAGAACAAAAAAGGCAATTATGGACACTGAAAATGTTCCAGTCTTGGACGCTTTGTCCATTACTGGTACGCGTTAACCGAAATCAAAATGGAAGGAATATACTTAATTGTTATTATAAAAAGAATAATTTTAATTGAGCAACTCAAAAAGCACGCAATAATATAGCTTTCGACACCTGTCCATCACTGGATATTTAGCTCTTATTTGAACCAGTAATGAACATCGCAATAAAAATATGTTTCCTTGAATTGAAATTTTTAGGTTAACTTAATTCATCTTTTAAATCTCATGCTATTTCACTTAAATAATACCATAATCCATTAAACAACAATACAATGAAATAATTTTCGAAAAACCATACTCTGTTAGAGATTTTCACAGTATAAATGGTTTTTTTTGGAGATAACCGATAGTTCACTTTTTACGAGACTGCCATCTTAAAACAAAATGGCCGATCTCGATGACGTTTGTCATTATATAGCTGACATTCCAGAGATTATGTTTTGGTGTTACTAGCTTGAAAAAATGTTTGCCTTTTGTTAGTTTTTGAATGGAAATAAAAAAGTGTCTATAATTGGTTCTTGTTCATTATTGGTGCCGCCACCCTAGGTATTAAGTGACTAAAAAGTATCTGACTAAAAAAAAAACAACTATACGTATGTTCTATAATAATTTAGGTTTATTCACAACCATAACCAAAATCTGAATCCAGGATTTCCATCTCGAAAGATTCAATTGACTCATTGGAATCACTATCTCCAACGTGAATTATAAAACTTTCTACATTTTCTTCTGTTATTCTATCCCTTTCTCTATATTTATTTTCAATGTGAATTACATGATCAGTCATTTTCTTCCATTCCTGTGGAGTTATGCTTTCAAACGACACTTTAATAAGTTTCTCTCACAAAAAAAAAACTACGTATGGGTTGTCTAGCGTCTATAGGAAACAGTTTGATGAAAAAACCACAGACGGCAGCATGTATCATGTAAAAAGTTGTCGGATTAACGAAATGAAGGTCGTTGCGTTTTGTTAACTTGTTAGTTTTTAATTATTTGGCTTATTGAATTGGAACCATGAAATAAATGGTATTTCTTTAAATATTGACTATGACAGTTAGTATAAACCCTAAAAACATTATCGTATACAATTTTAAAAATATTTAAAAAAAAATTGGCACGATTTGCCGCCCTTCGCGTCTTGCCGCCCTAGGCCCGAGCCTACTGGGCCTTAGGGCAAATCCGCCTATGGAAAGAACTGTTTGTGGTCCCATGGCGCAGTCTACAGGACTTTTACCAGATATTTTTTTTAATAAGTGTGATACGAGGCACACCACATTTTTGCGCAGCCGTGGCGACCTCCCCTTAGTATACCGCCTCAATAGCTCTCCCTTGAAATTACATTTTTAGGTTAACTTAAATCATCTGTTAAACCTCATTCTATTTCACTTAAATAATACCATGCCCCATTAAACAACAATACAATTAAGTAATTTTCGAAAACCAATACTCTGTTAGAGATTTTCACAGTATAAATGGATTTTTTCGGAGATAGCCGATAGTTAACTTTACGAGACAGCCACTTGAAACAAAATGGCCGATGACAATTATGATAGCTGATGTGTTTGTGTGTTTGCCATTTGCTAGTTTTTTAATAGACAAAAAAAATGTTGATTTTTGGTGCCGCCACCCTATATTTTTTTTTTTTATTGGTAAATGGGCATACGTTTGACGACATCTCGCCTGATGGAAAGCGAAGATGCGGCCTAAGATGGAACACACTTGCTCATGAGATGCCTATTCACTCTAGACTTAAAGAGACACAAGTTGTATACGTTTGGGAACAAAGACGGTGGCAGAGCGTTCCACTCCTTAGCAGTTCGCATGATAAAGGAATCTGGGAAACGCTTAGTACGGATAGGTAGGATATTAACGACGTACGGGTGAAACGACTCACCCTGCCTGGAAGTCCTAAGGTGGAAGGGAGAAGAAGGAATCAGATCGTGCAATTCCTGGGCACATTCATATATTTATATAATTATTGTCATTTTACAGAAATAATCTTTTAAATTATTTCTGTGCATACCACAATTGTGTGAAAAAACAACAAAAGTATTTACAAACATTTTGATTTCTTCCCTTAAATTGTTACTTTTTTCATTTGATTTTAGGTATGCTGTTGCGATTTCTTGAATTTCATTAAATGAATTAAATAATTGATTTGATGGGTAGCAGGGATGGGTATTATATTCTTTGGCTTAAATATATTTATTCTCTAGATCTGTCTTATATATATTAAAACAGTTTTTAAAATTTTTGTTTGTTTGTTTGTTTGTTTGGACCTCTATAACTTAAGAACCACTAATGGTATTTTGATGGTGCTTCCCCGAATATATATATTAAAACAGTTTTTAAAATTTTTGTTTGTTTGTTTGTTTGGACCTCTATAACTTAAGAACCACTAATGGGATTTTGATGGTGCTTCCACGAATATGTTTAACTGAACCCTGATTCTAATATAGGCTATCAAAATTTTGAAGAGAACTACTAATGGGATTTTGATGGTGCTTCCACGAATGTGTTTAACTGAACCCTGATTCTAATATAGGCTATCAAAATTTTGAAGAATCTACTTATGTGGGGGAATAATGGGGGAGTTTGAGCCGGAGCTCAAACTGGCTCAAACCGTTCAAAAGCCTTTTAAAACCCTCTCCAGGCTGTGGTCTGTGGTATGTGTGTTAGAAATGTGCTTCTGGCGTTTTTAAGGTTTTGTCAAGAGGATGATTCTGCCAAAAAATTAATGTACGACGAAGTGCCTTTGTTCAATGACAAACAAATTGTTCTATCTAACTGATGACGACGCCACATGGTGGGGGCACCAAGTGTCTTTAAGAAGCATGCTTTAGGCAGGACAATAATACACTGTCCTGTCAATACCAGTAACAAAGAATGCTACTATTTACAGCTGCTAATACATAATGTCTGTCCGCGGCGCTACCTCATTTGCGTTCCTCAGAACAGTCGATAGTTTTGAACGCCGTACGTTCCATGCAGCCTGCAGAGTAAGGCGCCTCCTGAATGACGACCAATATTGGGATGAAATTCTAGCAAATGCAGTCGTGATACTTCACGACGTATGCGCCATTTGTTTGCCGGATGTTGGTGTTTTATGGGCTTTTAAGCTTCGTGCAACTGTGGGAGAAGTGTACACCATCTTGCCGAAGATATCCCGCCTATATGCTCTGAAGAACTTTCAACAGGACGTGGACGTATCAGACGAGAGGGTGATAAATTGTTGTCTTACTATGCTACAAAATGTTGTCATTGCTATCGGTGGCAATTCATTAGACCGCGTGAACCCCGTAAGAATTTGCGCATCCAGTGCATCTGGGATTCCAGCGCACTTTATTACGTTAACAATTGCAGTTTAAATTATGCTTCTTTAAAATTGGACCACTCGGAAGTTGTGTAACGTAACTCGGCTAAAGGAAGTGTCGCTACAAAGGAACCTGCTTGAGCGTTAAACTACAAATACGATCTTGCATGGAGTACTGTAGCCATCTATGGGGTGGGTCAGCCGAATACCAAATCGCAGCTCTGGACTCTTTAGAACGTTGCCCAAATAATTTAATAAATAACAATGCGCTGGTGGAGAAATAACTGACAAGTCTTAAACACAGATGGAAACTTGGGTGTCTGTCGCTCTTCTTTCGACAGCACTTCGGGAAGAATTGCACTAACCGATCCCTTCTTCTCCTTTCCACTTAAGGACTTCCAGGCGAGGAGAGTCGTTTCCCCGTACGTACTTAATATCCCACCGACACGAAGCGTTTTGCAGATTCTTTCATCATGCGGACTCCTTAAAGAGTAGAACGTTCTACCATCTTTTTGTTTCCAGCTACAAAGTCAAGAGTGAATAGGCATCTCATGGGCAACCATGCTCCACCTTAGGCCGCATCTTCGCTTTCCATCAGGCGAGATGTCGTCAAACAAATGCCCATTTACCAATTTAAAAAATATAAGTAGTCGGCGCGAACGAAGCAGGGACATTCCTTTCTAAAAATAGGTTATTTTTCAAAAAATAATTAAACTGACTTCAAAACCACTAATAGGCATTCAAAGTGAAAAATAAATTATTATAAGCGTTACGCACTCATCTATTTGAAGTCTAGATAATTTATTTTTCACATTTGAGTGCAAAACAAGTTTTAATTAAATTAATTTAAAATAGTTTTTAAAGACAAGCTTTTATGATCTAGCAGCCACGTCATGGCGTAGTTTAAAACGGGCTAATTCAAAAAATTTCATGTCTTTTCACCGTTGAGGAGTTCCCTCACTGGAAGTCAACCCTGGGTGCAGCAGCCATGTCATGATCAAGTTTAGAACAGGCTATATTTTAGTTAAATCCATTTACAAAATTTCGTGTCTTTGCTGTTCGCCGTTGAGGAGTTCCACTATCCAACTCCTGACTCCATCATCAGATCAGCTCAATACAACTCTCCGTTTTCAAAGTCGGTTAAAAAACCGACTTCAAGATTAAACTTATATTTTTGTTTTGTTTAAGTTTTTCAAAAAGTGCTGAATGAATTTCGATAAAACTTATATGGGACCACCTCTGAAGTATGACCTACCAAAAAAAAAAAGAATCATCAAAATCAATTCATAATTGGCGGAGTAATCGCGTTACATACATACAAACAAAATTAAAAAAGAAAACATTCCGTCGAATTGAGAACCTCCTCCTTTTTACGAAGTCGTGAAAAAATACTCTACATCAGCGTTAAACTAACGGGTGATTCATTCGGAGTTACGTTTTCCAAAACTAAAAAAAATATGAATAAAACAAATTTATCGGGTAATCTTTATTATAATACAAAAGAACCGTTCCTTACATTTACTTTTTAAAGATTATTTCTTTCAAATGTTGTCTGTAACTGCGATTAAGGTGGTCCATTCTGGAGTTCCAGTTTTCGATGACCCGACCGAGCATTTCCAGTGGTATTTGGCGAATAACGCGAGTAATGTTCCAGTTGATCAATCGTACGCGGCTTATCCATATAAACTTTGGACTTTACATAACCCCACAGAAAAAAGTCTAAGGGTGTGATATCACAGGATCTAGGCGGCCAACTGACTGGTCCGAAACGCGAAATTAACTGTTCACCAAATTTTTCTCGCAAAAAAGCCATGGTTTCACGTGCTGTGTGGCAAGTGGCGCCGTCTTGTTGGTACCAAAAGTTCTGAAGATCACGGGCTTCAATTTCAGGAAACAAATAGTCCGTTATCATGGTACGATAACGGTCACCATTGACAGTGACGTTCTGGCCGGCTTCGTTTTTGAAGAAATATGGACCGATGATTCCACCACCCCATAAACCACACCAAACTGTTGTTTTATCTGGATGTAATGGTAGCTCTTGAATCTCTTCAGGTTGCTCTTCAGACCAAATACGGCAATTTTGTTTGTTAACATATCCGTTGAGCCAAGAATGTGCCTCATCGCTAAACAAAATTTTCGTTGAAAACAGTGGATTTTCTGCAAGCTTTTCAAGAGCCCAAAGACTAAATCGGTGGCGATTAGGTAGGTCAGTCTGCTTCAATTGTTGCACCAGTTGAATTGTGTATGCTTTGAAACCAAGATCTTTGCGTAAAATACGCCAAGTTGTGGTATACGACAAGCCAAGCTTGCGAGCGGCGCCGAATCGATTCTTCGCGATCATTGCATACACTCTCAGCTACCGCCGTAATGTTTTCTTCAGTGCGAGCTGGATGTGGTCTATTTGGTCGTGTATTGTCTAATAATGAAAATTCCCTATCAAACTTTTCGATGGTATAGCGAATAGTGCGTTCGGTAGGGCGATTATGTGGACCATATGTTGCTCTAAGTGTACGAAACACATTCCTCGTAGAACGCTGATTTTCGTAATAAAGTTGAATAATTTGTAGGCGTTGTGCCGGGCTTAGTCTTTCCATGATGAAATGTCAAACTATAGTGAATGAAAATATTAGGTTAGGTTGTCTGACTGACGCTTTATCTGTCAAAAAATGCATAGACAAAAAAGTAACTCCAAATGAATCACCCGTTATAATCCACGTGAACGAAGTCGCGGGTAACAGCTAGTTTGATAATAAAGAACTCTTACATTTACATTCTTTTATTACGTTGGTCAATCATTTTCTCAGGACCCAGCCGCAAACATATCTGCGTTGTTGATGATCTATTGAGTTCTCAACATTTAAATTGAAAGAGAGTATTATAAAATTCCTTATCGATTTATTTATTATTTATTTATTATTATTAATTGCATTCATGTACATATATTTATCATGTAGGTCTTAAATTACATCTTATGTTGGTACATGAGCCCTGTAAGGGCGTTTGCAAGTCAGTGCGAGAGTACATTTAGTCATTTTAATTTATATTGATTTATGTTTTATTAAAGTCAGTATATTTTATATGTCAGTATAGTGTCACAGAATTGAGTCATTTTTTTCCACATGCTTGTCAGTTTTGAATTCATCTACGGAATAATAACATTTTTTAATTAGATAAGATTTAAGTTTTCTGCAGAATACGTTGTATCTAGTTTCGTTTTTTAGGTATTCAGGGATTTTGTTGTATATTGATACTAATCTAAAATTTGGACTTTTTCCTAATATTTGTAAATTTGTTGTAGGTAATTTTAGTTTGTTGCGATTTCTTCTATTATAATTTTCATTAATTTCACTATTTGATTTAAAGAAAGTACGATATTTCCGTACGAATAGACATATCTGTAGGATGTACAGACATGGTAGGGTTAGTATTTTTTTGTCTATAAAATGTGGTTTACAACTTTCTCGCGGCTTAATATTAACTAAAATCCGTATACATTTCTTTTGCATTATAAATAGATCCGTAAAGTCTGTACTTTCACCCCAGAGGATTATACCGTAATTTAACCAAGAGTATGCATAGGCGTAGTAAGATGATAATGCAGTTTCGTAATTGGTATTTGACTTGAGAACACTCAATGCATAGGTAAATCTTGCAAGTTTCGTTTTAATGTTCTCGACATGTTTTTTCCAATTCAAGTTTGTATCTAGTGTTAGTCCTAATAATGTGAATTCTTTTGTTTCTTGTATTTTTAAGTTGTGGTTTATAGTGTTTAGATCTAAGGGCTTTCGTTGGTGGGTTCGGAACTGTAAAAATTTTGTTTTTTTCAGATTTATTTCTAAATTATTGTCCTCAAGCCATTGCTTTGTGTCAGAAAAGGGTTTAAATGCATTGTAGTCAAGTTTTGAATTGCTGCTAAAGAGTAATGAGACATCGTCTGCAAATAGGACACTTGGGACATCTATTATTTTTGGCAAGTCGTTAATGTAAATTAAAAAAAGTACACATCCTAGCACGCTACCTTGAGGAATTGAATTATTTTTCAATTTCCTGTGCATTTTGTTCATCATTAATATTTTTTTTGAAACCTTTTTCTTTTGTAAAAAGTCAACATTTTTAAGGTATTGATTAAAATCTTCTTCGCGATTCGCGTTTACTGCGTGTGCAGAGCTAAAATTATTTAAAAGTGCTGTTTTGTAAGCACTTTCGAATGCGCGACTGTTTCACTAAGTACACTAGCTCCAAGCCTTTACAAAGGCTTGGATGCCATTTACACGCTTGCAAGTGCGTTAGTGTGTTCTGGACCGGCAAGCATGGCAGACGTGGACGTTGAAGTGGTGTCGGCTATGGCGTTTGGTTTGACATATTTTTATTCAAAATATAAACAAAAGAAAAAAGAAGCGAAAAGTTCGGCAGAGAAGATGGTGGATGTTAAAAATCCATAGAAACAGGTTATATATACGAGGAGGGATCAAAAAGTAGTGAGAATGAGATAGAATATAATGACTATTAATAACTTAATAATTTATTTTTCTACATTGTCTCCAAGTCTCTCTAAAAACCGAGTCCAGCGCTTTTCCAAGGCTTCAATCCCTCTCAAAAAAAAAAGTTTTGTCTTGGTCCTGCAAAAAGCTCTCCACGGCATCCATCACCTTGTTATCGTCTTCGTACCTGTTTCCCCTTAAGTATTCTTTCAAATTGGGAAACAGATAAAAATCGCTAAGCGCCAGATCTGGTGAATAAGAGGGGTGGTCCACCAATTCGAAGCCAGCTTGCTGAATGGCAGTCATCGCAACTGCCGACCTGTGCGCGGGTGCGTTGTTGTGATGAAACAGCACGCCCCTTCGAAGTTTCCCTCTCCTTTTCTCTTTGATGGCATTCCTCAACTTGGGAATTAAAGCTGCATAATATTAGCCTGTAATAGTGGTTCCACGCTCCAGGTAATCAATCAAAAATATCCCTTCTGAGTCCCAAAATATTGAGGCCATAACCTTCCCAGCCGATGCCACGGCACGAAACTTCTTCGGGGTCGGTGATGATGGTCGTTTCCATTGCGAAGATTGCTGTTTTGTCTCGGGATCAAAATGATGGACCCATGTTTCGTCCATTGTTACGAAACGAGACAAAAAGTTTTCAGAATCTTCTTGAAACTTGTCCAACAATATCTTCGAAATGTCAAGTCGATTTTGTTTCTGAGTGTCGGTTAACATTTTCGGCACCCATCTTGCGGAGACTTTTCTCATATTCAGAGATTGTTTCAATATGGATTGAATACTTCCATATGAAATGCCCGTTTCTTGAATTAAGTATCAGATGGTAACTCTTCGATCGCTCAATACTATTTTCTCGACTTTCGCAACATTTTCTTGGGTAACTGACGTCGATGGACGGCCGCAACGATGTTCGTCTTCCGTGCTCATTCTCCCTACTCAAATTGAGAAGCCCACCTTGCGACAATGGAATACGACGGAGCAGACTCTCCTAATGTTGCCTCCAAATCGCAATTAATCTCTTGCGTCGTTAACTTTTTTAAACAGAGGTATTTAATAACGGCTCGCACTTGGTTTTTCTCCATTTTCGAGAACACGTTCCGACACGAAGCAAACATTAGAAACACATTACATTCAGAAAAAATACAAAAGATAATCGAAGATTTTTTTCTTTATTAATATTACAAATATGTATCTGAGCTATGCCTGCCAGTATTTATTTTTTTTCTTACCAAGGAGTATGTCGTTCTCACTACTTTTTGATCCCTCCTCGTATATCATTGTATCAATCAACTTGCGTATTTTTTGTTACAGAGAATTTATGGAAGATAAGTTTAATGAGCTTTTGTATGAACCATCTGAAGAATTTTATAACTTTCGCCGTATGTAGCTCACATTGATTTTGAATTTTTATTCATCGAAATTTCACCAATAGTAGCCAAGCAAGATACACATTGTTTGGAATCCACTTCATACATTTCGTAGCGCCATTCTTTTTCATTTTTCAAACAGTTCGCTTTTGTGTCTCCCACTAAGCTGCTTAATGCACTTACATTAGTGGCCCCCTGGTCACACACCGACCACAATATTTTCAAGCCTGTTGATGTATTGTCTGATCACGTCTTTATGAATGTTTTTCAAGTCTAACTTTTGCAGGCTTTGAGTGAAATAAAACACTAAAGGTTTTAGTACATGATTTGCAATCTTCATTTCTTCATTATAACTTGTAAAGCCTTTCAGCTGGTCTTCCGATCCGGGGACTTCCGGTTCCGGCGTTAATAAATAACGCTGTGTATAAAGCAGAAGAGGTTTCTTTAATCTTTCTGCTCGATAAGTGTGTTTATTTAGAATTTAGACCATAGCAAGCAATACGCTCACTTACTCTATATGCGCCTTATTACCCCATAATGATGCGCTGAGTTACCCGCAATGTGGGTCAAGTGAGCGCATTCCGATTTCAAGCCATAAATTGGTAATAGAAAAAAAAAGTGTTTTCCATGAAAAAAATACCAAAGTGCGCACACTTGACCCGAATGACTCTAGCATACCTTATTTTTTGCAAATACATTATTATAATTATGGTCTTTTGCCGCATCATATAGCACGTTTGATGCGATCGACATTTCGTCAAAGATGAGTGTGTCTTTGAGTTTTTCAAAAAGGACTTTATCGATCCCTGGAGAAACTTTTACTTGAGCCAGAAGGCTTCGGAGTGATATTGATGACGGTAACATGAAATATTTATTGATTGATTGATAACGCTTTATTATACACCAAAAACATAACAAGAACAAATAAAACAAAAAAAAAATTAGTACAATGGGCGGTCTTATCGCTAATAAGCGATCTTTTCCAGACAACCTTTCGATGGAGAGTATTTGCGAAACTACAAAAGACGGTGTTGTACTTATATTATAATAACTACTTTGTAAAATCATATATCATATGAGTATGATACTTACATAAATAATAATATAATATTTACTTCTGGAAATTTGGAAAGTTTTTTTTAAACTAAATTTTATCAAAACAACAAGAACTTTTACAAAATTAACAAAACTAAATGACAAAAATAACAAATGGTGACGAATGGACAGAATTTAATGGTACGTTTACACGCTTGCCAAGCCTTGGCAAACTGCAAACAGTCCCAAGCCTCCACAAATCTCGTTTGGCGTTTGAAAGGCGTTTATACGGTTGTGAATGCGTCAGTCTGCAATATACATCCAAGCATGGCGGACACCGAACTTGTGACGGCTATTGCATTTGGTTTAACGTACTTTTATTTGAAATGTAAGCAAAGTGAAATAAAAAAAAGGAGAGCTCGACGACAGCGAAGATGGTGGATGAAAAAGATTCATCATAATCGTACCAGGTAACTACTATTTTGATTTAACCATTATCTGTTGCAGTTGAGTTATGCCACAATACTTACGATATATTTTATTTGTTACAGACAATTTATGGAAGAGAAATTTAATGAACTTTTATATGAACCATCTGGAGAGTTTGATAACTTCTGCCGAATGAACTATTCTGATTTTGAGTTTTTACTGCAAAAAATTTCACCAATGATATCCAAGCATGATACAGACTTCAGAGAAGCTATACCAGCCAAATTTCGTCTTGCCATTACGCTACGATTTTTGGCATCTGGTGATTCTTACAAAAGCCTTCACTACTTGTTTAAAGTATCTGTCTCTATGATATCAATAATCATTCGTGAAGTTTGCCGAGCTCTTAATGAAATTCTAAAGGATCTAGTTAAGATAGGAATAAAACAAAACATTATGTTATACATTTATTTAGATTTTAATAGAATCATAGGAAATCTGTTCTATGAATGTATGTTAGCCGACTGCTTTATTGTTTAATTATTTATTAATTTAAATAAGAATTATGTCGACGAATCAAAATCTTCGAAAGCATTCAACATAGCCATGTTTATAATGTTGGTTTCACGTGGGGCTGGGTTGATGATTTGGTCCGATATGATACGAATAGATGACGAGGGTGCTGTTGATGTAGACGGAGCTGGAGCTATTGGAGTTGGTATATGTTTTGCCATGTCTGGCGCTGAATAAGAAGTTTGTGTGTTTGGAGAGGGAAAAAAACTTTGGTTGTTATGAATAGGTTCAGAATAAACACTATTACCTGATGTTGGCCGACTCGGAATGACTTGAGGAGATGGTGTTGAATATGCACCAGCCATTGACGACGGTCGAGAATAATATTGAGGGTATGGTGTATGATGCTCATTTGATTTTTGACTGATTCTGTTTATAAACAACCCATCTATTTGGTACATCATAATTTTTCGTTCATCAGTTGACAGTTCACGTAGCTTTATAGACAATAATTTTGCGTATAGATCGCAATCATCGTCTTCGTGAGCAGGTATATTTTCATTCTGCCTTTGACCCAAAACATTTGTTAATTGTCCAAAAGCCACGGCCATTTGCTTTTCAGCCGTTTCAGAAGCAGGGCGACGACGTTTATTAGTAACAGCTTGTATGGATGGTGGTCTGGATGGTGTGGTAACCGTACTTGTACGGTCTCTTATCAGAGGGTAATCCTCTGTCTGATCTGTATCTTCTTCTATTTGTTGTGATTGCTGCAAAAAAATAATATACTTAAACTTACACTTCATTTACTTTCTTTTTACAGATGCCCACCACAGCAGAAGGATGGCTTAATATAGAAGAAGGATTCAGGACTAAATTTCCACATTGCATTGGTGTATTGGATATTTATGGTATATTGGATGGCAAGCATGTAGTCATTGAAAGCCCAACGCATAGTGGAACAGAGTATTTCAATTATAAGAAAACTTTTAGCATTGTCCTTTTGGCTTTAGTGGATAGCAAATACAAATTTGTATTCGCGGACATCGGGAGTCAAGGAAGAATAAGTGACGGCGGCGTCTTTAATAATTGTTTACTATGAAAAAGAATAATTAGAAACGAGATAGTTTTTCCACCACCATGTCCACTTCCAGGATCGAATATTAATATTCCATACGTGTTTTTAGCTGACGGTGCTTTTGCATTGAGTCAACACGTAATGAGGGTTTCATTCACACCCTAGAAACCATGAAGTAGGCTCACCAAAAAGATTATTTATCCAAAATTTATCTAGATCCCGAGTTGTAGTAGAAAATACGTTTGGAATTTTAACCTCAGTTTTCAGAATATTCAGACGCCCTATCAATTTAGAACCACAAACTGTAACGGAATTTACGATGACTTGTGTATTACTACATAACTTTTTGAGAACAAGTAAAAGTTCTTCGAATCGATATACTCGTCAGAGTTCGTTTGACGTATATGACAGTAGTGGAAATATGGTTACCCCTGGTTCATGGCGTAGAGATAACGACGAATATAAGGCATTGCAAAATTTACCACAAATACCACGAAAATCTCCGGTGAAATAAAAATGTATAAATAATAACCAACGGTGTTTTTTTTTATTTAGAATAAATAAATTTATTTACTTACTGTTTCGGTGTTTATCCCTTCATTGCAAGTATATACTGGTAGTAAAAATGACTCCATAGTTTCGTAAGCATACCAAGTTGGATTGTATATTTCTTCGGCACCTAAAATAAAATAAAAACATCGAAAATTAGAGCGAGATAGTTGCGGAATAATCGAGAAACTAACCAACGCTTTTAAACATAAGTTACACCTTGCTAAGCAGACTATCAAAATAATTATAAATGTATCGTAGGAACATACCTGCGCCAAAACGCATAGATTCACGTTTTTTTTTCAAGTGCTTGCGAAAAGTAGTCATCAATATCTCTTTTTTATTTTTTATTTCCTTTACTGGCTTTCCAGTAAGTTCAGCAAGACGAATCCATGCATCTGCTTGTTTCTTCTTATCTTTATGATTTGCATCTTTCGGATTCCAGATGCATGGTTCCATTTGGTAATGTTCCACGAAAGACTCTCCTCATTCGACCAGTAACTCATTTTTTAATTTATTTTTTGTAAAATCAAGCAAGCTTGTACTCGCCGCGAGATCACAATGGCTACTAAACGCGGTAAATGCATCGCAAGCGCTTGCCGCAAACGCCCTTTGATCTGCGTAAAAAAACCGACACTCGACTGGATCGGAAGCAAGCAGGCACAAGCCCACGCAAGCCAAGCCAAACGCCCTTTTTACATGCTTGCGATTGTCGATCCTTGCCAAGGCTTGGCAAGCGTGTAAACGTACCATTAGAGGATATGGCACAGCCGCGGCCAGCGAGCACTAGGTATTTGAATAATGGTTTACGGTCTCGCAGAAAATGCGTAAATTAAATTAAATAAATTAACTAAATAATAATAATAATTTAACTAAATTCGTATCAATTTCAGATTTTTGTTAAAATTAGCGTTTCGGGAGAAAACGTTTCTACCACACTAAATCTCTACCAAATTTCATAAAATCAGGTCTCAATTTCATAAATAGAGAATAAACTAGGTTTGTAGGTTTTCCTTTTTCTAAGTTTATGTCTATTTTTAAAGTTAACAGCTTCCAAACTTCAAAAATAATTTTCGAGTAAATATCGAGT
Organism: Petrophora chlorosata; assembly: GCA_951640565.1. Taxonomy (NCBI): domain Eukaryota; kingdom Metazoa; phylum Arthropoda; class Insecta; order Lepidoptera; family Geometridae; genus Petrophora; species Petrophora chlorosata. Next base: position 10,324,192 of record OX621203.1, on the reverse strand, counting down.
TTTTTGGGTCCATTTATTCAAATTCTATAGGAATTATCGATAAAATCAAAACCTACAAACCTCAATAATGGTTACATCTCTTACATGTCAAAATTTCATCGAATTTGGTTAATGTTTAGGGGTAGAAAAACGTTTTCTCTTTTTGTATGAAAATTTCAGCGTGCAGTTCCCTCTTAAGCAAAGTATCAGAGATGTTTAAAGGCAAAATGAGAGCGGCCACGTGGGCACGCCGCCTTTTATACCCTCCAACTCTGGCTGATCTTCTGGTCTCCAACAGTACTTATATACAATAAATAAATATATATACTCGTATATTTTATTTATTATATATTTTATATATCGTCGATCAATGTACTTTAGAAATCATTCAAGACTTGCCAAGAATCATGACTTGTGTCTTTATTGGATTAACTTGCAGTCCATAATCTTCGCTCCATTTAGCTATGTGGCGTAAATATGAGTTTGTGGTTTCTATTGCATTATTGAGATCGCTAAATGTGGCTTGGGAGTAAATCTGAAGGTCGTCTGCATACAAGTGATAGGGAGAAGTAATGTTAAGGGATATAGAATTAATAAAAATTGCGAACATTGTCTGTCATTGGTGCCATTGCAAAGTTTCGCAGGTGACAAATTCTTCTTCAGTATTATTGGTGCTCCAACTTTCAATTTTAACTCGTGCGCGGGAAGACCAGAAGCATTGAGGGAATTTAAAAATTCAACAGGATAACTTGTCACCTCTGTTTGATCTACCATGGTGTTCATTGCGAGATACGTCTTTGAGGGTGCATCGAACATTCCAAGAATTATGTTTTTTATATTGGCCACGTGTTCGTTTTTAGAGGCAAGTATGGCTCGCTTGCAAAACCAAGAATTTTCCTTTTCTTCGATATTTTCATTGCCTTGATATATGTTTAATTCAATTCAATTCAAAAGTTCTTTATTTCAATTTTGTCGACACAGACGCCATAATGAACGTCAATTATTACAATGCCACCATACCACCGTATCGGAAAAAGAACCACTACTCAGAAGATACGGCAAGAAACTGAGGGGCATATATTTTAGAACTTTTGTTACAATATTTTATGTTTGTTTTTGACAATACTATTTTCTTATGTGCCAGTTGGTTACTTGGCAGAAGCGGAATGTTCCATGCATTTTTGTCTTCTATGTAATTACTAACTGTATATTATGCTTTTTTCATTAGAATATTTTTCACACTCAATTTGAATCTACTCTCTGTGAGCTCCGTTATACATTTTGGAATTTTATTGTAAAAACGTACACAATTGCCCATGAAGGACTTATTCGTATTACTCAGTCTAAACCTAGGTACTGTAATTCTATCTTTATTTGTATTGTTCTTGTTGTGGTGGTCACTATTAACCTTGAATTTTTGTGGAGATCAAAGCGTCTATATTTGGCACAGTGACACAGTGAAGCAGAGAGTGAAATATCACCGTCCTCGTCCTGAACTATTCTGCCTTCGCCAATTCGTAGCAGTATTTCTGAAAACTCTTGAGCTTGCGAGCTTCCACCTAATCGTGCTCTAATATTTTCACACAGATGATATTTTTTGATGTTGGCCCACTAAATAGATCGTTTAAGGCACGCATTGACCTTATCCGCGCGGGTTCCTCTAGGTACAATTGGTAGAGTTTGGCGGAAATCTCCTGAGAAAAGGACCAAGTATTGATATGTTAGGCGAAGCACGTCATTATGTGTAAAATTTTATTTGTTTAAGGTGTAGTGTAATGAAAGATCTTTACAAATTTGTAACTAATTTTATTTAATTACTTCCATTACCCTGTGACCTCAACTGGTTATAATTATTACAACCTAGGTTTTCTAAGTAAATTATCTCTAAAGCCCTAATAAAGAAAAACGATAGGTGTCAGTTTTATTTAACAATATTATAAAAAGAAGGCCATTCTGGCATTCATACACCGGGTGGCGAAGTAGCCCGTACTCATGGCCTAAGTCTGATGACCTAAGTCGTCTAGGCGGCCACAGTCGGCGGCAGTTGGCGCTATAGGCCGACCGTTTAACTCGCGTATCGCCTGCGCGGTAAGAAGGGAGCGGGGGCGGGTAACACTACACACGGAGTCAATAATCCAAAGATTTATCTCGAGATAGACATTGTTGGTAAAGAATAAAATAATAGGTATCTTTTTTTTAAGTATTTATTTTTAAGTTTTACAAATATTTTATTAATAGCTTCTTAGGTACAAAATCATAAAAACAATAATTAACTCCGTTTAAGAAATATTTAACCACAGATAAAAGTTGTATAGATTCATCACTAATATCCATATCGCTTGAATCATCATCACTGTCTGTGTAGCTTGAGGAGTCAGAATCTTGCAAATTAATAATAAATCGGTCCATCTCTTCATCAACGATACGATCGTGCAGACAATATTCATTTTCAATAGTTTGTACATGTTTATCGCAGTTAACCCATTTTTCTACAGAGAATTCGGCAAATAACTGTTCCAGTGTATTTTTCTTTTTGTCTAAATTAGAATCAATTTCAATTTTTGCGAGCTGTCCTTTGATATCCCCCCAAACCAATTCGATTGGGTTCAAGTCTGGGTGATATGGAGGCAGTCGTAAGACTTCATGACCTGCCGCCTTTAAAATTTCATCTATTTTGTAAATATTTTCTGTCGCGTGTTGTTTAATTAAATTCAATAAATCACATTTTCTTAAAGACGTATCAAATTCAACATTGTGTCTTTGCAGCCAGGTCTGCATGATGGCTTTTGTGGATGTCATTGTAGGCTTTTTGTCCTCTTGTACCGAGTGGTATGCGGCATTATCCATAACAATAACTGACCTTGGCGGTAAATTTGGCAATAGCTTTTCTCTGGTCCATTTGCTGAAGTTTACAAAATTCATATCGCTATGATAATCTCCGGTTTTGCTTTTGGATTTAAAAATTAAAAGAGCTCCATCGATAAATACGGCTTGTCCACCAGCATGTACAATAATAAAACGTGGCCCTTTGCCAATATGCGACAGCACCCCTCGTTCTTCATTGGATTGCCAACACGCCGGTACATTTAATGACGAATTGATGTATGTTTCATCGAGGTAAACAATGTTTCTTTGATCTCTTCTGTGCTTCTTTATCGCATTAAGATAACGCCACCGCCACGATACGATGTTTGGTTGTTCAATCAGTAATTTTCTTTTTAACCGACTTCAAAAAGGAGGAGGTTTACAATTCGACGGTATGTTTTTTTTTTTTTTTTTTTTTTTTTGTGTTTGTTACGCGATTACTCCGCCAATTATGCATTGATTTCGATGATTCTTTTTTTGATTGGTAGGTAATACTTCAAAGGTGGTCCCATATAAATTTTATCGAAATTCATTCAGTAGTTTTTGAAAAAAATAGCATAAACAAAAAAATATAAGTTTAATCTTCAAGTCGGTTCTTGTTTTTTTCGTAACCAACTTTCTAAAGGTGGAGGTTTGTATTCGACTGCTTCACCTGCTTCACCCAGGGTTGACTTCCGGTGAGGGAACTCCTCAACGGTGAATAGTACAGACACAACATTTCGTAAATGGATTTAACCATAATAGCCTGTTCTAAATTCCATCATGACATGGCAGATACACCCAGGATTGACTTCCGGCGAGGGAACTCTTCAACAGAGAATAGGACAGACATGAAATTTTTTTGCACATACATTTAATTGTGATAGCCCGTTTTAAGCTTCGTCATGATGTGGCTTCTAGATCATAAAAGCTTGTCTTTAAAAACTTTTTGAATTAATTTAATTAAAACTTGTTTTTCACTAAAAAGGTTAAAATAAATTATTTTTCAAAAAAAACTAAACCGACTTCAAAACCACAAATGGCACTCAAAAGTAAAAAAATAAATTAATATAATTATCATAAGCGCTACCCACTCATATATTTGAAGTCGGTGCCAGCCAAGTCTAAAAGGTAGTAGATAAATACTACCTACAAGTAGTACTTACTATATACATAGTATTTATCTACTACCTATTAGACTTGGCTGGCACCGACTTCAAATATATGAGTGGGTAGCGCTTATGATAATTATATTAATTTATTTTTTACTTTTGAGTGCCATTTGTGGTTTTGAAGTCGGTTTAGTTTTTTTTGAAAAATAATTTATTGATTGACATTTCTTAAATCGAAAGCCAAGTTTATGAATCAATGTTCTCAAATATTCTCGGCCACAATTTAAAATTCCTTCTTCTCTGAGTTTCGCATTCAAAATTTTTAATGTAGGAACCTTCTTATAAACCGTATAAAATAGAGTTATTTTTCTTCTAACAACGCCCTCTGTAAAACTGTCAACTTCAATTTTTTTCTTTCGGATCTGTTTATTTATTTTTTGGTGATTTAAAATTTACATTATATTGTTCATCTTTTATATGGTAGTCACCGAGAGTCCTGTAGCTTTAGCAACAAGTTTGTTTAGGTTTACGTCTTCAAGGTACTCTGTAGAATTATGATCTTGTTTTCTGGCTTTAAAAAAGGAATATACATTGTATGCTATTTGTTTAGCTTGCTTGTTAATTTTGTTCGCAAAACTGCAAGAGCGATTCATCTTGAGATTTATCTTGGCAAGTCGTATACCTTGTGCGTTTATGTCCAAGCGTCCGTAACAAAAATACCAACCGCGCGCTGCGAGCACAGCCAGCGCACTGTCGCACTTGACGTGAGCTCTCTGCTCCGCGCACCCCTTTCACCCACCCGCTAACATCTCCCCTCGCTCCCTTCTTACCGCGCAGGCGATACGCGAGTTAAACGGTCGGCCTATAGCAGTCGGCCGCGGTAGGCGCCAGCAGATGGCCGCGGAAGACGCCAGCGGATGGTCGTGGTAGGCGCCAGCAGACGGCCGCGGTAGGCGTCAGCAGTCGGCCTCGGCAGATGCCAGCAGTCGGCCTCGGTAGGGGTCAGCAGTCGGCCTCGGTAGGGGCCAGCAGTCGGCCTCGGTAGGGGCCAGCAGTCGGCCTCGGAAGGGGCTAGCAGTCGGCTTCGGTAGGGCCAGCAATCGACCTCGGTAGAGAGAGGCTCCCCGCTCTCGCAGTGCAGGAGTAGATCAAAAAAGAAAATTAGTAGTGTCGATTAGAGGCAAAGTAAGGCCGCTTCGAGTGGCTAGGATATTCTCCCCTTCCACAGCTCGCTGTTCCGCTTATATAGCAATCCAGCGAGAATTATTCCATTATTCGAAATTTTTCAGAGATATTAAATTTATTCTTAACCAATAATAATAATAACAATAAATTCATTTATTTCAGGCAATAATACAGTTAACAATGTAAAAGTACCAAAGGCCCATAAAATATATACCTTACAGACTAACATATATACAATTTATAAACACTAAAGCTACGATTCGGGAATTAACTTCGGCTAATGCCAGTATTAAAATCTCTTACAAAATGAGCTCCTAAATGAAAGTAATAAAACCTACCATAATCGAATACAACCTTCTGATAGCACTGAAAAAGCACGAAAAATCGACAAAAACCAATAAAATCAATGAAAAAAGGCAAAAGGGAGCCATATAGGAGGATTGCAAATCCTCGAAAATGTAATAACATATCGGAGTATCATGTAAGTAACCTAACTTATACAAACTTAGAATAAAAGCGAAAAACAGGACAGAGCCCTTAAAAAAAGACGCTACAAACGCAACTGGTAAAAAGCATAAAATCTACTTTTTTTGTTGTATAATGTAATACTCCTTAAATGAAAGTAAAAAAAATATGAGTCACCATACATTTTATTAACACAAAATTACATAAAGAAAAAAACTGCTGATCTCTCCTTAAAACAAAAATAGGAAACATGAAATTGTTGAACTTTATTACGATTTTCTTGAATTTGAATACTTCGTATTGCCTCCTCGTGCTTCCATTACTGCGTTTACGCGGTTTGGCATGCTGTACACCAAGTTCTTTATACGATTTTGGGGAATATTCTCCCATTCCTCTGTGAGAGCAATTTTGAGCTCACGAAGCGTGATTGGGGGAGGGTTTCGTTGTTTTACGCATCTGCCTAGCTCGTCCCAAGCATGCTCGATCGGGTTGATATCCGGGCTGCGCGCTGGCCACTCCATACGAGTAATGTTCATCTCTTGAAGGTAGTCATTCACAATCCTACCTGTATGAGGTCGGGCATTGTCATGCATAAATATAGCATCCTCACCTAAATTGACCATAAATGGACCAACGTGATCATTGAGGATTTCTTCCACATATCTTACGCTAGTTAAAGAGCCGTTTTCTATGATCACCAGCTCTGTGCGACTTTCAGAAGAAATTCCGGCCCACACAAGTACAGACCCACCACCGTAGGCTACTTTTTCTTCGATGCATGCTTGCTTGAATCTTTCCCCTGGTCTTCGATACACTCTGTGTCTTCCATCGTGCTTGTAGAGCATAAATTTTGATTCGTCGGAGAACATAACTTTTGACCAATCTTCAATACTCCAATTTACGTGGCTCTGGGCATATCTTAGTCTCGAAATACGATGCCCACGCTCCAGTTTAGGGCCGTTTGCAGGTCTAAGGGGTTTTAAGTTAGATTCAGCAAGCCGACGTCTTACTGTCCATGCACTTGGGTTACTTCCTCCGAGGCGTCGAAACTGATTGGTGAGTTCAGTTCCTGTGAGAAAGCGATTTCGAAGCATGGTGTTCACCAAGTATCGGTCTTCTCGTGCTGTGGTACACCTGGTTCTGCCCGTTCCTGGTCTGCGTAGGTTAGAACCAGTTTCTTCGTAACGTCGGAGAACTCTTTGTACTGTTGACAGCGACACACCGACAGTCCTGGCTGTATCGCGCTGACTCCGGCCGGTTTCCAGCATTGTAAGTATTCTGGTGCATTCTTCAGGCGTAAGCGACATAATTTCAGCTTGAATAATGAATATAGAGCACTATCAACATGGTTTATGTACCCACATAAATGACAGATTACAAACAAAAGCAAAACCAAATGCTGTAATTTCGTAGTTCCATCTTCGAAAGTGGCCCTTTTTCAAATTTGATTTTTTTATGATATAACTTTACAATAACTAAGAAGTTTTAATACCTTCATTTAAGGAGTATTACATTGTCTATTAAATACAATTTATTGCATTAACCTAGCATTTTTAGTTTCCGAGATTTTTAGGATTCTTTAAGTGACCCGGATTCATTGCTCTCGAGTGTAAATTAAAATGAATCGCCGATATGTATGTATGCGCTTAACTTCCGAACGACTGCACCAAATTTGATAATTCTTTTACTTTTGTGTTCGTTATTGTCAGGACAAGGTTTGTGTAAAATAATATATAAAAAAACGAGAAGTATTGTTTTAAAAAAATTAGCGGTACGAAGTTTGCCGGGTCAGCTAGTTTTTATTATTATTAGATACTATTTAAAAAAAAATACCATTACCGATGTGGTGCGTTCCATATAAATATCATTTGTGAGTTTTAATTTTACCCCAACGCCATCTAGTTTCTGTCGTAGAAAGAAATTTTCAACAGTTAAAATAATTATAGCTCTTTTTATGTAAAGTTTCCCAGGTGATTTTTAAGACTTACTTTAAGAGTTATCGTTTGTGTCATCAACAGTTGTAATTGCTCTTGATAGTGATCAACAGTTTGTAATTGCTTTTTCACCGCAATTTATAATTGTTTCTTCAGCAATACTGAAGGGCAATCGTCATTCTTGTCCTCGTCTGTTGGAACAGAAACACTATATGAAGATTCTGAATCCGAATAGTAACCGATCTTGGCAACGTCCACAATCTGTTTCCTCATCTAATCGGAATGGGCTTAAAATGTCTTGATATTCATTCGCCGAATCAAAATATGTTTTTAAATTATGATAATTTAACGTAGATGCAACCAACAACCTTCGTTTCTTAATCCTACGTTTTAAAGAAGTGATAACATTACGTGCTACTGAATCTTGTCGCATAGCTTCTAATTTTTTGAACATAAACATCAAAGCCGCGTCAAAAGTTATTCGCGTATTACTTCCTCCCGTAGTAACAAATAAACCCTTGAGGTTTTCTTGGCGTTCCCTTCCATGTTTTGAGGCGTTGATTAAAATACGAATCCAAGAGACTAAATCTAGTTTAACATGGTTGTTTTTTAATAATATCCATCCTGATAGATGGTAATTATGAGAATCAGTTTTAGAACCATACTCGGGCCACAATATAATTTCTGGTCAATAATGGAATGTGCGCCTATCTTTAACCATTTCTAATTTCTAACCCATTCCTTTCGCTGTTCTGGCAGGTCCTTCTACATTAAGAGCTTTACGCATTCACGCCATAATCGTGCCGCAACTGCACGAGCTTCTAGACCTCACCCGTCCAAGAGCATGGTCTGGTGTACTTCAAGAAACTCTACCATGAGCTCAAGCTGATGAACAGTTATGCATCTGCGGTGTTCTTCCATTTCCTAAAAGATTTACAATTGAAGATCAGAAACAAAATCCAATTGCCAATAGCAAGTGAAGTACTTACTGAGCATAATTTGCTTAAAATAGCTCAGTATGTACAAGACAGGAAACGAAATTTTGGCATGCTATTGAGCCCCATAGAAGACTTTAACTTTAAGATTTCTTGCAACAGGTGACTCATATGGCTCACTGTCATATACTATTAAAGTATCAAAACAATTAATCAGCAAGATCATACAAGAAGTTAGTCAGGAATCGACAAATGTTTTGGACTATGTAAAGATGAGTAAAATAAAATAATTCCAAATCACTCGAGTATTTATCGAATGTTTAAATCAAATTACATCAATTTATTGTATGTCATCTTCCATTTGGGAAACTTTCGTCAATACTACCTGTAGCATACGCACCAAACCGAAATAGGGGTGGCTTTAATACTACACTGGGAAAAAACGTTTACGATAATTTCGATGTTCAATAACTCGACATAGGCCGCAACAAATACAATGCACGCACGTACCTTGGACTGCTACGGCACTCGCTGAGTTTCCACCTTCGATTGTCCATAAGATCACACACGGAAATAGGGGATGATTAGCTTCCTTCAGGATTTCGACCGATATACGATGCGCGCGCGTCAGGCGTTTTTCACACGACCTCTGCCTTCGCTCCAAAATGAACGAGTATGCGGTGCAATGACAGCCGATTAAGACTGCGTTCGTTGCTGCCATAGCGAGAGTATTTGAATTATAAAAACGTTCGTTAGTAGAATTTTGAAGTTAGAATTCTGTATATTTACGGTAACGGAACACTACCTACTAAAGTGCTAAGCGTTTCGCAGATTCATTTATCATGCGAACTGCTAAGGAGTGGAACGCTCTGCCACCATCTTTGTTCCCAAACAGCTACAACTTGTGTCTCTTTAAGTCTAGAGTGAATAGACATCTCATGGGCAAGCGTGTTCCATCTTAGGCCGCATCTTCGCTTTCCATCAGGCACGATGTCGTCAAAAGTAGGTATGCCCATTTACCAATAAAAATAAAATATAAAAAAAAGTGCAACTCGTCACCATTTACAGTATCGACTTGGGGTTCTGGTGTCTGCGTTGGGGTAAATGCATCACACACATACACATCACAGACATATGTCGACGATGATGATGTGGTGCGGTATCCGTCGCCATAGCCGTGCCATCCATCTCAATAGCCATGATATCCACCACAATAATTATTATCGAAATTGCAGATTCGCTTGAAGCGAAGCTGTAAGACTGTGCTACGACCACGTAGTAAAAAAAATATCTTTAAAAGAAAGCATTTTATCCATAACCATGAATATAACATAGGCCAAATAGTAACGAATACTGGCAATCTCAAGCTGGAGGAAAATTCTCATAATGTATTTATTTAATATTTATTTCAGGTAACATTAAAATAAGTTACAGATGTTATTTACTTCTACGGCGGATTCTACGGCCCATATAAATATATACCTTAGAACTAACATGCATATAATTTATATTAAAATATTTATGTTTATGTGACACGTTTTGTCGGCGACGTGTGACGCAACTGCGCGGTGTCAGCTTGCGGTGTCAGCGGTGACGCTTGCAGCCGTCCTCTGAATCTTCGAAACACGACACCCTTTGGCCAGAATCCCTCATACATGTAGGTCGACAGATGTTCAGTAGGAACTCGCACCACAAAAGAATTAAAATTCACGTTGCGGCGCGACTCCAACCGCACGATCCTCAGAAGAGAATTGGTCTTCTTCTCAACGTACTCAGTAACATCTTCAGCCTTGATGGAGAAGTGTAGGCGGGACACGTAGAGTAGCGTCGTGGGAATCGCCGGGCGCAGCAGGTGGCTCGGTCCGGTCGGTGCGGTGCCGCACTTGTTCTGGTTCTGACGAGTGAGCTTCTTCTTCTTCTCCACCTTGATGAAACCCTCCTCGTCACAGTTTCGTTGGAGCTGGAGCCACAGGTGCACCCTTAGGAACAGGTGCGCCGCGGATCTGCTTTCCCCCATTGGGCCGCCCATTCCCCATTGGGAACTTTATTACGGCACGGTACTCGATTTTTTCCATAATTCACACTTTCTTCCCGATTGAGTTGTTTGCTTGACGATAGTTCAGAGACTAATGATCCAATTAAGATAAAACTTGGTATTTATACTAATATTGAGTGGCTGAAGTCGTGGCCATCCCGATAATGACCTATTATTATCCCCTCCCCCCCATTCCGCGAACTTAAAAACGCACCCTCGTATATTCTGTAGAATACCGATAAGCTGGCGACTTCACGTCGATGAACCAGGCTTTGGACTTTGGATTTCACCAACTTGTCGTCGTTAATGAGCCTTTTTGCGCGTCTTTCAATCGAATCCAAAGCCTCAAGCTGATACTTGGCTGACCCGTCCCAGAGGTGGGTGCAGTACTCCATACAAGATCGGACCTGTGCTTGGTAGAGATTGAGAAGCTGTCCTGGGGTGAAGTACCGCTTAACCTTTGACAAAATGCCAAGTTTTTTTGCAGCAACTTTGGCTTTGGATTCTATGTACGAACCAAAGTTCAGATTGGATGTTAGATTAACACCCAAAAGCTCGAGGTGATCACTTATCGGTATTGATACACCACGGAAAGAAGGTGAAAGATGGAAAGGGCTCTTCTTTGCAGAGAACAGGCACGCCTGTGTTTTGGTAGCGTTGAATTTCACCAGGTTGGCGTCGCCCCATTCGGACACGCCTTTGTTATGGTACATGTTGCTGCGCGCTAAACGCGGTACGCACCTTTTCTGCCGGCTAGCCTAGGGATGAGCGGTGTGTTCGTTAGCTAGGGGGATGTTACATACCGGTGTAACCAACAATCGAGGCAGGGTCCCTTCTAAAGGGGCGCCACCAGTCCTTACAACTGGGATGTGAATGAGAACAATTAGATTCACCTCAAATTTCTATTTATTTATATATATTCTTATTTTAAGTTCTTAAATTTAGGGTTAGTTTTTACATTTAATTATTCTTAAAGTAGGTTCTATTCTTTTCTATTTAGTTCTATCTATTCTATGGCTGCAATAAGCTTTCTTAATATTCTAAGTTACAAAGTGTTCCGGACATGAAGATGGCCCTTCCCATGCCGGTTCGTAGGTTATTTAACCTTTCTTATACGTTAAACTGCTATTGAGGCATCCGCTAGCTATAAGAACACAGCTGGCCCAGAGCGATCGTCGACTAGCGACATGTGGCGTCAGCGCAGTCACGTTATAAATGAATTTTCAAGGTGAAAATAAAAAGAAAAAATATGGGGGAACGTCACCCATCGGCGGTCCCGGTGTAAGACTGTGCACCCGTCATCGGCGAGGCGATTATCTTAAACTGTGAACTTTGTAGCGACAATCTGTGAACGAAAGATATTTCGCTACAGATCACCACGAAATAAATGAGATTCTAATAGGATTCTACCAAGTGTGACGTTTAGGTTGTTATAGAAAGAAAACCACCCTAAGTCTTCACAATTTTATATATATTTAGGTCTTATGAGCCCGTCACTATTTTTTTTTATCGTCACTCTCACTGGATATTTATTTTATATCCACTATCCTGCTCTGGCGGTGGAGACGGTGGAGTGGCCGGAGCGCTCGTAGTCCGCCGGTGGAGTGGCCGGAACGCTTGTAGTCCGCCGGGGGCCGCCGCGCCGGTTGGGACGAACCGCTCGCCAGAAGGGGCAGGGACGAGAGCAGGTGGTGCCCGTTAATGGGACCCTGGAATGACCATCAAGCTTGTGAATATTGGGTCCACGACAACTCCTCTGATTGCGACTCCGTAGCCAAGCAGAAAGTGGAAGGCTACCTACATAATCTATGGTGCGTGTGTTGGTCGCAATCAGATCAGAGTTTACAATAAGTGGAAGAAAAAGAATAATTACTGTTAATTACATGATTTACATGAGAAATAAGAAGGAAGAAAAAGAATTAACACAAGTTTACTCGCTGCGGCCGCACTACCCACTATTATTCTACCCTCTATCATTTTAAAAGCATAAACCAAGCAAGAATTGTGTTCAACACTTACCCAATTGAATTACGGGGTTTAGGCACAATCACTTGAAGTTAAGATTACTTTTATAAAGTGTAATGCTTTAACTAAGCTGGCACGCTCGTATTAGAGACGCGTCGCAAAAAAAAAATGAGGCGCTCGGACGTGAGCTTGCTTTGGTGACAAAATGAGGTGTGTGCGCGGCGGGCGATGCATTGTCTTTTTCTATGCTCGGAGACGCGGGCGCACAGGGCCGGGTGCAGACAGTGGTAATAATAGGCGAGCGTACTAAGGAATGTTTAATTTTTTTTTATGTTTAGTTTTAAGTTGTAGTTAATGTAATTATTTATTGTTTTCTTTTTTATTGTTATTTTAATTAATATTAGTGTTAAGTTAGATATTTAGTTTGTACATAATATAATTAGGTGTAGGTTTTAAGTGTATAAAAATAGCAGTTTTTGTTTTATTTATTTAATTATTTATAATAATGTTAATTTAAAAGAACAGTAACGTTATTTCGTTACACAAGAAAGAATGGAGTTTTTACCTGCCGCTCCACAAAATACGGCGTAGTTGGGGCACGCCATGTTTCTCCTCGGGCGCGTGTCGGCCGCGACGCCATCCGTCCGTACTCCGCGATTTTTTCTTTTCTATTATTTCTCAAATTCTCGGGAGCTGGTATTTGCGACGCCGGGACGCTAGTTGAAAAGACCCTTGACAGATTTGATTCTCAGAGCGTAGACAAACGTCAAAACGTGGTGCTCCAGACACGAACACATCAACCTGTCAAACTTGACTGACATACCATGGCCGGTCAAACCCTGAAATTTCTAATTCTAAGGCAATAAAGCCTGTGAAAAACAACGAATAACTGTTAATTAGAAGATTCTACTACATTTGTGGGGTTATCGTACGAAATGCTGCCTAGATCCTCGTCATCATCTCCTCTCTGCTGCTGCACTCGACGGCATATACGTTGTTTTTAACGTAACCCCACAGAAAAAGTCTAAAGGAGTCAGGTCCGGAGAACGTGGAGGCCAATGCACAGGCCCTCCTCGCCCTATCCACTGCTCAGGAAACCGCGAGTTCAGGTACTGGCGGACACTGCGTGCGAAGTGTGCTGGCGCTCCGTCTTGCTGGAACAGCATGCTGCTGTAGATGCCCACTGGCAAATCTTCCAGCTCATCTTCAAGGTCTCCTGTTAGCAGCTCCAGGTAAGCCTCAGCGTTCACGCGCGGGGGCAAAAATTTAGGTCCAATGACGCGATCTCCAATTATTCCTGCCCAAACATTAATTCTCCACTGGTGCTGGAAACTGCTTTCCGTCGACGCGTGTGGATTGACATGCGCCCACACGTGGTCATTGTGGAGGTTGGACATCCCACTCCGCGTAAAGCTGGCTTCGTCCGTCCACAGCACTGTGGTCGGGAACGCCGGGTCGCGTATTTCCATATCCGTGTACATTAGGAGGCAGTACTGCCTTGAAACGCGCACGGGTTTGTCGCGCTAACTACCTAAACAAAATCGTGTTCAATTCAAGGCACACGCCCTCCAATCGCGCACGGGTTTGGAACGCCATCTGTTCTTCCAAACACCTGTTCAATTAAGAGTACGCGTCCTCTAACCGCGCACGGGTTTGCAAGGAGTAAGCGCCTTGAAAAAGCGCCACAAAACCGTGTGTATTCGAAGGTATTTTTGTGTGAATGGTAATGTGAATGGGCAAGAAAACTACGTACCAGTTCGTACGTACGTAACAGTTTTTTAACTTTTTATTAAGACCACAATACCTAGGCACATAAACAAATATAATGAAGTTGGTAATTATATACCTAACATAATCAATGTTTTTTGGCAGGAGGTTCATTTTCATCAATATTAGATGCAATATTATGAACACGTTTTCTTTTAACAGTTTCTGACTTGGCTGGTCGTCCTGATTGAATCCTTCCACTGCATGGAAGACCTCTTTCTTTGCGGCGACTGATCGATGTTGGTTGTACACGAATTTTTCGAGATTTTCGGCGGTCATTTTTTTCAACTATAAATGATATAATACTCGATGGAGTTTGTAGCTTCGACAAATCAGATCCAAACTTTTCAAGAATGTTCGTGTATGCAGCATTGGAGTCCTTTTCCAAGATTTCAGTGATTCTTTGCCACTGAGCTTTAACATTACGAACAGCATTGTCAAAGTCTTCATTATTGATAGTTACACTGTTTTCCGTTCGATTTATTGGAAGTTCAAAAGTGTCTGGTACAACATCATCAGGTGTATTAGAGAAAGTTTGACTGTCTTCATTATTTGTGCTTGATTCACCCGTAATATTTTTAAAGAACGACGGTGAAAACTGGTCACCCAGAGCGAATTATGCAAATTGTTGACGATCGCAGTCATTCAAATATAACGATGTGGTAAGTGCAGTCCCATATTTTCTCTCTACAGCGCAGAGATGTTTACAAAATCGTCCCCCAGCACCATACGGACAGTTACATGTTGCCATGTCACAGTCAACAACATACAGATCTGTCTTCTCTTTCACGAAGTAGGTATTGTTATCCATATATACAATATCCTTAATACTGCTACTTGCTTGGCAAAATTTTTCATACGCCAACGTAAGATTTCTTGCCCGCCCATTGGCAAACTGAATCAACCTTTTCTTGTGGTATGATTCAAAGGTATTCGCGATAAAGTCGACTAACGCGCACATATTGAACGCTTTACAGCGCTGCAATACTACGTCTTTAAAAATTCTTATTGAGGATTCACAATAATTATTTGTGTTATTCCCTCGTGTTAGAATAACAGAGCGATAAGCTAAACACCATTCTTCACGCCGACTCCATAAACTTGTTAAATGTTTTTCAAGCTTTTTATTTTTCTTAACTTTCTCCTCATTTAATAAATCAGACATTCTAATTTCGGCCTCTTGCATTGTATTGGCATACATTACAGTACGGAATTTCTTCATAATTGAATGCCGATCTTCTTTAATAACTTCATGTTCGCTTTGCCACAACCAAAGCCAAAGGGCTTGATTTACATGAAATATGCAACGAAGTAATCTGCTGTAGGGAAATACTGTGCGTAAGGCATTCCTTTCTGCGCTGCTGTCATCAGTCATTACGATTTTTGGTTGAAAAACCTTCTGGCAAGTCTCCTCTAAATAATCCTTAGCAGATTGAAAAGAATGTGTATAATTTTCCTGAGATTGACTCGTGTGCAAAATTACAACAATAGGTAAAGCACCAATTTTCGTTGCAGCAAAGATAAATGTAACACAGGTATTTGTTTGATCACAAGATCCACTTGTGTCCATAAACACCATTTCATCAGCCAAACCAGCCTTGAACACTCTTTGCGTAATAGGTGTTATTACAACACACACAGTTGGTTCTTCCTTGATATAAATGTCTACATTTATTTTGGACAACTCAATCTTCTTTCGTTTTAAAATTTCTATTATATCATCGATCTCTCGAGATCCGTAGGTTCGGCGACGCCATTGTTCATACAAATGAATAACTTGGCGGTCGCATGGATTTTTTTGTGCATTAGCTAAAGTAATGTAAGCATTCTTCTCACATCCTTCAATGATAGCTATTTCATGATACAATTTTGCTGCTGCAGCTGTCATCCCACCTTCAAAATACGATTCAAATTGTTTTATCGTGTCTTCGGAACAACGCAGTAGACTCAATGAGTTGCGAATTTTTTATCGTACTCTTTGTAACTTTTATAAATTTTATCCCAATATTTGCTTTACAATTATAGTTTCTAGTCACACCTTTCTTTTTATCTTTGGGTTTGTTCCTTTCCGAAAGATGACAAATAAATACTTTTCTGAAATCATATCGTACCTGCTGAGCATATCGTCTCAACATAATCCAATTTGTTTGCGTTGCCTCCGAAAATTTTTCAATTAAATAACCACACTTTTTGTCGTAATCACCTTCACAAGATAAAGAACATCGAATTTTACATTGATAATTATCATTGTCTCCATCATATTTTACGACTTCAAAATTGTCCACAATACCACTAAGAATATTCTTCAATAGTTCCATGTTTAATCGAAAGCACACTTTATTACCATAACCTCAAAATGTTCTAATGGTTTATCTCGAGTTATATCTCGACAAACCTAAGAAGTACCATTTGACTTTAGCTTTTTATTTATTTATTACCATCACAAGATAAGTTTGTTAATATTACACATTTATTTCAAACGCTGCACAGTGGAAAAACAAACGAATGTTATGTGACTGGCGGAGTGGCAAGACGCGAGCGAAGTTGTTTACGCGCGAACTTCATGGCTAAGTTCTATGCATCGTCTTGAACACGTGTTTGGAAGAACAGATGGCGTTCTAAACCCGTGCGCGATTGGAGGGCGTGTGCCTTGAATTGAACACGATTTTGTTCAGGTAGTTAGCGCGACAAACCCGTGCGTGTTTCAAGGCAGTACTGCCTCCTAATGTACACGGATATGGAAATACGCGGGTCGCCGGGTCAATTTCGACTCGAGCACTGAACTTTGCATGTTCCGGAACCGGTATACAGAAAAGTCTCCGCGAGCGGTACTTTTAATTCCTACTGTTGGGACACATCTTAAGGGCTTCACACACAGCAGCTATAATGTATATTAATGTACATTACATCCCGGGATGTATAGCTTTAAATTATCTTAATGTATCACACACACAACAGGTAATATAATGTATCTTTTCCTTTATTTCATTGGCATACGTCCTGATTGACACACTCTCCAGCTGCTAAAGTGTTATAAAGGGTGTTCTTATTTTTAATGTTATAATACTATGGACCCGTCGAGTTACTTACTATTAGATCTACTAGATAGTTCATCAGAAGATGATTCGGATTGTGATTTTGACGCGCGTATTGCCACATGTGCCAAAAACAGAACGATGTGGATTGAAAATCACATAAAGTATAAGGAAATTTCCGGAGAGTTTAAAATATTTGATGAATTATCTGACGGAAAATTTTGTGATTATTTCCGGGAGTCAAGATCAACCTTTTCCGAACTTCATGATCTAATTAAAGAAGATATTAAAAAAAAAAATACCCACATGCGAAAAAGTATATCTTCCGAAGAACGACTTGCTGTGTGCTTAAGGTAAGAATTAAATGAAAGTATAAAATAATCATTAAATTTTTAATCGCTTATTCCAATTACTGTAAAGTGCTTATTGTAATCATTACACTATTGATTATATTTTGTCAACTCAAAGTTCACAAGATAGGAACGGATGTCTTCATGAGTAGAAATATCAGTTGTGTTTTGCGGTGTCATTAAAGAATTAGATTCCGGTAATGGATTTTGTACGTTGTGGACATCATGTTGTGAATAAACATGATGTCCAGAGGAATGTGCGTCGGTAGACATATCTGTGTTTTGTTGTGAAAACTGAAATCAATTCCGTATCATTAGTGTTTGGTGGCATCATTGGAGTACTGGATGCCGACGGTGGACTTTGTAATGAATAATGGACAGGCGAATTTAAATAATCAGAGCTTGCTGAGTTCGAGCGCAATGATTTAGGGCTAACAGCACGCATCGGCAAATTCAGAGAGCTGGCCGGCGACATATTGTAATTGGTAGCATGTCCTGGACTCGGGTAACTTGGTGTTTGCATCAAATGTTGCTCTCGAGCTTCCATTACTATATTGAATAGTTGTCTCTGAATCCTCATTTGAACATGCTCAGGTAGCTCACATATGGCATCACACATGCTCATGAAAAACTTTTCCATGCTTTTGTTGCTCGATGATACATTTTTATAATTACTCTCCAGGATTTGTTTCCTCAACATATCTCTCTCAACTGCTCTTTTTTCTCTTCTCTTTACGTCCTGTTCTAATATGTTTACAATCGATTTGTTATTTCTTTTTCGAGGCTGAGAACTTTCATTGTCAATGACAGAAGCAGTTTGCTGTACCTACATAAGTAGGTACTGCATCATTATTCGGTTAATTAGTCGGTTAAAAATTAGGTTTCGATGTTTAATAGACTAGAATAGGTAGGTATCTACTAATCTACTGTAAGTTCGCTGGCTGCAATGTCCTTCAAAATGGAATGTAACTATTTATTAATCTGTACCGGAACCTCAGAATAAATCCGGAACCATAATGTATACTACTAGATTATTGAATTATAGATTACTTACTGTGTTAGACTGAACTGTACTGCAATCCGTACACCCTACTTGTGTGGCTTCGACATTCACAGTGTTTACGCGTACGGAGTGTCGCGCCATCTACGGGATCGAGCAAGCGTTAATATCGACCGTAGCTTGGCGCCTTGAATCGACGTGGAAGACTGGCGGACCAGGAAGTTCGTCGAGAAACAGCGAGAGGACGCTTTTTTACGCTATAAAAGCCGATGCAGAGTTTTCCTCCAACATAATATCTATTTAATACGTATTGTACGTGTTTATTTTATATTTTATGTTTTTCATGCCATGACGACCCTCAAGTCTTTAAACTTCACAATATATATCACTTTGCAAGTTTGCTCTCGTAGAGCTTGTCGTTTCGTTCGCCTGCGTGTGACGTCATACGACTGAGGTGACATTTTGCGCGGCAATATTTGAAACAAAATATTTAAACTTAGGTACCTACTTTTAAGACTTTATTTAATTAAATTATTATTTTTATACATTATGGCTAATTTTAAACACTTACTGTCCGATCCCCTATTGCACATTATTGCGTCGCTATTTATTTAACTGTTTTAGAGACACTCACATATGAGCCTTCTGTACTTGTATAATTAATTATTCTATGCTATTACTCCGGCTGTGCTGACGACGGATAACGGAAAATGAGTAGTCAATATATACAACTTTATAACCACATTTATAGAAATATTGTTATTAAAGATTAAAGTTAATGTGTCTATAATTTTTGTTATATTTTTAAAATATTTCGTGAGGTCACATACAATTTTCAGCATTTGCTTTCAATTTTAAGTAGGTAAACGTTAGATGCTTATGTATTAGAGCAAGCGAAAAAGCAAAGGTGTCGTCCGGCTCGCGTGTACAAAATTCATTTTGTTACAATATAGGAGTGGTAGTTTAGTAAACTTATAGTGTTTTTGGAGTCGAGGCGATAAGATTTAGAAAAGTGATCTTTATCCAAAACTTATTCTCGGTAAGCTAATTTTACATAAGTTGCATAAGCGACCATATTTGACGTTTAAGAAAAAATTATGTACCTAGGTATTTATGATATTAAATATAGTATCGTGGTATTAAATATTACATGTCGTTAATTATAGTCCCCAAAATTCGTACGTGATTCAGGTAGGTAAGTTATAGACAATTTTAATGTAAGAATCATATTCAAATATTAAGTAGGTACCTAGATAGGTATATATTCTCCTAGGTAACGACATAAGAAACTTCTTGTCATCTAATAACATAGATTTTATATTCTAGGCGCATCGATTACATTCATTGCCTTTGATTATTATTTAAGTAGGTACTTATGTATGTATGTCATAAATAGCATTCGATTCTTGGGTAGGCGTCGATCGAGTTGACTTAGGTTGGTGAATTAGGTTTATAGTAAGTAGGTATATTAAAGAACTGGAACAAAAACCTATTTAGGTACCTATGTATACATTCATATATACTATAGTAATTATATGAGTGTAATGATTTGTCCTGTAAGTCATCATAAATCATAATTTTATAATGTAGAGTTTTAACTTAACTAAAGCTATGTATCAGTTTCATGTTGTTATCTACTTAAACATGCTAAATTAGTGTCATGGTATGTGATAATTCCATGTCATGAGGTATTGACATGGAACTAAATCAAAAGTCAAGAGTCCCTGTGAGCATCTGAAAACAGTTTAGCTAATAAATTAGAGAGATTCTGCAAGAGGAGACCGGCATATCCAAGAATTTATTACAAAAAACAAGGACATGTGACATCGACCAACCTGCACTGGGCTTGAGTGGTGGACTATGGCCCTTACTCTCTCTATGAGAGAAGGCCCATGTCCCAGCAGTGGGAATGTGATGGGCTGATGATGATGATGAAACACATCTCTGAAACTGCCCGTGATAATATATTTGTAATAAAATATATTCTTATTTTCAAAGGATATGCCTCGAGTGGAGGATTCAAATGGCAATCAATTCGGCATGGGCTCATACGATGACAGCTGGCTGGAGAAACGAAACATGCAGGTAATTCATATTTTTACCTACTCATACAGACTTAGCGTTTGATTGTGCATTTGTAAAAAATAGAAAGTTATGATTATGTTCACCTACAATTTTGTGTTCTGCATGTAGGCACTTATATATGGGTGTGTGTTTATTTATACCCACTGGAAATGTACCTACCTACCTACCTATGTGTGCAAGTTTAAAAAAGAGTTGGACATTTTGTGAGTGGAGTCTTCCTGACAGTTACAATTATATAATATGTATTTTATTACAGAGCGAACAGATTCCAGCCAAGAAAATAAGAATTTGTTACGAGGTTGAAGATTTTCCTTCTCAAGAAGTTGAATTATTTCTCCCTGAAAACCCTAACAGTACTGCATTTAATAATAATATTCCAATTGTGAAGGTAATCAATTTTTTTATATGCAACATAAGTAATTAAATACCTATAGGAAGAATTGGAAGAGGGTGGCAGATTTATGTAGCACCTTTCCTGCCTTTAAAAATAAAAATAATAAATTATTTTTCAAAAAAAACTAAACCGACTTCAAAACCACAAATGGCACTCAAAAGTAAAAAATAAATTAATATAATTATCATAAGCGCTACCCACTCATATATTTGAAGTCGGTGCCAGCCAAGTGTAATAGGTAGCAGATAAATACTATGTATATAGTAAGTACTACTTGTAGGTAGTATCTATCTACTACCTTATATTATTAAATACTATGTATATAGTAAGTACTACTTGTAGGTAGTATCTATCTACTACCTTTTAGACTTGGCTGGCACCGACTTCAAATATATGAGTGGGTAGCGCTTATGATAATTATATTAATTTATTTTTTACTTTTGAGTGCCATTTGTGGTTTTGAAGTCGGTTTAGTTTTTTTTGAAAAATAATTTATTTTACCCTTTTTAGTGAAAAACAAGTTTTAATTAAATTAATTCCAAAAGTTTTTAAAGACAAGCTTTTATGATCTAGAAGCCACATCATGACAAAGTTTAAAATGGGCTATCACAATTAAATGCATGTACAAAAAAATTTCATGTCTGTCCTATTCTCTGTTGAGGAGTTCCCTCGCCAGAAGTCAATCCTGGGTGTATCTGCCATATCATGATGGAATTTAGAACAGGCTATTATGTTTTAATCTATTTACGAAATGTTGTGTCTGTACTATTCACCGTTGAGGAGTTCCCTCACCGGAAGTCAACCCTGGGTGAAGCAGGTGAAGCAGTCGAATACAAAACCTCCACCTTAAGAAAGTTTGGTTACGAAAAAAACAAGAACCGACTTGAAGATTAAACTTATATTTTTTGTTTTTGCAATTTTTTTCAAAACTACTGAATGAATTTCGATAAAATTTATATGGGACCACCTTTGAAGTATTACCTACCAATCAAAAAAAGAATCATCGAAATCAATGCATAATTGACGGAGTAATCGCGTAACAAACACACACAAAAAAAAAAAAAAAACATACCGTCGAATTGTAAACCTCCTCCTTTTTGAAGTCGGTTAAAAATAGCAGTCTTTGTAATAACTACTTATTAGGTTGTCTGAAAGAGAGCGCTTTAAGCGATAAGACCGCCCATTGTACTACCACTGTAAGGAATTTTGTGTTACTATTTATGTTGTGTTGTAATTGGTATGCAATAAAGAGTTTTGTAATTTTATTAGGGGTAATATCAGTTGTTAAGTCTCAAATTCGTAACATCATCAACATAATATATAAACACTTCAAATTCAAATAATTTTATTGTGAAAAGATGATGTTACATAATTATTAAGTTCAACCATATTCTACCAGGAGGCATTTAAATATTATAAACTACGTCAAACAATTCTAATAATTCTATTTTTATGCTTAATGTATGATGGTGATTATGTGGCCTAAGATGGAGCCTTCTATCACCGGACGACCAGACGTACGGCAAGCCGTCATCAATTCATGGTTGACATCCCTCCTGCTCGCACTAAGCGCTTTGCTTCGACCTTCATAATGCGAACAGCCAAGGAGTGGAACTCTGCCGGCTTCTGTGTTTCCGGATAGCTACAATCTGGGTGTCTTTAAGACAAGAGTGAACAGGTTTCTTCTAGGCGAGCGTGCTACATCTTCGACCGCATCGTCACTTAACAACAGGTGAGATAGCGGTCAAACGCAAGCCTATAAATAGTAAAAAAATCACAAATAGGGTTAAAGAGGGTTATCGTCAGAACGGCTGGTCTGGCACCGAGTGTATATTCAAGAATTGCGTTAATTGGTAAAAGTAGCAAATATTGGTACCACTTCTAGACTAGAAAATCTGGGTTTATTCCCGGTCGTCCCCACTGGGTACGAGTGGGAAAATAAAGTTTCGTTCGTCCCCAGTGGTGATGATTGGAACTTTTTACTTCCCACTCGTTCCGCTATAGACCGAGAGTCAAAATTCATGAGGATTTCAATAAGAGATTTCATGAATTGTTAAAATGTTTTAATTTTTTTTTACCAATTTCTCCATATTAAATATGATTTTGTTAAAAATCATATTTAATATGGAGAAATTGGTCATCATCCACCGACTCCGGCAGCGTCGGCGTCGGCGTCTGCAGCGGCGGCGACGGCGGCTGCCGCTGCGGTAGCGGGGGCGGGGGGGGGGGCGTGGGGGGCTGCGGGGGGGGGCGACGGGTCGGGGGCGGGGGCGGCGGCTGCGGCGGCGGCGGCGTCGGCGTCTGCAGCGGCTGCTGCTGGGGCGGCGGGGGCGGGGGCGGCGGCGGCTGCGGCGCCGCCAGAGGAGCTTGGCCGCCGCGACCGCCGCGGAGACGGCGACGTTGCCGACGCCCGCGCCTCCCTCTCGTTGCGCCGTAACTGAATTGATAAAACAAATATTATAATTTCAATTTGTTTAATCGGTTTAGCATAATATGTGCTGTTTTGTGACTATTCATTATAATAAAATTACTTATGACATTAACTAATATATTATGAATAAAATATAATATCACATGAATATAATATCACATGAATATAATAAAATATAATAACACAGAGACACCCTAATGAACTGGTCAAAGCTTTTCCTCAGATCAACGTCTTTGCAGATGGATGGGTGGTGATCGAAAGAATGTGTCTTAAGTATTGTGAAGCACCAATAATAATAAATATGTAATAGTCATTAATAGTAGAATGTTGTTAAAGGTTTTTTATTTTAATTTTAATTGATATGTTTGTTAGTTTGTATTTTATTTTTATGTGATGTTAAGTGTATATAAGGAACTGATATAACAAATTAGTCTAAGCTGTAATGTTATATATAGTATTTTGATGATAAATAAATAAATAAATAACTGTTGTAATGACGTTTTTAGTTGAACAAGCAATTTAATTTATAAATATTTTAATAGGTAAGTAACAATCGCTGTTTTGGGGCATTTTCTGGTGTTCTCTATATTCCTCTATGGAGCGGAGACATGGACATTAAGATCAGCAGAACTGCGCATACCATGGCAGCGCACAGAACCAACAAATTGGTGCTAAAGGAACTCAAAATAGAGAATAAACTAAGACTTCAACGTCTGCCTTCGGAGGAATTTTGAGTTCTTTAGACACAAAACACAAGTCCAGAGATAATCTCTAAAAACTTATAATAGCCAGATGAGTAGAAGGGAAAAGACCAATAGAGTAATAACAATTGTAATTTTGATGATCAATAATTAATAATAAGATTTATATAATGAAATTAAAATTATTGATAATATGTTGTATAAGTTACCTACTAACATATTTTTTATAAGTTCTTTACTAACCATATATGGATATTCTGAAATAAATGATTTGATTGATTGATTGAATAAATTCTCTCTGTTTAACGCCCCAGACCAATAGCGAGAAGCCTCATGCGCTGGTCGGACCAAATCCATACCACACTAAACATAAAATTGTGAATAGCAGATACAGGTGGTACAATACCTATCATAAGGGAGGTGATAACATGACGTAGTCGCGACACCATCATTTAGAAATCAACGCAAGGAAGAGGAGGTTTGGGGACATGTTGAATTAATGACTCATGATTATATCTACTGTGTGAATAAAATGAATCTACATAATTATAAAATTAAAGCTTATAAGAGATAAAATTAAAGCTCATTATCATAACAAAATATATCTGCAACCGAAAGAACATGATGGAATCTATAAATCTTAACATCTTTATCTGCACCCATGTTTCAGACCAACATATTTATTTATTTTATTTGAATTGATCTCACAGCAGAGCTGGACAGAGGCTCGAACTCTCGAACGTTTCGTCACAATCACCACCATTGGCAGGGACGCAGGTGTCTTTAATATCGCAGTAATTAATAGGTGGTAGCAACATAATATTACTGGTGGTTCGAAACACACTTACGGCTAGATATTAATTATTATTAAGTAAATAAAATTATCACTTCACTTACTACACATTCATAACATGTATGTTAAATGTTGGATTCATCTCTGTTGTATTGACTTCAAATCAAGGAACATATACTCTCTTCAAATGTAATGTTCATATGTTACTTGTGAAAAATCCTATGCTTTAAGCGGGAAAATGCACCATAGACCAGTGTATATTTTTTTAATTCCGTCTGAGTCAAACGTCAACCATCAAACGTCAACCATCAAAATGATATTAGATTTGCATAATTTATATAGTCGAAAAGTGGATTCACTCAAAAAATATTATTATATCATATATTAACTCGACGTGTCTGGAAGCGCAAAATCCGTTAGATAGCCATCATATTCACATGACACATGACGCGTGTGTTGTTGAAATACCTGGAAATGACTTTTTGATAGATAATTGAATGGAATTGCTTACTCCCTGTAAATATTTAGCTGTAGTTAGATTAGTATTGGCGTAGTTGTTTATATCAATGTTTCTCTATTGCATATTGGAAAAACGAAACGTAACCGCATAACGCAACCACATGCGACGTGTAGCGGCTCACTGCTTTATTTTTCTGACATTGCGGTACATAACTATTATAAATTGTTCTATATAAACTGTCTATAACTGTTATTGTCATAATTGTCATGATATGATTTAGTTTAGAGTAAAGTCAATATGAACTAAATTTTAAATGCTGTCCATCTAGCGTCGATCTCGTAAATCATACGTTTTTTATTACACCGATATTAACTAGATGGCGTTTGCATCGAGTTAGCTCGCGGTGGTAAGATTCTCCGCGGTCACAATGTACTTTGTATG
This sequence comes from Petrophora chlorosata, assembly GCA_951640565.1. Lineage (NCBI taxonomy): Eukaryota > Metazoa > Arthropoda > Insecta > Lepidoptera > Geometridae > Petrophora > Petrophora chlorosata. Next base: position 10,298,281 of record OX621203.1, on the reverse strand, counting down.
TGAAAGTTAATATACGCCTGATACGTTACGGAGATCTAGGAATGCTCGATCCAGGTGGTTTGAACGGATCGTAATAAGCTGTATCGATCCTACTGATTCGATACAACTTATTGGATCGATTTTATAATAAAACATATTGTCTTTATGTTAACAAAATTTATTTTAATAGAGAAACAAAAACATATTTTTTTACATTGGCCAATCTTTGAGTGGTAAGGTACGTAAAATTAATATTTTTGATAGCCGCTCTGGATCTAGGCTATCGCGGCTTTCATTTAAACTGTGGTTGGCCAACGAGAAAAGACGTTCGGATGGCACTTACGTTCCTACCACATACATACATACATACATGACTGTAGAGGATTGGAACTTTATTACGCGTTCCATAACTACAAAGTATGGTCTACTACAATGAACAGGTTCATATTTCAAATTCAAATCATTTTTATTGACATAATGGTTTCACAAGGTTATATGGTGTGGGAATATGTTTAGCACCGTTGTGTAGAGGGTGCTTTGAAACTGACCAGCAGGCCTACCATAAACTTTTAAAATACCTGCCATGTTCCGAGCACTTCAATTAGAGGATTTGGATTTGGAATTAACCTGCAAAAAATGGTACCATGAACATAGTTTTGCTGACATGTATTTGACCTGTTAAGGGTTAGGAAGGGCCGTAAATCATTGTCTGGCAAACTCCTCAGAAAGAGAAAAAAAAATCATTGTCTCTGACCGGTTGTGCGTAAGGGATGGTGCTATAAGACTTTCGTATTGCTCCGTCTCCTTCATATTTTGTTTGCTTAAGTTACGTTCTAAAACATCATAAACTTAATAATCGGCAAGTGTTCGGTTTTTTCTAATCGTTTCATTATTTATTTGCAATATATTTCACGATCTAAGAAGCAGTTGCGGCATTGTTGGAAGCTCTAACGATACTATTATGTGGAATCAACAAATTTTAACACATTACATTATACATTTTAGTTTAATTTATTGTACATCTTTAGAATTCAGTGATATAATATCGTACACAATACGTAAATATTTTTAAACTGTTTTTGAACGCATCAAATCTTATCATCCAGCTGATGACAGATCAAGTGAACTTTAACAACTTTTGTAAACACAAAACAAACCGTACATAAATCACAAACTTTATTAGTTTTTAAGCTTATCGGATCTTAAATGTGTATGAGCATATCTTAAGTGCACTTATAATATAAAACTACGCTCTAAGTATGAGGGTGAATAGTTTGAAAGTGCATTCCAAATCAGAATTCTTATTCATTCAAGTTCGAATAAAGTCCACGTCTACATCTCGCCGTTGTGTTACCTACTTACGCACACTCATAGGGACATAGCTATGGGTTATAATAAAAGTGTCCAAGCGAGTGAAAATATGAGAAGGTATGGATCCAAGTGACGGAAACTTTAAATGCTTTTGGAGAAAGTGCATACAAAGATTGGAAAGGCTGGTCTGCAGTAAGTAAATAATAAAGCTTAACTATGATATATTTGTAAGTGCGTATCTATAGACTCTGTAATTTATTCTGATTTTTAATTTTTTAGGATTGGGTCTATTATAAGGGCAAATTAAAAGGGAAATGTGCGGCCCTACGAAATTCTCAATATCGGACGGGTGATAGGCCTTCTGACGTTCCAGAGCTTACAGATATAGAAAATAAATACATGATTATTTTAGGCGAGGACTTTGGAGCTGGTTTGCCTGGTAAGTACAAATAGATCCTTTCCCCCAATCTGACACTAATGTAAGTTTTATAAGCTCTTCGAAGTATATATTTTTATTATGTATCTAAAAGTAAATGCATAATATGAATATTTTGATTCATGAGATAGTAGTAATATTATCTTTACTCATAGAAACTATCATTACTACAAATAGAAATTATAACAATAAAATTGATTTTAATTACAGGCACCAACAGAAGGTTCTCCTTCAATAATATTGGCACCATCTCCTATTGAAATTCAAATCCAACAAGTGGATGTTGATGGTGGAAAGGAATCAGAGATACCCGTCCCTACTTCAGAACCTCGAATAACTGGGACTGTTAATACAGAATCTCGGGTGGTGGTTGAAACTGGACCTACTTGTAGAAGGCGGCAAAGACGCACTCTGCCGTTTACCAAAGTGGCTGCTCGACAGGCCTTAGTTAATTCCAGCCAGCAGTGGGTACAAAATGAGACCATTAATTCCCAAACATTGAGGGGAATTGAACGAGTCCTTACTCGTATTGCAGAAACGCTAGAAAGAATGGAGAGAAGGTAAATAATTGACTAATATTTTTTGGTTTAGTATTTGTTATTAATTTTACTTAACATTTAAATAAGATGCTCTCTATAGTAAATTTAACACATACATTATATTATTATACAAAAAATTAACTACATGATAAAGTATTTACTATCTTAATCTAAAACTATATTTTTAACTTCATTATTGTTATACTTATACCTATATTAAAACACTACATATTGTTCTAGGTTGCCTGACATCTTGTCCACAGCTGGCATATAAGGTTACGCCTGACTGCCATACCTTCCTGAAGATTTGAGTTGATGGATGTTTGTGCCTCTACAAACGTGCTTGCTTGGTGAGTTAACTGTTGCAATTTACATTATGAGCCACTTATGGCTGCTGCAATTGTAAATACTTGTGTGATACTACACAACATTTGCAATAGTGCAAATATACCTGTGCAAGATCTTACATCTGAGGAAACCATACAAGTAGCTCATTGTATGGTTTCCTCAGATGTAAGATCTTGCACAGGTATATTTGCACTATTGCAAATGTTGTGTAGTATCACACAAGTATTTACAATTGCAGCAGCCATAAGTGGCTCATAATGTAAAACTCTGTGCACAAGCAAACACCTAAAACGCGCTTTAAGGAGCCCAATTGTGCGTTCTATTGTATTGTGTGCTTTCACATGCACTTCAGTAAAATAGGCTTCAGGAGATCCAGGGTTAGCATCAATAATAGGCGTCATCATATACTTCCTTAGTGCATAGCCGGAGTCACCTAAAAGTATATAAAATTAAATTAATCGGTTAAAGTAAAATGTGTGATAATTTTAAATAATTGATGAAAATGTGTAAGTACCTACCAAGAAGCCACACAGTCTCATTGTTGCTTAGTTCTTCTATGTGGGTCTTCAGTGGGTGATTGTCATCATGTGATGATCCTCCATAACTTGCATCCACACTTATTATATCCATGCAACAATTACATATCTAAAACAGGATTTTTCATTACAGATTGGCGGCATCTTGCGGAATTGGCTCATATATTATGAATATTACATGTACAATGCTAATTTTAAGTAGTTAGATATCTATAGTTTGTAGTTATAATAAGGTAGTTAGAATATAAAGAAATAACCCTGTAGTTAGAAAATGTATTGATATATAAAAATTCAATTACATTAGGGCAAATTTTCTAAGTTTGTAGTGCTTACACTTATCTTAAAATTGTATATAATTTAATATATAAATTTTGATATGTAGTAAAATCGTTATATTAAAATATTACATTTAAAATATTATATGTTTCATTGACATTCATACCTACTAACTTTTATTTCATGAATAGATTTACAAAATGTAAGTACGAATAAAAATAGGAACTTACCAACTGCACATTTAAAGAATGATACTGTTCCCTGGAATAATATGAAATGAAATGAAATAAATTTATTTGTCTGAAACATGGGTACAGATAAAGATGTTGAGATTTGTTAGGTATAGGTTCCATCATGTTCTACCTTTCGGTGTACAAATATTTATGATAATGATTAAATTCATTGTCATAATTTAATTTAACACATGTGATTATTTATTAGTTATTGTCAGTACCTTGATAATGTCAAAATAAAATAAAAATACAGTTATGTCAGTAAAGCAGCCACCCCCCCCCCCGCACATCACAAAATCACTTGGATTCCACCACTTTTCAAGATGGCCGCCATACAAAAGTTTGTTTTCAGAACAAAAAGGCTTAGATAACTTTAGAACCGTAGTCGATAGGTAGCTTTGTTTCAAAATGTGGCTAAAAACACAACTGACGCGAGCTGCTTTAGCAGCTCGCGCACGCGGCGAAATACTAGTTAATATAATATAAAAGTGGTTTACCATCACTGACTGACATATTGACAGAATTGATCTCCCACTTGCCGTTATGGTGGCGGGGAGTGTTTGACACCGTTGGATAGAGGGTGTTTTGAAACCAACCAGAAAAATCCGATATCACCAAAAACTGGTTTCCTCGATGGAACTGCTCAGGGGATCTCGGAAACTATAAATCGGATGGGGGTACCGCTTGAACTAAATATGCCCCAAACCTTGGGCCAATTTTGAAAATTTGAAAAAAAAGATGGCCGCCATACAAAAAGACATGGCCGCCATACAAAATAAAAATGTAAATAACTTTTGAATGGTTAGAGATAGGTATAGGATGCTCGACCAAATGTCATAGAGGGCGATGGGGGAAATTTGAAAAAGTTGAAAAAATTAAAAAAAAAGAAAAAAAAATGGCGGCCATTTTGAAAGTTGCTCCGATCCGACTGAAATTTTGCATCCGGGGGTTTTCTGGGTCGTAGATTACGATTATGAAAAAAAATTTTGGATTCCGCCATTTTTCAAGATGGCTGCCATACAAGTTTTTTTTCCGGAAAAATAAGCCAAACAAAACTTTTGAACCGTAGTCGATAGGGAGCGTCTATAAAAAAAAAGCAACACCCCCCCACGCGAGCTGCTTTAGCAGCTCGCGCACGCCACAAAATCACTTGGATTTCGCCATTTTTCAAGATGGCCGCTATACAATAGTCTTGTCTTCAGAACAACTGAACTTAAATAACTTTAGAACCGTAAGCGATAGGGAGCTTTTATAAAAAAAAGCAACACCCCCCACGCGAGCTGCTTTATATTAAATTAAATAAAGTTAAACGTATATTTTAATGATAATAATACTTTATTTATACAAATACACTCGTAATGGAATCAATGAATTGTCACAGAGTATTAATGTGAGAACCCAAAAATATGGTCAAGTGTGAGTTGATCTTTTAAAGGCGCGAAAATTTAAATTAATTTCAACACTCCCTCTAAATTCGAGCCTTCCAACAAAAAAAATGAGTACATACATACTTAACGTACTAGATAACATTATGATAACATACAAGTTAAGTTAGGAATAAAAATAGTTAGGTACATACAAAATATAAGGACATAATATATTATGATAGAGAGCCATACAAACACATTCCAAGTTTTGATCGTAAACATTGAAATTTAAGTTTTGACAATGCTTTTGTGAATATATCTGCATATTGATTATCACTACTAACAAATTTTAAAACAATAATCTTTTGATGATATTTTTCTTTAATGAAATGATATTTGATTTCTATGTGTTTGCATCGTTTATGAAAATTAACATTTTTAATAACACTAATAGCACTTTGATTGTCTAAGTGAAGACACATTGTGTCTTGTTTGTATTCACCAATTTCACATAGCAATTGTTTGATCCATATCGCTTCTTTAGTAGCTGCGCAAGCTGCCATGAACTCAGCCTCTGTTGTTGATAAGGCTACAGTTTGTTGCTTTTGGCTGGACCAAGTTACAGCTGCTCCATTTCTCAGAAAAACATAGCCAGTGACGGAGCGACGTGTGTCAAGATCATTTGCATAGTCGGCGTCGCTGTAACCAGTGACTTCTGGGGGTTGTGATGTGTGCGAGTAACACAGCCCACACTCTTTTGTATCCTTCAGATATTTAAAAATTTTCTTAACTGCATTCCAATGAGTTTCGTTAAAACAATTAAGGAATCGACTCACCAGACTGACGGCGAACATTATATCGGGTCGACTCACTGTGGCTAGATGCATAAGAGAGCCCACTGCTTCTCTGTATGGTATGTTCTTCTCGGGCTCGCCATCTCCTTTTTGTAACTTCATGTGAGGATCGACTGGAACACTGTTGGGATTGGCATCATTCATATTGAATTTGTTTAACATTTGTTCTATATATTTAGTCTGATGTATAAATATGCAGTTATTAAATTGTTCTATTTGCATTCCCACAAAGTTGCCTGGATTATTCAGTATTTTAATTTCAAACACCATTTTCAATTCTTTAGTTATATCTGTTAATGCTGATTTATCTGTTGAGAATAATAATCCATCATCGACATACAGACAGAGGTAGCACTTTCTCTTATTAACTTGACCAATATAAACGCATTGATCAGCTTTACTATTGACAAAGCCAAACTTTTTCAGTACGAAGTCAAATTTACTGTTCCAACACCGTGGAGCCTGTTTTAACCCATATAATGACTTGTTGAGTTTACATACCATTTTGTTTTCACAGGGCAATCCTTCTGGTGGTGTCATGAATATAGTCTCTTCAAGTTCACCATACAAGAAGGTTGTTTTGACATCTAGTTGGATAATTTTAAGGTTATATTGAACAGCCACTGATAGTAATAAACGGATTGAATCATACCTGACTGTTGGGGCAAATGTTTCCTTGTAATCAATACCTGCGGTTTGTGCATAACCTTTGGCACACAGACGCGATTTGTAGCGTGGACCTGTTGGTTCATCCTTGATTCGGAACACCCATTTGCATCCAATCATTTTGGCATTTGGGGGTTTTTCGACCAATGTCCAAGTTTTATTTTTCCGATGAGCATCTAGCTCTTCATCAATAGATTTTCGCCATTTTTCATTATCAATTGAATTTATAGCTTCTGTGTATGTTACAGGAATATTTGATAGTATCTCTTCATGTTGACAAAGGTAAGAGTTTTCTTCTGAATCTTTTAAATTTATATTTTGTTTGATGATTTTCCTTTTAGGCCTTGGTGTTACTCTACGTACTTCAGGAGAATTAATGCTGATATCAGGTATGTATTCACTGTCTGATTCAGATTTATTTTCAGTTACTGTATCATATGAACTTTCTAAAGTTGAATTTTCATCTGTTGCATTGTCAAATTCATCTTCCTTTTTCTTTTTATCTATATTTGTTTCAGGAATTTTTACAGATAGTTCTACAGGGGCATAGTTTCTTTTTACAGTAGATTCAAGAAATACTGCATCTCTGCTTTTTATCACTTTTCTAGAGTTAGGTATTATGAATCTGTAACCCTTAGTGTTATTGCAGTATCCAATAAAAATCATCTTGCGAGCCTTTGGATCCCATTTCTTGCGTTTTTCTTTAGGCATGTGGACCATGGCTTCGCATCCAAATATGCGCATGTGATTTACATTTGGTTTCTGACCAGACCACATTTCTTCAGGTGTTTTGAATGATAGGGATTTTGTCGGAGAACGATTTATGATATAGGCTGCAGTATGTATTGCATCAGCCCAATACAGTTTTGGCAAATTGGCATTTAGGAGCATGCATTTTGCTCTTTCAATTAGGGTCCTGTTCATGCGTTCTGCAGTCCCGTTCTGTTCTGGTGTGTACGGTGTGGTTGTCTGGTGTATGATTCCAGCACCTTTCAAGAATTCAGAGAAGTTCTTATTGACATATTCTGAGCCATTATCAGTTCGAAGAACTTTTATACGAGCATCCAGCTGATTCTCAACTTCATGCTTAAATTCTTTAAATTTTTCAAGAGCTTCTGACTTGTTGTGAAGGAAATACACATAAATCTTCTTTGAGAAGTCATCAAGAAATGTTATAAAATATTTGGCACCACCTAGTGTCTGTGTTTCCATAGGCCCGCATATATCTGAGTGGACCAATTCAAGAACACTATTAGCTTTTGAGCCTTCACTTTTAAAAGGAAGCCGTGTCTGCTTACCTTCCTTGCAGGTTATACATGTCAGATTTTCTGATTTTGATGAGAAAATTACATGATTGGTGTTTTCTGCCATTTTCATTAAACTTTGAAAATTTAGGTGTCCCATTCTTTGGTGCCAGAGGTAGACATCTTGTTCTTCAACATCGGACATGCATGCATAGCCTCCAGGCATATTCAGCCGGTACATGTTGTTGATAACACTTGCTGTTGCTACTATCTGATTCTGTTTGTTCATAATAACACAGCCTGTTTTGTCAAATTTTACTTGGCCACCACTTCGAATAATCTGACTCACGGACAGTAAATTGGTCGCAAGTTCAGGAACATACAAAACATTTGTAAACAGTACCTTATTTTCTTGACCTTTATCATCATACACATTTAAGCTCACTTGTCCCGAGCATTGCACAGGTAATACTTTATTGTCTGCAACTCTTATGTTCTGGATGGCAGCAGCTGTCTCATTTTGAAGCAAGCTCTTGTGTTTAGTCATATGTGAGGAGGCACCAGAGTCCACATACCAAGCATCATTACATGAGGATGTTGCCACAAACACAGCAGCATAGGACGAGCTATTTGATTTTTGTTGCTTGTCCTTAGGTTTCGATTTGCATTCTGGACTTTTATGGCCATACTTATTACAGGTGTAGCACCGGGGACCTTTAAAATTCTTCTTATTATTTTTCTGAAATTTTTTGTTTGCTGCAAATGCAGTTGAATCATTCTCAGGATGTCTAACATCTTGTAATAGTTTTGCTTTTACTGAGTCAGAAGTTATCTTCATACCGGAGCTTTCAATTGCAATAATCATAGGCTGATAGGATTCAGGCAGACCGGAGAGAAGCAACGTTCCTAGCCACTCATCGTCAACTGTGAAACCTATGTTTCGGAGCTTATGTGCAGTGTTCATTATTTTGCTCACATATTCTTCTACATTTTGACATCCATTCAGCGAGGTATTGCAGAGATCACGCAGTAAACCAACTCGGCGTGTCAGCCCGGAGTCGTCGAATGCCGACGACAGCCTGTCCCACACTTCTTTTGCAGTGCTTGCATCTTGTATGTGCACATAATTTATCGGATCAACTAAGAGAATTATCTTTGTTTTCGCTTTTACGTCGCGTTTTGCATCTATTGCTGCGCTTGAGTTAGATTTTTCAATGCAGTCCCACAACTCTTCATGTTGCAGATATGTTTTAACTGCAAACTGCCATGTTGTGTAGTTTTCACGGCCGGTTAACTTTTCAATTAATGCCAATGAATTGTTCGATGCCATGTTTCAAGACTATAAACTTTTGCAAAAGTCCAAAGAAAGTCACCACGTTTCTTTTCGTTGCCGAGCGAGGTTAAGTTCACAATTTCTTAACACTGTTTTCCTTTTCCTTGTTATATTTTAGCACTGTACTTATTATTGGGCTTTACTGGGCCCGTGACCTATTAAATTAAATAAAGTTAAACGTATATTTTAATGATAATAATACTTTATTTATACAAATACACTCGTAATGGAATCAATGAATTGTCACAGAGTATTAATGTGAGAACCCAAAAATATGGTCAAGTGTGAGTTGATCTTTTAAAGGCGCGAAAATTTAAATTAATTTCAACACTTTAGCAGCTCGCGCACGCCACACAATCACATAAAATACCAGCTTATTTTCAAGATGGCCGCCATACAAAAGTTTGTTTTCAGAACAAAAAGGGTAAACACAACTTTAGAACCGTAATCGATAGGAAGCTTTTAAAAAAAAAACAGCAGCCACCCCCCCACGCACGCGGCGAAATACTAGTTTGTATATACAGGTCTATTTCTCATATTAGGAAGCAAAAATGACATCTGGTCTTCATATTTCCATTTTGGGGTGTTATTTGACGCTTGACCTGAAGTTGTTTTGTTCTTTCTAGTACCCGTGGCTTGACGATGTCCATCCCTAAGCTTCTTCCATAAAGTTTTTGCTTCTTTAACTGCAACAAAAGTAAATAGAATTGTTTATGTTACAGGTACTTGTCAACTGGAGATTCATTCAGGAATATAGCCTTCAGTTACAGAATTGGAGAATTTACTGTGGCTAATATTATAACAGAAGTATGCGATGCTTTATGGAAATACCTTCAACCCAAGGTTTTATCAGAGCCAACGCAAGAAACATGGAAAGATATCGCAACCGACTTTAAAGAAATGTGTCAATTCGATCATTGTTTCGGCGCGATCGATGTACGAAGTATGTGACTGTGAAGGCCCCACCTAATTCTGGATCTGATTATTTTAATTACAAAAAAACTTTTTCAAATTGTGCTGCTCGCAGTAGCCGACGCAAGGCGAAAATTTCCAATTATAGATGTGGGATCCAAGGGACGATTCAGCGACGGTGGAATTTTTTCGCAAAGCAAATTTGGAAAAAGATTACATAATGGTCAATTACGATTACCTGAAGAGGAGCCCTTGACTTCTGGCGGACTAAATATGCCTTACGTTTTTATTGCCGACGAAGCCTTTCCGCTGTTGCCGAATTTAATGCGCGTATATCCTAAAGATATGCTGTCAAAGAGTCGTAGAATTTTTAACTACAGACTTTGTAGAGCACGTAGGATTGTAGAAAACGCATTTGGTGTGCTATCATCTCGTTGGAGAGTATACAAGAGACCATTAGAATGTAAGATTGATATGGTTGATAAAATCATTAAAGCAACTTGTGTCCTACATAACTACTTTATTGAAAAACGAATAGATAGGTATTTCAATGTTTCAACAGACAGGAACTTAAGACAAGTGGCAAACAATCAGTTGACGCCATTAGAGCCAACTGAAATGACGTATTTAAATGAAAGTTTCTTTATTAGAGAAGAATTTTGCAGATACTTTAATACAGTTGGAGCCGTCTCTTGGCAAGATACACGAATTGAAAACAGATTAAATGTATAGAATTCATCTACTTAGACATGTAATTCGTTTTTCAATTCAATTCGCATAAGCACTCATTACCTACCTACGAGATATTCGCCTAAATACTGCCGCTCTCTTCTAACGCGTAACTCTGTCGCTGTCTGGCGCAGAGTGACGCGATCCTTATGGCTCGCGCGCCGCTGCGCTCCTACCTACTACTACTACTAAAACTATTCTTAATTTCTTCAAATCTCCTAAGCGCGTAAATCGCGTTAAATAATCTCAACAAACAAAAAGTTACATTTTCAAGTTGCTCTCGTAATTATAAAAAATCAAATTCCTTAATTCAGACATGAGGCCATATTGTTAGTATCATCAAAGTAACTAATTAGTGTTAGTAATATGTGAAGGTTTATAGTTTCATAGTTTTTAAATGATAAAGTGTATATATTTACAGACAATGTGAATCGTTTGAAATAAAATTGGTAGGTACTTACTGTTTGGCAAATCACAATCCTTTATTACTTCTCGCCACGCAGCTTCTTTTAACTCATTGTCTTTGTAATCACGTGAATCCACTTTCCATAAGCATGGATACTTACGCACGCTTTCTATTAAATGTTCTATGATTTTACGACACGTCCGCTCTTCGAAGGCTCTGGATGGGAACAGTCAGTCAACTGTCAACAGACTGATTGACTGAGTGACTGAAACAGCCTGTACTGTGTGTGTCTCTGTCTCTGTATCACAGAAACTTTTTGAACATCCTTTTCGAAGAGAGATATACGGAAATGTATTGAGATGTGTTAAGATGTATCAAGATGTATCGAAATATAAATGTATATTTTCGTATCGCTCTGTATTTTAAGATTTGAAGATGTAAAAATATACATTATAGCTGTCGTGTGTGGTCTCCTGACGATTTCTATGGAAAGATGTAATGAGATGTATCGTGCTATAATGTACATCTTTACATTATAGCTGCTGTGTGTGAAGGGCTTTAGAAATTCATGCATGATGTTTTTTAACATCCTATTCCTACGGTGGTTGGTGACCTCACGTATTTTTTAAGAACTGTATTGTTGCGGGACTAACGGAAATCCAGTGCGTCACATCGAAAGTCACGCAATTTCCCCTCAGCCATGCTCGCTCTTATTAGGCGTTTAAACTGATTAGATCCTTATTCCTGAATGTTAATTGGAGCGATGATGTTTAATACTGTAATTAACAAGTAACCATTAAGAAAAATAAAAAAAAAAAATACCCTGCCAAAAACATTATAGCCTATGTCACTTGGGATGATTTAAGGATTCCGAGGATACCCCATATATCCAAATCAGTTGAGGCATTTATTGTGTAATAAAAAAACGTACATACATTAATCCCGAAAACATTACATTCCTTTTTTGGGGAGTCGCGTAAAAAGCAGTTTGCTTGTTGTTGTTATTGTCAAGTTAGTTGTAAAGTAAGGTTGGTAGGACAGCTGGCTTTGCTAACTGAAGATAAAATTTGTTTGTCAGATCTGTACACGCGGCGCACTAATATTCTTTGTCACAAGTTCATTGCTCTTTATCAGCTGATTGTTAGGGTTGAAATGAACTTGATTACCAGAAATGTTTAAATTATCATATCTTGTGATTTTAAAAAGTTTCTGGTGATTTGCACTTAGACTTGAATTATTAATAAGCTTCTATATGCGTGATTTAATTATTACTACACATTAATGTTACACGCTGTATTGTAGGATAGGTAGGGTTGTTGGAAGGTATTTGTGCCAATCATTTTGGTTTTCATTGACATAGGATTTAAGATACTCTTTGAGCGTGGTATGGCTTCTTTCAAATGCGCCATTTGTTTGAGGATGATAGGGAGAAGAGAACAGATGTTTTATCTTAAAAAGGGACACGATTTATTTGTAGACTTCCGCAATGAAATGGACGCCTTGGTCAGAAAGGAGGGTTTTAGGAATACCGAAATGGGAAATGAATTTTATGAGACAATCAGATGTTTGTTCGGCAGTAGAATGCGTTATAGGATAAGCCATTGAATATTTAGTAAGATCATCTTGGAAAGTTACAATATATCTGTAGTTTTCAGGACCAGATTCAGGTACGGGACCGACGATATCAGTAGCGATACGTTGAAGGGGTTCATGTGATGTGGAAGTAATTTTCATTGGAGCTTTGTTAGTAGCTCTTAAGGCTTTGTTTTGTTGACAGTGGGAACAGTGTTTGACATAGGATTCAATTTCAGATCTCATTTTTTGTCCAGTAGTACAAATCTTTTAATTTGTTGTACATACGGGCTGTACCTACATGACCACCTATAGAAGAATCATGATTATCTTACTATCACGATAGTAGGGACTTCAGTTGGAGTAGGATATAGAATTTTGTCATGATAGATAATGATTTTAATCTGAGCTCTGTTAAAGAGATAAGCTATTTTGGCCGGTGTGGTAGGTGGTATATGATGATGAGAGTGAGATTCTATACGGCCAGTTATTAGCTATTCAAAGCCTAGGTACTTAGCTGATGGGTTGATGATTGGTGGCGGTAGCGTAATAAAATCCAAACGTTCGTTGCACACAATATAATTATTCACATCAGACAGCAGTAGGAAGAACAGCGAAGATAGAAGGAGAAACAGAAGAAGCGCAGAGTAGACAGTCCAACACACAGTAGCAAGCACAGCAGTGCAATTCTAATTCATTCGACTTGGTCGTCGGAAGGTCCCGCCACGGAAATGTTTACGAAGAAAGCTTTGTAATGGTAGAAAACGGATTTCATGGTATAAAATTTGATAACGAGAAATCTCAAGTAATTCTGCATTTTAATTTCAAAACGTTTCGCTTAAATTTCAATAACACATATTGCAAGTCACAGATATATACTATTTGTACCTACTCCAAACAAAACTTTGTTTGAAGTAATTTTAAAACAAAAGTGCAAAGTAGCCTCGTAAATGTTAACCTGCCGAATGTCAAATTCCGTGGTCAAATTTGTCGATTTGTTTGTTTTCTAAAATAATAAAAATAATCGACGATTTCTAAAATAATAACGTAATATATAAAATAAAAATAAGAACACTTAACACGAAAGAATAAGGTGAGCAACTCCTTTTATTTATTCACTATAACCACTTACTATTGAAACAAATCGACATATCTAACCTACAGCTAACTTATTATGTGCAATTTTTCAGAATGAGAGTTTCTAATAACCAAAAAGAGAAACTATTGGAGTTCATGCAGGCCCACGTGGACCTGGCTCGTGGTAGAGTCACTGGCCCTGATGCGGCCAGAAAGAAAAAGGCGCTTTTACAAGATTTGACTGTTATTTTAAATTCAGTAGGGTCCGGGGCTACCAAAACACCCGAAAAGTGGTGGAAAGTGAGTTTCATTGTCATGTTTAATTAAGTACCTGTAATTGTTAAGTAAACATTTTTAAATGTGGGATGTATTGCCTTGTTACGTCCCATATAGTATCATGTTCATTTTATTAGTAAGAGCATTTTATGTTTCTCTATCTGTAATATTTGTTCACTGATTCTGAATTATTCACTTTATTACTATACTATTCACTTTAAATTAAATTGTGAACAAGATAGATGTTTAAAATGGTGTAACTATGGGCATTCTTATTGGTTAAGTAATCACTTCTTACTTTTTTACATGACAACTATATAAATAAACTATATCTCTCTATTCCAGTGCTGGCAGGATTGGAGATCAGATACAAAATCCAAAGCCATTAAAATAAAAAAATATAGTGGTGGTACCGGAGGTGGTCCAAGCCCTGCACCATTATCAAAACTGGAGGAAGTACTACTCCAGTTTTGTGGATTAGAAATGGTGCAGGGTTTGCAAGGAGTAGCAGACCCTTTGGAGGTAATGAAAATTAATGCAAAAGACACTAAAAAAAGTTTTACGTGTTATTTTAAAATTAGTGTTTCATTTTTAATTTCTGTTTGTTTAGATAGACGCTACAACGACCCCTGTTTCCCCTTGTCCTGGTGAAGAAACGCGTACAGTTTCGTCTGCAGTTTCTACTGCAGGTGTAGAAACGCCTTCGGTAGAAGGTCGGGAGCGATCTCAAAAAAAACAAAAAGTATGTTGATTGTTAAAGTATTTATTTAATCAAGATAGTAGATCTTGATTTTCTTCTTTTAATATTAACATGTCAGCTTACAGTAAAATTAAATTAAATTTCCTAGATAATCCATTGTACACCAGCCTAGAGCGGCAAGCAGCTGCAATTGAAAGTTTGGCTGTTAGCATGCGCGAGATGACAGCCGCCATGCGTGAAATTGCAGTGGCCATAACTCAACAGCCAAGAATCATGCTCAGTAATGATAGTTAAGGTAAGTCTGTTGGTGAAAAATAATACAATAACTTAAAACAATCTATTTATTAACTCAGCCCTCACTTGCACACCTCTATTGTGAACATTGCTGTCTGATCCGTGTACAACATTATTAGTAGGAGTCTGCTCGTCTATGTTGTGGTCCTCGAGTTCTAGTATATTTCGATCTTCGAAGCCACTTTTTATACACATATTATGTAGTACTGCACAGGCATTCACAATGGACGCAGCTTTTCTTGGACTATACTCCAGTGTGCGATGCTTGTGGGAGAGTCCGACTCGCACTTGCCCGGTTTTCTTTTAATGGTAGAAGTCCTCTATAGCTTTTTATAGTCAATGGTTTGGTGAGATGTTGACATTTACGAGGCTACTTTGCACTTTTGTTTTAAAATTACTTCAAACAAAGTTTTGTTTGGAGTAGGTACAAATAGTATATATCTGTGACTTGCAATATGTGTTATTGAAATTTAAGCGAAACGTTTTGAAATTAAAATGCACAATTACTTGAGGTTTCTCGTTATCAAATTTTCTACCATGAAATCCGTTTTCTACCATTACAAAGCTTTCTTCGTAAACATTTCCGTGGCGGGACCTTCCGACGACCAAGTCGAATGAATTAGAATAACATAGCAGGTAAGAGTCTTAGGAAGAAATAGTTTATAAGCACGACACGTAAAAAGTAAACAAAGCGGAGCGGGCGAGCGATACGCGAGCGGCGTGTGTTCGACGCGGGGCAGAGATTCTGACTAGCGCACCGGCTCGGCCGATGGCCGGCGCGGCGGCGGCTTGACAGCTGCGCGGGAGTATCGCGATCACCCCACCGGTTACGTCACGCGGACAAACAATAGGTGAGCCGGGTGCGCGCACATTTCCATGCAACCGTACGACCAGCTGATATCGCGGATGACGGACAGTACGGTAAGTATGCTATTTATTTACTATTAGTGTGAAAGGTTGTGTGTGGACGTGAATGTTAGTTATCTAAGAATTAATATTGTATGCATGGTGATGAATGAATGTTATTTACTATAAATTAAATAATACATATTTATTTATATTATGTATTGTATGTGTATATAAATTTATGTAATATATAATTTAGGTAAATTATATATGTACGTAAGTATAAGTAATGTGGGAGAAGCCCACACTATAATTTCATAAATCAGTGTAAATCTCAGTTTGTCAAAAGGATTGGTAAAGTCGGAAATGGAAATTTCTTTGATTTCAGGATGGAAAATAATGATTCGGTTGCATAATTCTTTAAGAACAGCGAAGACATCTTTATAAGATGCGGAGTCATAATGATGGACTTTAGTAAAGAGATGGTAGAAAGTCTTGTTATTGACTGGAGACATTTTTACAAGATGTAATTCTTTCTCAGTCATTTTGAATTCTTCTTTGTTTTCTAGAAGATCAATAATGTCTTCGCAATAAGGATTTGATTTGATTCGTCAAGATCTATTGGGGTAGGATAGGCGATAGAGCAGAGCATGGAGTTTTCAAGAGACTTTGGTTGTGTTCAAGGATTTGAGTATCGAAATTGATAGGACTGGAACGGGATTTAAGGAATTGTTCATAGGTCAAGTTGTCGTTTAAGTAGGACGTGAAAGAGCATCAGCATTGGAATTTATTCGACCGGGTTTGTATACAATTTCGTAATCGAACTCTTCAAGTTTTAATCTCCAGCGAACAAGTTTGCTACTGGGATCCTTGCAGTTAAACAGCCGAGAGGACGATAATCAGTTACGATTTTGAATTTTCCACCACAGATATAGGGTCTGAAGGTTTTGACACCAAAGATGATACCTAGAAGTTCTTTCTCAGTAGTGCTGTAATTTCCTTCAGCATTATTTAGAGTATTTATTTATTTAATTCTTTATTAGACTTTTACAAGTAATGTACAAAAGGAGAACTTAAAAGCATTTTCTACCAGTTATCCAGTGACGGTAAAAGAAAAATACAAAGCGTGCATCAACAATTAAAAAAAAAAACTAACCGTAATAACTAAAGCGTAACCGTACACTGAAACCTATTTGCTCATGTGACAGTTCTCTTTCCTCAAGGGTTTGCTGGAAGAAAACTCTTTTTAGGGTTAAGCTCGCCTTTGTACATATATTTTATAAATCATCGATGTAAAAATTTTAGTGTACAATAAAGAATATAAGAATATAAGAACTAACAGTAAAACAAAATAAATATCGTAATACATATTATCGTAAAACAAAAGCATAAATTATTAAAATATATAACAGTTAAAAACACTACATATATAATCCAAAACTAAAATACATAGAAATGAATACTTACATAAATAAATACATTTTATTGACAGAAGGATACTCTATACTTACATAGATGCAACAGTACGAGAGGCGTAAGCGACGGGAAGATCTTTACCTACTTCGCCTTGCGAAAGGACAGCACCTAAGGCATAATTTGATGCATCGGTGGTGAGGATGAATTCTTTGGAGAAATCAGGATATTGAAGGATCGGAGCATTAGTCAATAAGGATTTGAGAGTCTCAAAGGCTTGGGTCTGAGCTTGAGACCAGACGAATTCAACGTCTTTTTTGAGAAGAGAGGTAAGTGAGGTTTGGTAACTTTGGAAAAGTCCTTGATGAACTTGATGAACAGGGCCGAGGTATAAAAGGAAAGATCTTAATTCTGTAGCCTTCCAATATTTAAATAACTGTATAGGTCGAGGTCGTCTAGAAAACTCTGTAGGGTAATTGTTTTTACTAATTTGTAGCAATCTCTCCGATATTTGAGTCACTTTATGTGCACTCAACTTACACTTTTTTGGTCCTTTTTCAATCCAAACACGGATTAACTTTTTCACTACTCCTAAGCACACTAAATGCATGTAATCCAAAGGTACTTGCGTCACTAATCCAATATCAAGATTTGTAAGTACTGTCTTAGTTAACTGATGGTCTTCATACTGTTCATTGTGAAAGGCATGATCGGTTCCAAGTTGATTTAAATTTGATTCATATTGCCATGTAGTCCTGCCGATATAAATACCTTCTTGAGTACATTTCTCACAGCCATGCAGAGAATTGTGACATTTTATACACTTTATAAAGGCTCTTGCTGGTGCATCAGCAACAATGCAACTAACTCGAAAAGCATATTTTTGTTCATTTAATGTAATACCATTTTTTTCCAAATCAATAAATTCGTCCACAAAGGGTTTTAGATAATTATTCACTTAATGTGGCTTTGTTTCGCCATAGTAAAGTCCAACAATAAAGGGTTTTGTATTGATACTCTGGTCTAACACACATAAAATAGGCCAGAATGACTTATTTGTACTAGAGTGTACTGGCAAGCCATCTATATTAAGGCTAACAGATAAAAGTAAATCAATATTCATTTGACGCATTTTTCTATCAATTATAGGATAATGTTCTTGTATCAAGCCACATGAAGCTCTATTATATGAGCGAAAAGACCAAAATAAATGAATGAACCACCCCCACATTCTATAACATTAATGTCCCTTGGTGTACAATAATAAAGTCCCTGAATCTTTAGGTAAAAACGGATGAAGTGGTTTTAAAATCTTCAACAAACCATCTACAGCAGTATGGGTAATGTTATGCTCTTGAGACCATGAAATAAGAGATTTGGTAAGATCAGTACCCTTAAAATCTGCATTTTCCATTTTACCAGTATAAGAAATATAATTATTATTATTAAACTCTTTATTTCAGGCAATATTAAAGTACAACAAAGTAAAATTAACAGAGGCCCATAGAATATATACCTTACAGACTAACATACATACAAAAATATAAAATTACATTAAATAAACCACACACAACAAAGTCAGAATTCAGGAACAGTCCCTTATGCACCGCTGGAACTTGGAGCCTATAGGACTTAAATTCAGTGGTCCTAGTCGACTCCAGCCTCGACAGTCGCATTGCTATCTGTCCCTGGATCCGTCCATGAAGCGTTTCTTTGATGTACTTCAACACTTCATCCCCTGATGTTTCGGGGTTCAAGCGGGAGAGGTAGATGGATACTGTAGGCTCCACAGCACGTAGTGTAGACGCCGTGAGCGGGGCGGTGCCACGTTGGTTGCGGCTCGGTCGGAGTCGACGCTTCTTCTTCTCCACTGTAGTGAAGCCGTCATTGTTAAAACATTGTTCATGTCATGCATTTTTAACGTCGTACCAGAGGTTGTAGGTGCAGGATTCGGTTTTAAGACACGTGATGCTTGCGCATAAGACTTCTTCTGAAGAGCTGGTGGTTGCGTCTTAGCTGACGAAGCTGCTGGCTTCATAGGTTGTGTTGGTGTCCTCTTCACAGCATATGGTGATTGTGTATAACACTACGGTCATTGACCCGAGATGACTCGGCGGGCGAAGCGAACTCCGGACTCAGTGGCAAAACGTCGATGCAGCGGTTTCGAATATCACCACCGCGCCGTGTATTAACATACGACACCGATGGTGAAATTGTCGGCACAGCATTATTATCACTGCGCATTGCTAACTCTTTTTTCAAATCGGTAACAATTTGATCAGAGATTTCTAGTTTCTTTTTAATGGCGGTGACTTCGTATAATGCGTGAAAGTGATCTTTTCATGTTCATTGATAAATGATGTATCAGTACTCTAATTACTACTAGTAACAATACTTTCATCTTGTATCCTTAATTTACCTCTTAATTCAGTTTTTATTGCCTTTCGGTGACGCCTCTTTGTTCTTGCAGATAATCCAGAATATTGTCGTGTAGAGCTGCTGTTACATGCTTGATCTTGTTCGTCTGTTCTCTCGTCCGCCATTTCGGTCTCTAGCAAACCTAAACCAGCTTGTTATGACACCTGTGATTTCAGATTCAGTTGCTGTCTCAGCCACTTTGTTTTTTCGCACTGCAGCTGTAAACATCATTTGATTTAGAATAACGCAATCCATAGTTATAATATAATTTATTTAAATTCTATAGTCTCAATATCGTTTAACTATCAATTAAAGGAAGGAGCGGAACAACCCTAATACAAGTATTATTAATTACTTGAACGTGAATGAAACAGCCCCAGTGTTTCATTCACATTTGTAAATGTAACCATTAGAGACACAATAAACAAACAATTTTATTTAAATTTTATTTTTGATAATATAATATCATAAAATTTCCTAGTCGCAATTACTTAAAAATTATGCATGGTTTTGTTTTATATGTTTATATGTATTTTTTTTTTTAATTGTTAGTCAAAATAATACCTATCATCATAACAATAAATTTACCTAGATAGGTAAATTTTTTGTTATGATGATAGGTATTATTTTCAACTGGGTCTTAGTAGATACTAAGACCCAGTTTTTGATCCCGAGTTAATAGCATTATTAATTAGCATATTTCACTATTGGTTGAGTTAACTCGGGATCAAAAAACTGGGCCTAAGTGTAATTTCCATAGTCATATACGCACATACCTATGATGACATTAATCAGTTGTAAATTTTTCAAACTGAACTTATTATTCTTTCCCGTCCAGTTACATTGTATTGCCAAAGAGTTGGTGAAAACACTTCTGGTAATTGTGCCAGTTCCTTTGCCACCAATATAGCTCAAATTATTAATCTGCAACAAAAAGAACATAACTCATAAAGTCAATAAGCAATCTATACAAATATTATAAAGAGGAAAGATTTGTTTGTACTGAATAAACTCCGAAACTACTGTACTAACCGATTTTAACAATTTTTCACCAACAAAAAGCTAAATTATCAGGAAGTCATAGGCTATAAATTATTTAAAAAAAAACGATCTTTCTGCAGGCAAAACCCCTGGCAGAAGCAGCTAGTTATAAATAAAAGCATGTGTAATCGATAATTATATTTATATAATAGTAATATTATAACTACATAGTATATTATACATCATCAGTGGGTCCAGTAGCCTTGCTTTCTTGTATATTTCTATTATAATATTAATAGACTTACCAATTGTTCTTTGTGTTCTTCATTTTCAAGCCAATTTATAATGTTTCTAAGATCGTCAATTGATTTCAATGGCAAGTCTATCTCTACTGGTAAAGTGGCTAGTGCAGTTGAAGAAGGGGATGATATTCTCAATAAAACATCACTTTGAGTTTGCTTCAGTTCCTCAATTTCGCTTTTCATGTGTCCGAGACATTCGGCAATGACATCTAAAATATTATTAAAGTAGTAAATCTATATAATAAAAGAACAGGGTTTTTTTCTACAATCATCGCACAGCCGAAACCGCTTAACATAGAAACCTGAAATTTGGACCACGTATTCTACAAGTAGTGAAGGCGTCATTTAAGAACGGATTTTTCGAAATTTGACCTTTAAGTGGGTCAAATGGGGTCATAAAGGATGTATGGGGAAAAAAAATTCTTTTGTCGCACGATCACGAAACTTTAGCAATATACTATGCAAAAGAAATAAAAGAACACGTGTATCACAGTTTTTCGAAAATCAACCCTTAAGGGGGGTTTAATGCGGTTTTTTAGATTGGAATGCGGAAACTATAATGTATGCTACAGTAATTATTTCTTGACCAGAAGTTATCAAATTTTGTGTGAGCATTAAGCATGTAAATAATAGGAACTTGTTTTCGGCATTTTCCGAAATTCATCCCCTAAGGTCATTTATAGGGGTCTGACTGACGGACTGGGTTAAACGAGGTGGTAAAGTTTACATAAAAAAATCTTTGTTTATAGCGATGAAACTTGGTACATACCTGACAAAACATTATTAGAATGTGATTTACCATTTTTGAAAATCATCCCTTCAAAGGGTTAAACAGGGTGGAAAGTGAAGATTATTATTTTTAAGCTACAACGATAAAATGTGGTACACGTACTAAGCCAATGAAATTATAGAGGATGATTTTTTTAAAATACATTATCAAAAATATCATCCCCTAACAAGCCTAAGCGGGGAGGTAAAATTTGTATAGAAAATCCTTGTTTATGAAGTTTTGTGGCTATGATAAAACTTGGTAAAAGAAGATGATTAAAACGCGATTTATAATTTTTGAAAATCATCCCTTAACAGGGTTAAACAGGGTGGAAAGTGAAGATTACTATTTTTAAGCTACAGCGATGAAATGTGGTATATGTGCTTAGCCAATGAAATTATAGATATGTATTTTACATTTTTTTAAATCATCCCCCAACAAGCGGGGTGGTAAATTTTGTGTAGAAATTTTTTTTTATTTATGAAGTTTGTGGTTATGATGAAACTTGGTACACAAACTAAGAAAAAGGAGATAAATAAAACGTGATTCACATTTTTTTTAAATGTACCCCTAACCAGGTTTGATAAGGGTGGAATGAAGTTGCATGTTTTGAAGCTACGACGATGAAATTCGGTTCATATACTCAGACAGATAAACTTTAAGCACCTGTTTCAACATTTTGCTGGACTCATCCCTAAACCGGTTCAAACGGGGTGGTTAAGTTTATATGGAGAATCTTTGTTCATGAAGTTATTGCAATTAAATTTGGTACACAGAGTAAGCAAAAGAAATAAATTGAAACGTAATTCGCCATTTGTTGAAATTCACCCTCTAACAAGGTTAAACAGGGTGAAAAGTATCAAATATTTTTTAATGTTACAATTTGTTATAAATATTCAGCCAATAAAATTCTAAACACGTATTCTACCTATTCCATGTTTTGAAATCATCCCCATAACAGGGTTATACAGGTTGGTAAAGTTTGTATGGAGAATTTTTGTTTATGAAGTTGTAGCAATGAAATTTCGTATACAGACCAAACAAAAGTAATAAATTAAAACGATATTCAATTATTATTTAACCTCTAAAAACGTTAAACATGATGGAATATAACATTTTTTCTAAACCTATGACGGTGAAATTTGGTACATAATATACTAATCGAAGATACTGTCGCACATGTTTCACCACTTTTTAAACATCTTAAAAGGTCTAAACGGGATGGCAAACATTTGTGTGGAAAACCTTTGTTTATAAGGTGAAAGCGAAACTTGGTATAGAGACTAGGCAAAAGAAATGAATCCTAACGTAATGCATTTTATTTACAATTTCCTTATTCGTACAGGACTTTTAAATGCAACATTCAGAAAAATAAGAAATTCTAAAGGTGTAGTCAATCGAAGATTTACAAATATTCAGCAAATTTTGTAGTTGACCGTACGTGTCGCAGGGAAATGAGGATATCCAAGATTTCGCGAAATTCCTAGAGATACCACGAAATCATGGAAGACCGAAGAGTATGGGAAGAAGTATGGGATGAAGGAGTATGGGAAGGACCACTTCTCCGCGGTCCGACTAGCTTTTACCCTAGCCCTAGAGTGTATATAAAAAGCGCGGAGCCAGAAGCTTGCGAGGAGTTCCTGAGCTAAACGAGTGTGCGAGGCCAGAATGAAGCGCCGGGTAGAGGTGGCGAGCGTAGCGAGCCGGCGACCTCCCGAGTGGAGTGATTGTCGAATGCGCGAGTGGAGCGAAGGGATGACGAAGCGAGAATTCTGGCTAGAGCCTATTTATCAAAACTGGATATCGTATCCCTAGGGGTTTCGTGAAATCCCTGGTATCCTCATGTCCCTACGACATACAATATTTTTTCTGGAGCTACGATGATTGACCGTTGGCCAAAATACTTACATATACTTAGCCAAAAAAAAACTATTGACACTTGTATTATTACCATTGTTTTGAATACCATCCCCTGACAGGTTTAAACTGGTGGTAAAATTTGTATAGAAAATTTATGTTTTTAATGTAAGTATTATTTAAAACGAGATAAGAGCTGAAACAGATTGGAATAGAAACGAGACGAATTCGAGATAGGATTGGGATAGAAGCAGGACAAAATCGGCATAGAAGCGAGAACTACCGGAAATAGCCGGGAGCAAAATGCATTATTTCACTAAGTTTACAAAGTCGCGGGCAACAGCTATGTAAATAGGAGATTTAGGTTTCGAAGATTTCTTTTACTTAGGCTTCATGTATGTACAATTGTACATGGCGCCGGACACATACCGGAGCCGGACCGCGGTTTCGATCATTGACATCACTTTGCGCTGCCGCCGCACCGCAGAGTCATGTAAATGATCAAAAACCGGGACCGGTTGAGATCGGAATAGTATCGGGAGCAGAGCGGGACGATAACGGAATAAGAAAGGGACTGTAACAGGATAGGAGTGGGAAGATAACGGAACAGAAGTGGTACAGTACGGTAACAAGATAGGAGCGGGATGGGAACTGGAACGGAAATATGGTGGGACGGAAAATGGTCGGAAGCAGGATGAATACTTCACTACGCGTACGAAGTCGCGGGCATCAGCTAGTTTCTTATAAAGTAGATTACAAAACCATAGTCATCTCATTGTTTTAAAATCTTACCAGACCATTTAACACAATAATTTATCCATTTTGAATCTTGGGCCAAAAACTACATAAAACACTGATGTAAAAAACAACTTCATAAATATTTACCTAAAGAAGAATTAATTTTTTTCCAAGACTGTTTTTTTTGTACGTTTTGACCACAATTTCGTTGGTGTGGTTTCCTCATCAGTTGGAATTGAGATATGTGAAGATATTGGAGAATCTGTAAAGTGGGCACTATTGTTATGATAATGATAATTTATAAACAATCTCATTGAACACTTACACATAAAAGTGAAAAAAAATCCTAGCTAGCTTTAACTTATTTACATCACCTTAGTTGTCTAGAAGAAAAGTGATAAGGCCGCCACTGTTACCAGATTTTATTTCACCTGTATATCCTAGTTTTAATTGTACTTTCTGTTTTTAGAGCGCAATAAAGTATTGTACTCGTGTTATATCATATGAGGTGATATAATCTACCAAAAACTTTTTTACTTTCCAACCATAAAATCTTGTAAAAGTCTCGGTGATGAACTAGTTGTACGTACTGGTGGTAAAATTACTTTTGGCGGGATTGGATATTTGATTTGACATTCTGTTAGTGGGTGCATAGGGCGCGGAAATGATAACACGTTAGGTTGACAACAAGCGGTGTATTCGACTGTCGAAGCGGCGAGCCGGTCGCAGCCGCGCACTCATCTATGTCTAGGTATATATAACTAACATCCCTCCACCTTTATTTTAGGAATATATAAAACAAAACTAGAAAAATTGCCTATAGTCTACGGGTTTACGAGTGCGCCTTTTCGGCGTCGCATTAGCAGAAATAGGGGCTGGTTCGTTCGACGGACCCGGTTCAGGCGCTGGTTCCGCCGTCGATGGCGCTGGCGCCGATATCGTAGGTGGCGGCGGCGGCGGCGATGGCGGCGGCGTTGGCGG
Organism: Petrophora chlorosata; assembly: GCA_951640565.1. NCBI lineage: Eukaryota > Metazoa > Arthropoda > Insecta > Lepidoptera > Geometridae > Petrophora > Petrophora chlorosata. Next base: position 10,272,888 of record OX621203.1, on the reverse strand, counting down.
CGGCAGTTGCATGACAACGGGCGGCAGAGTGGCCGGCTCCCAGTAGGTACTCGTAGTAGGAGTCTCGTTATCGCTCAAGGTCGTCGGGCGCTCAATGTTCTCGTCGTACCACTTCTCCCCTTTTAACTTCAAAAGTTGATTTGTGTGTTTTTTCAATATAGCTCCAGATTCGCATATTCGGGCTAAATACGAGGTGTTGCCTAATCGTTTTAATATAGTTCCTTTGACCCAATAAGGTTTTTGTAATTTATAGACTTTAACTAGCACTGATTCGTTTACGTCAAATGTTATTTTGCGTTTACCGCCGTAATATCTAGATTGTAAGCACTGTTTTTCTTTCACAAATGCATCAAGTGTAGCATCACATGATGATGGTTCATGTACGTCAATAAGGTCTAATCTATTTCTTAATCTGTGACCAAAAAGGAGTTCTGCTGGAGCTTTGTTTGTTGTGCTATGAATCGAATTTCTATAATAAAATAAAAATTCGTTTAATTTGGTATTCAGATCTCTTTGATTGGTCCCCGACTTAATAATGTTTTTGATTGCCTTTTTAACGATTTTAACAAAACTTTCCGCTTGTCAGTTGCTCATCGGGTTATAGGTAGGTGAGGTTACATGCGCAATACCGTTTCTACTACAAAATTGCTTAAACTCGTCGGAAACAAACGAAGTTCCATTATCAGAACAAATGGTATGAAATAAGCCAAATCTCGACATTACCTCGCAAAGTTTATCGATGACAACTCGAGTACCATAACCAGAAGAAACATCAAAGCATTCTACCCATTTAGAGTAGGCATCGTATTATTAAATAAGTTCGGTTATTTATCGGGCCTAGAAAATCTAAATGAACACGAAACCATGGCTGTGGCGGATATGGCCAGGGGGCGAGGGGCGCACGGGGTGGGGTGGGCCTCGCTCTTGCACACGTCTCACATGCTGACACGTAGGTATCTATGTCAGCTGACATTCGCGGCCACCAAAACCTATTTCTCGCCTCAGCCTTCATCTTATATGTACCTAAGTGCCCGGAATGTAGTTCAGTCAACAGTTGTTTACGACAAGAGGATGGAATGACCATCTTATGACCTCTAAGTAAACATGACTTCTCAACTGATAATTCTTGACGACAGGAATAAAAAGGCTTTAAATTATCATCACTAAATTTAGAGGGCCAACCATTTAAGACGTAGCTACATACTTTTGACAAATGTTGATCCACTTTAGTCGCTTCAACAATTTTGTCCAAATTTATAATATGTGTGGCTGTGGGGCCGAACACAAAATTTACGTAAGTTGCGTTATCTAGGTATGACTCATCGAGTTCAGGGGGGGATCGACCGTGGATCTGCTAAGAAAATCGGCCGCGTTCTGGGCGCTACTGACATATTCCATTACAAAATTATAAGAGTTTAGGTATATAGCATAGCGTTGCAGTCTGTTAGCTGTAACTTCCGGAACGCCTTTGTTGGGATTAAAAATGGATAAAAGGGGCTTGTGATCGGTCCTTAGAACAAATGGAATTGAACGACCATATAAATATTGGTGGAATTTACGCACACCAAAAATTATAGCTGTAGCTTCCTTTTGGATTTGGCTGTAACTTTTCTCAGCCTTTGTTAGCGAGCGGGAAGCGTACGATATAGGTTTTTCAACTCCATTATCCACTTGTGATAAAATAGCTCCTAAACCTGTTGGTGACGCATCAACCGTGAGTATGATTTTTGCATCGGGGTTAAAGTGTGCCAAAGTTTTATCGGAAGACAACTCCCGTTTTATAAACGCGACTGCGTTGTCATGCTCAGTAGTCCAGTGCCAAGGACAATTCTTTTGCAGTAAACTATGTAAGGGACTTAAAATAGAAGATGCGTTCTTGACAAAATTCCTATAATAATTTACCAATCCCAGGAACGATTTTAATTCAGAGACATTAGTTGGAGTTTTGGCGCTTGAAATGGCCTTCACTTTATTCGGGCATTTATGAAGACCTTCCTTGTCGATGACCAACCCCAAATACTGTACTGAATCTTGAAAGAGGGAACATTTATCCTTCTGAAGAACTAAACCAGCGTTTTGTAATCTAGTAAATACTTCATGAAGTCTAGTTGTATGTAATGTATCGGAACTCGCACTGATTAAAATATCGTCCTGGAATATAAGAACGCCGTCCAGCCCTGATAGGATAGTTTCAATGGTTTTTTGAAATATCGCCGCAGCGCTAGACAAACCAAAGACTAATCTAGTAAATTTATATAAGCCCTTGTGAGTATTTATGCAAGTTAGCATTTGTGATGACTCATCTAAACATAGTTGATTATAGGCCTGTGATAAGTCTAATTTTGAAAATGTTTTGCCCCCATGAAGCTTAGAAAATAGCTCTTCCATGCGAGGGAGGGGATATTTATCAATAACAAGGTTTTTATTGAGAGTGACCGAAAAATCTGCACAGAGACGAATATTACCGTCATGCTTTAAAACAGGAACTACGGGACTAGCATATTCTGAAAAATTCACCGGCACCAGAATACCTAAACTTCCGAGTCTGTTAATTTCGTGCTCAACCTTCGCCCGTAAAGCGAACGGTACAGGCCTAGCTTTATAAAATATAGGCTTAACATCTTCCTTAAGAGTTAACTTAACTTGCGTGTCCTTACAACAACCGAGCTTATCAGAAAACAGCTGAGGATATTTTAGAGTGAAATCGTCAATAGTAATACAAGAGTTTACCATCGAAATTTGTAAATGAAACTTTGCGAAAAAATCTCGACCTAACAATGGAACTCCCTCTGTCTGAGCGACATACACATTTAATTCATGTGACTTTGACTTGTAGGTTATGGTCATATTTAAAAAACCAAGAACTTTGATACTTGTTCCATTGTAAGCGCTGAGGAACAAGTTACTAGGGCACAGTCGTTGGTTTAAAAAAAGTTGTTTGTATAACTTTTGCGGGATTATCGTAATTGGTGAGCCGCAATCCAATTCAAAGTCCACCTGAATACCATTAACAAGAACAGACTCGCGCATAGATTCCCCATTAACTGTTTTTATATTAGCGATAATTGACTTACCGTCGTCACTAACTACCTCATCATTATTGTTGCTACACTCGATGAAGTTGTGTTTGACGCACTTTTTTGGACACACTCTTCTCAAATGACCTTTGACACCGCACATAGTACACTTACATTTTACGAACTTGCATGTAGATACTTCATGCCCCTGGAAACCACAGGCCGAACAACGAAGCGATGGATCACGAAAACTCGACGAGGCCGCAGCGCTAGGTCCGTTTTGAGCGCGATTTGCGGCGGGCGTAGTCGCCATCTTGAGCAACGTGGACGTGGCCGGTGGCGCAGTTACCGACTTTGCTGCTCCAAGTCGAGCACAGCGAATAGCTTCAGCTGTTTGTATCGCCTCGCTCAGCGATAACTTTGACATATCCATCGTGAACAGCTTGTCTCTCTCTGGTCCCGTCAACATGCCGAGCACGAACCGGTCACGCAGCGCTTCAGTCAACATGGTATCCGGAAAGTCGCACCCAGCAGCGAGACTTCTTACCCTAGCTGCCCACTCCGTTAAAGTTTCATTTTCCAGCTGAGTCGAACTATGAAATAGGTATCTTTCCGCGAACCCACATTTAGTAGATTTGAAATGGCAATCTAAAAGCTTGGTCAAATCGATATAATTTTTCGATGAAATGTTTGATGGCAGGGCTAAATCACGAATTAATCGGTATGTGTTTTCGGATAAACTACTTAAAAGTATAGCTCTGCGTTTAATCTGTCCTTTTTCATCGGCATCTATATCATTCGCAAGGAACCACTGCTCCAATCTATCCTTATAAATTTGCCAGTCTTGACTTTCATGATCAAAGATGCACAAACTTCCAATAGACACTTTCGACATCGCAACTCTTCACAACAGAACACACGTAGGAAACTAAATCGATCGTCGCCAATGTTAGTGGGTGCATAGGGGCGGAAATGATAACACGTTAGGTTGACAACAAGCGGTGTATTCGACTGTCGAAGCGGCGAGCCGGTCGCAGCCGCGCACGCATCTATGTCTAGGTATATATAACTAACACATTCATCATCACTTTCTTCATGGTCATCACTGTCAATTTGAAGACGACGAACTTTCCTCTTCCTTGTACTTTTTTCCGTTTCTACTTCTTTATCAGTCGAAGCCAATTCCGATTCGCTTTCAGCCTTTTTACATTTTTGTCTAGCTTTCGATATGTCATCTGTAAAATAATATTTTATTAGTAAGGTGTATACCTAGATACCGGGGCTTCTATGAATCCTCATAATTAATCATTTTTATACTTATCGAGTAGGTATGCATCAGTTGTTGAAACTTGCTAGATAAGTACCTACTGAAAAGTAGGGACAGAGTACGATACGATACAACAGCCTTCTATTTTCTTCGCACACCACAACAGTACAACTTTAAAAGCCGCCACTATAGATATCAAAGGCAAATAAAACAATGGATAGACTTTGCTTGATATTGTTGAAACGCGTTACTTAACAACTTTGTGTTACACATAAAACAAAAAGAAAGTCGTTATTTAGGCGGGAACCGAGTGGCATTCATGTAGGTACTTATGCCAGCGGGAACCCGGAGTTCATGGTAGGTACGTATGCCGCGAGGAGTTTTAACTCACCTGTTTCGTAAAAAGTACGTTGAATTGGATACACCGGCCAATCTCCGTCTGGCACTGTTTGGGTCATTAAGCACTTATTAAACTTGGAAATTATTTTGTGAGGCGGCCACAGACATTGTCGCTTTCGTGGAGTCATCCATTCTTTTCGAATGATGCCTACACTGGCATCTTGAAATTCTACCACCTTAAACATTTTCACCATGCAACCGAGCGAAAGTAGATAATAAAAGTATAATAATTATAAAGTAATCTTGTATCTTTGCGAGCGAACATGCAGTGCGAACCCGGTCGAAATAGAAATGGCGCGGTAAAACTAAAGAAAATGGCCGCGCGACCGGTGTTGCCAACAGTTCAACTTTATCTGCACCAGATTCAACTACTCAAACCACCACGACTTTTTAGTTGCATTTTTTTTTGTATTACTTTTAAACATATGAGTGTTATATCTTTTTGTAATCACCTCATAAAACCCTTCATTTTCCCCACACGATGGGTTTGGAAGAAAATAAAATTTAGATCCCCAGTGGGGATCTCCTTTTGGGCAGCCGGTTATAAAAAATAGTTTTTATAACCGGCTGCCCAAAAGGAGGAAGTTGTCATTCGGATGTTTCTATTTTTTTTGTTCGGGTATAAAACAGTCTATATATAACTCCTTCATATACAGCCGGTTGCTCAAAATATTTTTTTTTGTTTGAATAGGTATAAGATATCTCGAATAGTGAAGCGACGAAGCGAGTGAAAATAATACCGATCGAACTGATCTGATGAAGAAGCTGGAAGATAGGCACTGAAACTCCGTAATAAAACAATGTATCCTAGTGTAGAACAAATTAACATGAACAGATAAATTTAAAAATAATTACAAATTATTGAAAAACAAAAGCTATTCTAAATTTGTTCGTCATCTTTAGATGAATCATTTTTATTTGGACCATCATCGTCAGTTTCGGATTTATTTATGATTCTTTGGTACCGATTCGTTTTACAACGTTTATTTCATATACATTGCAGCATTTTCCTTCTAATCTCAAAGCACATCATATCCTTAATATAGCTGTGAAAAAAATATAATCGCATTTTGTGTAATTTAATGTTTAATAAAAACTTTTTTACAAAAAATTGAAACCGCCTTCAAAAACTTACAAGAGAAAAATAACTTTAATTTCTGAAGTCGGTGGCCATTCAAAACAACAAACAAACCCAAAGCCACCGACTTCCGAAATTAAAGTTATTTTTCTCTTGTAAGTTTTTGAAGGCGGTTTCAATTTTTTGTAAAAAAGTTTTTATTTTTCACTTTTCAGTGCCTACTTCTCATAATCCAAATCCATTTAGAAACGGTGACTCTAATAATACAACTATTAGCCCATTAGTTTGTATAATTTTGAAAGAATTTTCTGTCAACTCATAACCGTTGAGGAGTTGTACCTTCCATCATCAGCTCATCCACATGATATGATGATTATCAGACGCAAATACTTGAACGGCTTAAGAAAATATATGAAAAACGTAATAAGTGCTTATAAAAATTGAGGTTTGACCTCGATTTCCCTGGGATCCCTTCATCAGATCCTAACTGGTGGCAATGGGACCACCTCAAAAGTATACTCTTTCAATTAAAAAAAGAATTTTGAGAATCGGTCCACAAACGGGGGAGAAATCGTCTATGAACATAAAAAAAATAATAAAAAAATATTATACATACAGACGAATTGAGAACCTCCTCCTTTTTTGAAGTCGGTTAAAAAGAATTTAAACCGCTAGAAAAAGCCACCAGCCCCTAAAAGAAATATCTCGCCGCTAAATAGGTTGAAACTACCAATTTTAGTGGAAAAGCCACTAAGTTGGCAACACTGCGCGCGACTGGACAGCTCCGGTAACGCATAGGTACATAGTACGGAGAAATGGTCAGATTATTCTTGGAATTACGATTACGTTATCAATATTTCAATACTCAACAATATCAATAGCTATTAGCCAAACAAATTATGTTACAACGTACATTAACAAGCTAGTTAATTGTGTATTTCCAACAATATACTAGAATATTTATCGTAAAAACATTACTTACCTACTGCACAGGCCATAGAATCAAAATTAGTGCATTAGGTACCTACCTACAAAACTCGTTCTAACCTACTTTTTCACTAAATAATTAGTCATTTTTCGATAAACTAACACTATACGAAACTTTCAATTATTTTCCAGTAATTCTGTGTAGGTAAAATTCTTGTAAGATTACTTACCGTTTTCTTCTTGAATTGCGCACACAACAACGAAACGTTAGCTTTAACGAGTGTTTATAATAGGTAGGTACTTATTATGTCGTCGTCATAGCACACTACCAGAGACGGATTAATTTAAAATAAATAAAGAAATGTGGTACCTACCTATATACATAGTACTACATACCTACGTATTAGATAGTTAAGTATTCGTCTAAATTCGTCTTATCACACTATCGGAGACGGATTAATTTAAAATAAATAAAGAAATGTGGTACCTACATACCTACGTATTAGATAGTTCAGTATAATTCACGTCTAATTTTAAAGAAGCTGTCGGTTTTTAACTGACTTCAAAAAAGGAGGAGGGTCTCAATTCGTCTGTATGTAGGTATTTTTTTTTTATTTATGTTCAAAGATTTCTCCCCCATTTGTAGACCGATTCTCAAAATTCTTTTTTTATTTGAAAGAGTATACTCTTAAGGTGGTCCCATTATCACCAAGTCAGGAACTGATGAGGGGATCCCAGGGAAACCGAGGTCAAACCTCAATTTTATGGGCACATATTACGTTTTTCATATACTTTCTTAAGCTGTTCAAGTATTTGCGTCTGATTATTATCATCTCATGTAGATGAGCTGATGATGGAAGGTACAACTCCTCAACGGTTAGGAGTTGAAAGAAAATTCTTTTTATATTAAACATAAATATGGGCCGATAGTTGTATTATTAGTGTTACCGTTTCTAAATGGATTTGGATGGCAAGAAGTAGGCACTGAAAAGTGAAAAATAAAAAACTTTTTTTTTGTTGGCTGCTTTGGTTTTGTTTGTTGTTTTGTATGGCCACCAACTTACGATATTAGGATATTTTTCCCTTTTAAGTAAATGGTTGGACGTGATGATGATATTTTACTGCATTGGGCCAATGTTAGTTGATGTCTAATAGGGCTTACGATGCATATACTGCTAAAATGCCAACATTTTTAACTACCGGTAGGCAGCAGTAGCATTGGCCCAACGTTAGTAAATGGTTAGACGTAATAATAATATTTGACTGCATTGCGCCATTGATAGTTGATATCTATTATGGCCTACGATATATACACTACAAAAACGCCAACAGTTTTTAACTAACGGTAGGCAGCAGTAGCATTGACCCAACTTCGGTAAATGGTTGGACGTAATGATAATATTTTACTGCATCGGGCCAATGTTTATTGATACATATCAGGGCCTACGTTACAAACTCTGCAGATATGCCAACAGTTTTTAACTAACGGTAGGCAGTTTCGCATTGGCCCAACGTTGGTAAATGGTTGGACGTAATGATATTATTTTACTGCATTGTGCCAATGTTAGTTTTATGCAGGCAATCCAACTAACTACATCCCAACGGATTCCCCACTGTTGGATGCCAACATAAAATGCTACTAGGGTATGAATTAAAAGCCAATTATTATTGTATCTATTTTCTAACAGTTCCCATCCGTGAGTGTAATTTGCGGCTGTGAACTCTAATGCACTAATAACTTGGAGTGCTGACCCAGTGTGCGAGGATTTGAAATAATGAAATTTTGGAATTGCATGTAGATCTCTTCGCTTATGAATCATAGATAAATACGAGTTCTTGTATTCGAGCCAATGATCATATGACCCGTCGAAAGAGGGAAGTTTAATTTCAGGCAATTTAATGGAAATAGGATTACTATGCTGCACACGCGAACACTTAGGACTGTCACCTTCATTTTTAACATTAACAACGTTAGTTAAACATTTGGCAACGGACATAATGTTAAAATATTGACTTTCAAATGTTTCTCTGTATTCTAGCTGTGTGGCTAATTCTTCTTCATTTAAATACTGCTCAAGTTTATCCTGAATTATGTTGAAAAACTTGTATATACCTTCTACTGACTCAATAACTCTGCCTGTTGCCTTTCCGTTAAATTTATATTTTCAAATTTAGTAATGTATTTCTCAAATAAAGTTAACCTTCCCTTGATTTAACCTCTTTGCTTTTTAAGGTCGGCTACACTCATACAACTACCAGCCTCACTATCATTATTATCACTCATTATGATGCGGAGCGCAGGCACGGTGGGTACGAATACGAATAACGAACTGACGTTGGAACACTGTAACTGTAAACACAACACTAATTAGCACAAGCCCGGAGAGGATGGGAAGAACAGGAACGACTGGCCTGACCTTTCCAACTGATACCGGCAAGATATGATGAATGGATGATGTCGCTCGCTCAAAGATCCGGCTCGAAGGACCAATATTAAAGATGTGTCTTGAGGATGGATGAAAAACTTCTATTGTCCAAAAAAACGGTGTTTATTCGATATAAAAAATGACAATATAAGTAAAACGTAATTCGGCTATATCGATACAAAAATATGTCATATAATGACGAGAAGTAGGCTCCGGTTTGCGACCGTATTACGTAGGCTTCGATCTTGCGCCGACTTTACACCTTTGGTGGTGCATCTGTCCTCGTGTAGATGCCCGCTAGCGGCCTGAACAGAAAGAAAAGGAAGAAATAGGGATGCGCCGATCCAATCCGAATATTTATAAGTCCATCATCCACTATATACAATATTAGGAAAACCTTTTCATTATTAAGATGACTACTAAAAACACACAGTTCAGATTGCATTGATTGATGATTGAATAAAACCATATGATTTTATGATTTTATAAAATTTGTGAACTTTGTGTTCAACAACGTAGGGCTTGCTTGAGGCCATACAAAGACTTGGTAAGTTTACACACTTGATCACTTTTAGCAACTACACCTTTAGAAATTTCCATCATGATTTCTTCCTCAAGCTCTCCGTAGAGAAAAGCTGTCTGTTGCGTATTAATGTTTATAAAATAAGAACAGTCGTACTAAATCTAATACTTTATACTAAATCACCATTTTCTTTGTCTAATGTCCACAGAGTATTCATCAACATCCATAGAGTAAAATAATCATCAGTCCCTAACACTTTCCCATGTTATAAATTTAATCGGTCAGGTGGTCTTCGAACTCTTGTACTGCGACGTCCTGTTTGTTCAGTTTCTATTGGTAGTTTTTTACCAACTACACTCGAGAGCAATGAATCCGGGTCACTTAAAGAATCCTAAAAATCTCGGAAACTAAAAATGCTAGGTTAATGCAATAAATTGTATTTAATAGACAATGTAATACTCCTTAAATGAAGGTATTAAAACTTCTTAGTTATTGTAAAGTTATATCATAAAAAAATCAAATTTGAAAAAGGGCCACTTTCGAAGATGGAACTACGAAATTACAGCATTTGGTTTTGCTTTTGTTTGTAATCTGTCATTTATGTGGGTACATAAACCATGTTGATAGTGCTCTATATTCATTATTCAAGCTGAAATTATGTCGCTTACGCCTGAAGAATGCACCAGAATACTTACAATGCTGGAAACCGGCCGGAGTCAGCGCGATACAGCCAGGACTGTCGGTGTGTCGCTGTCAACAGTACAAAGAGTTCTCCGACGTTACGAAGAAACTGGTTCTAACCTACGCAGACCAGGAACGGGCAGAACCAGGTGTACCACAGCACGAGAAGACCGATACTTGGTGAACACCATGCTTCGAAATCGCTTTCTCACAGGAACTGAACTCACCAATCAGTTTCGACGCCTCGGAGGAAGTAACCCAAGTGCATGAACAGTAAGACGTCGGCTTGCTGAATCTAACTTAAAACCCCTTAGACCTGCAAACGGCCCTAAACTGGAGCGTGGGCATCGTATTTCGAGACTAAGATATGCCCAGAGCCACGTAAATTGGAGTATTGAAGATTGGTCAAAAGTTATGTTCTCCGACGAATCAAAATTTATGCTCTACAAGCACGATGGAAGACACAGAGTGTATCGAAGACCAGGGGAAAGATTCAAGCAAGCATGCATCGAAGAAAAAGTAGCCTACGGTGGTGGGTCTGTACTTGTGTGGGCCGGAATTTCTTCTGAAAGTCGCACAGAGCTGGTGATCATAGAAAACGGCTCTTTAACTAGCGTAAGATATGTGGAAGAAATCCTCAATGATCACGTTGGTCCATTTATGGTCAATTTAGGTGAGGATGCTATATTTATGCATGACAATGCCCGACCTCATACAGGTAGGATTGTTAATGACTACCTTCAAGAGATGAACATTACTCGTATGGAGTGGCCAGCGCGCAGCCCGGATATCAACCCGATTGAGCATGCTTGGGACGAGCTAGGCAGATGCGTAAAACAACGAAACCCTCCCCCAATCACGCTTCGTGAGCTCAAAATTGCTCTCACAGAGGAATGGGAGAATATTCCCCAAAATCGTATAAGGAACTTGGTGTACAGCATGCCAAACCGCGTAAACGCAGTAATGGAAACACGAGAAGGCAATACGAAGTATTAAAATTCAAGAAAATCGTAATAAAGTTCAAAAATTTCATGTTTCCTATTTTTGTTTTAAGGAGAGATCAGCAGTTTTTTTCTTTATGTAATTTTGTGTTACTAAAATGTATGGTGACTCATATTTTTTTTACTTTCATTTAAGGAGTATTACATTGTCTATTAAATACAATTTATTGCATTAACCTACCATTTTTAGTTTCCGAGATTTTTAACATTCTTTAAGTGACCCGGATTCATTGCTCTCGAGTGTACTTTAGGTGTCATAGCTTCTGTCTGACCTTCATCAGGTATACTAGGTCCTGATTCTGGAAATAATTGTATTGATCCCTCTGGTTTTGCAGTATCAGTTTTCGCCGGGCTAGGATGATTTGTAATTTCACTCCTTGAAGGTATAACTGTTTGATTCCTTAGGGAAGCATTCCGGAATAGGTATTTTATTATACAACATCTTATAGTTGTTATTATCAATACATGAAGATTTTAACATCTGGTCTATATGCCTTTGTGTACCTTCCCATCAACATCCACTTCATAATGCAGTTTTCGTTTTCTATTTACTATTATTCCTAACTTCTATTAATTGTTATCATAGAATCTAGTCTGTATTCTCTCTCCACTTCAAATTCTTTGTTAACTGTTTCTTCCTTTTGTTCTATAGAGTCTTTTAAACATCATCTCAGCAGGGCTTATTCCAGTAGCACTGTTAGGTGTTTTTCTGTACCTACATCATTAGGAATTATGATAGTTTTTCTTGTACAGTGCCTTCTTCATTTATCATGGTTTTGAGTTTATATTTGAACGTTTGAACATACCTCTCTGCTTGCCCATTTGATATTGGGTGAAAGGGGGCTGTAAATTTTGCATGGATTCCATTTGCTTTCAAAAACATTTGCATTTTCTCAGATCGGAAGTGTCTGCCATTATCTGATACTATGGTTATCGGTAATCCAAATATGTGGATACCTGTGAGTGAATAGCTTTCTTAATATGTTTATTGTGGCTGCTGCTGTTATATAAAAAAATTGATGGGACAGACATTTTCCATGAGAGTAAGGAAAGCTTCAAGCGCGAAGTTTCCACAATAATGAATGACGAAATTGGTAAATTGTCTAAAATTTGAAAACTAACTTAACTTTACATTTACACACATATACATGCACCATACACACTTATCGTATCTCTTGGTTTAGTACTAGATACTTAGGAAGCTTGCACCTTCAGCTAAGACACATCCAAAACACTAATCATACACTTTCACACACCACACACACCCTCTCACACACACAGCCTCATATACACACACACACACACACCCTCTCACACGTCCTCGCGACTAAAACTAGTCACTGTTATTGAATGTTTTGTTGGCGATTTGTTTTTAGTTTTAATTTGTTTGATAAGTTCATTGTGTTTTTGTTTCGTATACATGTCAATCACTCAAATGGCGTCAACGGAAGACCAGCGCTGGTCGCACGACCAGCACAACGCTTAGTTGAGGCCGGTTTGCAACAATTACCTATTTTACTTATTCTGTCACACTTTTAATGTTCATTTTGTTTTCTGTTTGTTTTTTTACGTCATATGTTTATAGTTAATTAGTTGTTGCAAATAAACGTTTCTATCTTTATTTCTTCAAATTCAGAATGTCAGAGTGTAAGCCTATGAAATCTCTTATAGGAGCAGGATTGAAGTTTAGCCAAAGTACTGAAAATGAGACTTTGGATAGTCCTTATCAACAAGCTATTGGCTCTCTACTTTACATAGCGCAAGGCACAAGACCAGACATCTCTTTTGCAGTCGATTTCTTAAGAAGATTCAACAAGGAACCCAAACCTGAGCACTGGTCTGCCGTCAAGAGAGTGCTTAGATACTTGCAGGGTACAAAAGATCTGAAACTGGTGTATACCAAAGATGGTGATACAGAAATCACAGGATATTGTGATGCTGATTGGGCCAGTGATGCCCAAGACTGGAATCAAAATATCCCCTTTTGCATTTGATGACTCTTTGTACCAATCTTGGCATCCGAGCAATTAATTTATTAATTGTTTCTTGCGAGATATTTCTCCAGCTTTCTTCTAAAGCATTCCACATGCCCTGCTGTGAAGAAGGACATTGTTCTCGAACCTTTCTGTCTAGCTCTTCCCACAACAGCTCTATGGGGTTGAGATCGGGGCTTTGGGGTGGCCACACCATGTTTTCCAACACCTTTTCAGCTTGTTTCTCTTGCAAATAGCCCCTACATAATTTTGAACTGTGCTTTGGATCATTATCCTGCTGGAAAATAAATCCTTGCCCGATTAAATTCAGTCCGGAGGGAATTGCATTTTTCTCTAAAATATCTTTATATTGCTCCTTTTTCATGATTCCTTTAATAAGAACCAGATTTCCCATCCCATAGCCTGAGAAACAACCCCAGACCATAACTGATCCACCACCATCGGGCCACCATGCTTGACAGTCGGGACTACACACTGTGGCATCATTTTTTCTTCGGCGGAACGTCGAACAAAAACCCTTCTTTTTGAACCGAATATTTCAAATTTAGATTCGTCACTCCAAAGTACTTTTTTGAAGTCTTCTTCGGTCCAGTCTCGATGGGCTAGGGCCCATTGCATCCGCTTTTTTTTATTCTGTGGTTTTAGTAGAGGTTTTCGAACAGCAACGCGACCAAACAACTTGGCGTCTCGCAATCGTCTTTTCACTGTAGACACTGACACAGGTTTTTCCCGAGATTTGTTGACTTCAACGCGAATTTCTGGGGCTGTTAGGCGTCTATTTCGCTTGCTGGTTACTACGATAAATTTGTCTTCTCTAGAAGTCGTAGCTCTTGGCCTCCCGGAGCGCGGACGATCTTGATTACTGCCAGTTTGTTTGTACCGCACAATAGTACGATGAACACAATCTTTGATAACTTGAGTTGAGATGAAATTTCACGTTCAGATTTGCCTTCATTATGAAGAGTAACGATGGCAGATCGCGTTTCAATACTAATTTCGCTACCTCTTCCCATTTTAAAGACGTCTTGACTGTAGAATTCACGAAATCAGACTAACTGCGGATATTCGTCGATAAACATAAGAATACCGGGTAATAATATAAAAAGGAATAATATTTTAGGAATTTAGGACAATTGCATTGTTATTTAATGTAATATAATAGAAGTGCCAGGTGCGGTAATGACGTCATACATTTTTTACAATTCGTTATCGGACAAGCTCTTCCTTGGAACTCACTGAAGTTTGGAAACAATGCTTGTTTATTGCCCTTTCCTTGGGTTATATACAAAACAATTAGCTTTTTGGAAATCTTTATAAGCCATAGAATATGCAGATGTGCAAATCACTATTTACCATTATATGTTTTGCTAAATATTTACTAACAACAAAGGTTTTGATTAGTGGTCTCAAACTTTTGAGCGGCAGTGTATTTGCTCACGTAAATATTAATAAACTTAAAAGTATGTTAAGTATACCGAATTGCCGTATTATTTCAACTACGACAATCCTTCAGTATGTCTAGGGACATCCCGGACGATGAAGAGTTGAAGCAGCCAGTCCGTAATGTGGTAAATTCAATGCAAAGGGCTATGGATGACGCCATCGATCACCTGGTTGACGAATCTGCTTTCGAGTGGCAACCAGATTTTGATACATTCCGGGGTGTACCTGAATTTTTTTCGGGTCCTACCCCAGGGCCTATCAAAAACTACGATACGCCCTATGATGCCTTCACTGACATTTGGAGTGAAGACATCATAGAGCGTATAGTCATCGAAACGAATAGATAAAAGCGACCTCGCAGTATATACCGAAATTGACCGTATGACCTGCATAGAACAACTGATGGCGTATCAGCAGAACCTCTCAATGTGTTCTCCGCAACGAGTTGACTCCGAGAATCTGAAAATACAGAAGGTAACCCAGAACAGTTGGATTATTTATTCCAAATTTGAGAGAATCCTGTCCCACAAATGTGGTAATGACGTCATACACCAACAGCTACGAGGAACATACATGCGGACTATACAAAAGCCTAGATGTTTACATCGATCAGTGCCAATCTATGGAGGACGCTTTCACTCCTTGGGAGCTGAATATAAACACATCCCTTGTAATAAAGTTACCTGACTTGGAAGACTACAAACAAAAATCTATTGCTGCGAACATGGAACCTGTCAATTTGAAAGGAATCAGTTTAGACGACGTTCAACATTTGAACTACCTACTGAAGAAAAGTGTCAAAAGTGTAAAAAGTGATAAAAGTGTAAATTAAATAAATAGTTTCGGTATCGCTACCATCCTTCTCTATATCATTATTATAGTGGCGTTGCTTTTAGTAAAGATCTATAAATGTAAAACCATTATTGAGGAAAAATTGTTTAACAACCCGAATAATCAAGTAAACGATGTTGAACCTAATGTATAAGTTATTCAGATACCTATGTTGTTGCGAGGGTAATTAAATGCGATTTCAAGTAAACGAAGTTCTCGAAAAAAGCGATTTTTCCGATAACTTCGGTCTGAGAGGAAAGGCGTTATATTCCATCTTTATGAAGCGGTGGGCTATAATCGCTGACATTGCGTTCCCACCGTCTGTATATGGATTGCATCCCAGACGCTAGGTAAACATTTTTAGATTGTAAGCAGGGACTCTAAGCATAAGGTTTAAGTTAGTCTTAAAATTATTCTCAAACGGTTAACAATATATTCTTGTTGCCATTTTTAAATTAAATAGTTTTTTTTTTAAAACACACTTCCGCGTCCTCGAAAGTTATCTAGGTTGGTGAATTTTAATCACAAAAACAACAATGAACACACTACAAACACCGTTTATTGTGTATTTTTTGAAAGTTTACATTGATTATTTTCGTTAGGAATCTTTATATATGAATTACTGAATAAAAAAGAAATATGAACAGTTTCTATAAAACTAACTGGTTCAGCACTGTCTATTATATATTTTGTGTAAGTGTAGGAGCTGGGGTGAAAATAAGAGTAGACGGGAATCAGGATCAAATAGGTTTGCGAGCGAGCGACGTGTGGTCAGCGCGTATGTATGTGGCGGACTGGCTAGCTTCGCGGCGATGCTTTGGCACCCCCCGCGCACCTCAACCAGTAGGTACTTCGCACAAATCGTTCACCCCGCAATCCCTTATATATTTATTTAACCAAAATAAGTAGGTACATATTATAACATTCTCGAGAACAAACAAAGTTATATGTATAAATAAACGACCTATATATATATATATATATATATATATATATATATCTTATCTACATCTAGCACTCGCGTCGCTAACAACCCCCCACCCCAGTGCTGCCTCAGCACTCATCACCCGTGGGAATGCGTGCGACGCGTGCCGCGGATCGCCGAAGTACCCCGCTCTTTGTTTTGACGTCGACGACTCGGATGCGCCCATTTTTTGTTTCCCGCAAATTTTTGTTTCAGCTCGTTAACTACCATCTCTTGGTTTCCATGAGCGGCCTTGACGTGGTAGTGACGAACAATCAAGATCGTGACGTGGTGGCCGCCATCGAGTATCAGTAAGCGGAGCCACGAAGAAAATCTTTCCGGGGCAGGTACAGCAGGTTAGTCAAGTTCAGTGCTGACGTGAAGAGTTGCCACACATTCCAGGTCCACGTCAGATATAATAGGAGGCTGTACTTCCTGTGGCCAGGTACATTCTTCCCCGTTCAAAAATGCAGGACCGCGAAACCATTCATTTTCTAATACTGAGATATCGCAGTATTCCCTGGTAGCTATGTCGGCCACGTTCAACTTAGTAGGTATATAGCGCCAGTCATTTATTTGTGTGAGTTCATCTATCTCACCGAGCCGATGAGCTATGTACACTTTATAGGTACGTGTGTTGTTTCGTATCCAGTGCAGAACTGTAGCGGAGTCGCACCAAAAGAATATCTTTTTTACCAATATTCTGTGCTCTTTGGTAATCGTTTCTGATAATCTTGCAGCTAGGACAGCAGCCTGTAGTTCCAAGCGGGGCACAGAAATGTGTTTTATTGGGGCGACTCGACATTTACTCGATATAAATGCAACCTTTATCTGCCCGTTACAGTTATCATTCCAACGCCAGTAAGCTACGGCGCACATCGCTTTAGTCGAGGCATCACAAAATATGTGTAGTTGTAGGTTACTATAACCAGCGCACATAGGTAGATTTTAAAGATTTAGGCGGCCAAAAATATTTTATGGCGTTTTTTGGTTAAACATACGATATATAGGGTAAAAAAAAAGTTAAAAAAAAATCATATCTTTATTTTCATAGTTACACATTTTTTTTCACAAGAAATAGCAATTTTTAGGGCAAATACAAAAAATATACTTTTTCTCTATTACAACGTAAAAATGCATGCACTAAATATAAAATAACATAACTATAATTAAATAACATCATCTTCAGCTTCGGAACATTCTTCCATCAGCTCTCTATTTGGTTCGGCAGACATCAATAGTCCTATTGTTTCAGGGAGGAATGCTTTGCGTGAAGGTTTCTTTATTTCTCTCATGCAGCTAATTAGAGGGTCTGAACTTAATAAAAGCCTATTAAATACATCTAAATTACATTCCTCTCTTGAAAACTTTCTAGCGAAGTTAAGCCGATACGATCGGAAGTGTTTATTTCTGGCTTCTGCTGCCTCTTCCGATAACTGGCCAATAGGAAGTATGGAATTTTCAATTATTTGTCCACCATGCATCAATATTTTATGCATGGTCGGAGTCATTGGGTGCCACCCATATAGTTCTGCGTATAATTTTGCGGTATCATATGCATATTCATCATATTTTGCTATGTCAATTTCGTGACCACTCGATATTGTTTCTAATAGAACCTTCAACCTATAGATCAGTTCATAGCTAATCCCTGTGATCTCAGCAGCTAATTCAGGGTTTTCAAAGAATCTCCTGCTAGTGTTGCCATCATTGGTATTGCCAAGTTAGCCTTTGGCATATCAATGAGTAGTCCGGTTTCATTACGAAACCTCTCTTGGATTTCGGACTGTCGTTGTGCTTCCAATGCCTTTTCTTCTTCAGTTTTCCTTTCTCTATATTTCTTAACCGGCAATTTGTACGCTAAATGAATTATGCTTTCAAAAAGCCGAATTCTAGCGTGTAATATAGACAAGCCGAATTCTAAAACAGAAGGGCTTACAGCACTCCTTTTGTTCAAATCATTGAAGCTCTTCGAGGTAGCTCCACAGATGTAGCACTGAGAGGTTGATTTAGTATCTGTGGCAGCGTTACACACCTTTCCGTCAACCATTGTCATTTTTAGTGTGTGCCCAAATATAAATTCCTTGCCTTGTAACGTAACATTGGTGTTATTCAGCTTCTTTACATAATCCTTCACGTAACTTATCTCGTCTTTCGTTACATCTATGGATTCTTTCAAATACCGGAATCGGATAGGACGGCAAAATCGCGGAGAGGATGGTGTTGGATTTTGCCAAACTATTTTACTGCCTTCTTTTCCACAAACAATGCGCACAGGTACAAAAGAACTCATAAACATATTTCCATCACATTCGGTCTCATTGTTAAAATTTTGTTTAAACCTGGATTGTTGAGAGCCATCACAACCCCATTTACAAATAATCATTAGCGATTTCCTTTCTTCTTTGTTAAGCGTAATTAGCACCTCTTCTAGGAAAATTATATGCTGAAAAGCAAGACAATCTTTAAAGTAATTCTTATCGGTGTCTTTACTGCCCTGCTAAGCCGAAAGGCGCTATCTCTGAGATACGCCCTTTTAGTTTTTTTTATACCATTCAATAGCTAGAATAATTTCGCATCTAATGGTATAAGCCAAATAGCGATATCTAATTTAAAACATTAAAATAAACCACTAAGAAGTTTTTTTATATCTCAATTTTTCCTTAAATTACTAAGAGATTTGACGGCATGTCGTTTTTATGAAGCCAAATAGCCATTGACATAGGCTAGAAACGCTTAATTTTTTTTTATCAAAAACTTAATTAAATTTTTAAGCCAATAAGCGGTAAGTTCATCTTTCTAAAAAGTTCCGGAGTTAGCGCTTTTGCGCTAAGTAAATGTGGGTATTATTAGTTCGCTAAGGTTTGAGATACGGCTATACGTAAGTATATAGTAGGTAATCAAAATTGACTTTAATATCTTTAGTAATAAGGATTACACTCACTTACATTTCACAATAGAGCGTGTCGTGACAGGAAGATAAACATTAGTAACGATCAGTTCTTAGTTTGTTTTGTTTGCGGAAGGAAGCAAATTCGTTTTATGGTGTGTTTAAAATAAGGAAAACTTTATTAAATACAGTATTTCTAAAGACATAAGCTTTTGTGTATTAATATCAAGGTAAGTTTTTTATAGTTAATTCTCTAGTTTCTCACTTTCTTTGAGGTTATATTAATTTCAAACTTGAAGTTTCGAGAACAAGACTTTGAGATTACAAGTGTTCATCTCAGTAGTTAATTATACACTCAACTGCACATCAATTGTGATATGTTAACCTTTAGGCCGCCTTTATCAGGCATGCAATACGAGTCGTATTCGTAGTGTAGGTATAACAATATTCTTGATGTGCCATCGACTGTAAGTACACCAATCACATCAGGTTACACTGTTACATTGTTTTTATTTACTGTGAGGATAGAGGAAGGGACTTACGGCTTTACGAGGACACTGGTTTCTGAACTGCTCTTCTCCTCACAAGGTCTTCTTTGAGGATCGGTGTCACGATCGCGTGTTCACCCCGGGGTGAGAACTAGGGTGACTTCGTGTGAGTTGCGAGAACGACCGTGCGCGACACTGGCTATTTCGGAAGTGCGGAGTACTTAGGATGCGGGGGTTGTGGGAGGAAATTTGAAAGTGTGCGTTTTGTGCGTTTGTGTGCGTGGAATGAGTTCGGATACAGTTATAATATACCATAGAGTAATATTCATTTTTGGCGAAGACAACTCCGCCGGCCTAGAGGTTTCCTCTAAGTTGAGTAAGCGTGATAAGAAATAAATTGTTGCATAGTTAAAAAAATATTTTATTTTATAAGAGTGAATGCGTACTTAAACTAGAATCCAGGAGACACCGGATATAGCAACTTAAAATATTGTTACTGGCTTGGAAGTGGCGCCAACCGAACTACGGGCCTTACATAAGTTCCTGTAGTCGTGCGCACTTTACAAGCTCTTATTACGGAGTCTCGACCGGGAAATAACTCTTCCACCACCCCAATCGGCCAGGAAAGTGGGTGTGCGTTTTGATCTTTGATGATGACCACAGACCCTAACTCGATGGGTTTGGAAGGCGTGTTCCATTTTTCGCGTTGTTGTAAAGAAGTTAAGTATTCTTGGCTCCAACGGCGCCAAAAGTTATGTGTTAACTTACTCACAAGTTGAAACCGAGTTAAGCGATTATCGGCTATAGTAGTTAAATCCTCAGAAGGTAAAAATTTGAGTGGCGTTACATTTAAGAAATGGTTTGGCGTTAAAGCGGTTATATCCGATGGATCTGATGAATTCGGATGTATACACAGAGGACGACTATTTAATAGACCTTCAATCTGCACGAGTACAGTTGAAAATTCCTCATAAGTTAGCGTATGTAGGCCAACCACCTTCGCTAAGTGAGTTTTAACACAGCGAACATTTATTTCGGTGAGTCCATTAAAATGTGGACCATAAGGGGGGCTGCGCTTGAACTGAATGCGATGAGATAAGAGTTCTTGATTAATATAGTTGTGAAAAGTAGTGGACTGTATAAGATTGTAAATTTCGTCTAGTTTTCTTCTCGCGCCAGCAAAGTTTGTACCTCCATCGCTATAGATCATTGATACAGGTCCGCGGCGACTCACAAAGCGTTTAAATGCAGCTAAGAATAGGTCTGAGCTTAAGTCGGATACTAATTCTAAGTGCACAGCCTTCGTGGTTAGACAAACAAATAAGCAAATATATGCCTTTTGACTCTTGACACCACGATGACGTATATACGTTATGTGAAATGGACCAGCATAATCCACGGCTGTGTTAACAAAAGCTTTCGCTTCCGAGACCCTAAATGAAGGCAGATCACCCATTTGCGGCGTAGTGAACTTAGGGTTTAGTCGAAAACAAATGTTACACGCGTGAACGCGCTGTCGGACTAAATTTCGAGCTGATAGTATCCAAAACTTTTGTCTAAGTAATGGAAGCAACAAAGAGGGTCCAGTGTGCAAATTCGATTTATGAAAGTGATCAACGATCAACTCTGTGACGCGTTCTTTGGCGGGAAGTAACATAGGGTGCTTCTGACCAAAGTTTAGTTGAGAGTGTTTCAGTCTCCCTCCTACCCTTAAGATTTGGTTCCTCTGGTCAATGAAGGGATTGAGCTTAAAAATGCGTTTACTACACGTTTTATTATTTTTGATCGCATCAAAATCAGCGGTGAAGTGTTTATTGTTGAACATAGCGTATTACATAATTTTCGGCGAATTCTATATCTGCGACGGTAATTTCCGTATTTTTAGGTAATAGTTTTATAAATCGTAAAACATACACCGTTATTCGTAATAATTTTAACCAATCGGAGACGCGTTCTGCTATCTCGCCGATCGAATATGACTGAACTGGAGCTTCAGGTGGTAGCGTAATGTTTACTGTCAGAGCAACCGGTTTAGATTCTAGGAAATCATTTCTGTTCACTTGAAATAGTGTTATGGGCCACTCTGAGATGGGTGCGCGGAGCCACTGCGGTCCGTGAAACCAGAAGTCACAGTTTAGTAACGAGCTCGGTGGGCTAGGTCGCGTGATTTTGTCTGCGGCGTTTTCTTGGCTTCTTACATGATACCAATGATGAGCGGGCAATTTCGAGTTTATTTCCGATATGCGATTTGCGACGAACGTATGAAATTTGTAAGACGGCGAGTGAATCCATGTGAGAGTGACTGTGGAATCTGAGAATGCGTAAATGTTGTCAATTTTACAACGTTTCGACAATGTTTCGACTACCGAGTTAACAAGATTCGCTAAAAGTAGGGCAGCACAGAGTTCTAAGCGTGCGAGGGATATCTTTTTAAGCGTAGCTACCCTAGACTTTGCGGTAAGTAAATTCACAACTCCGTTAGTGTGCGCATCTGAGCCAACTCGTATACACTCGAGAGCAATGAATCCGGGTCACTTAAAGAATGTTAAAAATCTCGGAAACTAAAAATGATAGGTTAATGCAATAAATTGTATTTAATAGACAATGTAATACTCCTTAAATGAAAGTAAAAAAAATATGAGTCACCATACATTTTATTAACACAAAATTACATAAAGAAAAAAACTGCTGATCTCTCCTTAAAACAAAAAAAGGAAACATGAAATTTTTGAACTTTATTACGATTTTCTTGAATTTTAATACTTCGTATTGCCTCCTCGTGCTTCCATTACTGCGTTTACGCGGTTTGGCATGCTGTACACCAAGTTCCTTATACGATTTTGGGGAATATTCTCCCATTCCTCTGTGAGAGCAATTTTGAGCTCACGAAGCGTGATTGGGGGAGGGTTTCGTTGTTTTACGCATCTGCCTAGCTCCTCCCAAGCATGCTCGATCGGGTTGATATCCGGGCTGCGCGCTGGCCACTCCATACGAGTAATGTTCATCTCTTGAAGGTAGTCATTCACAATCCTACCTGTATGAGGTCGGGCATTGTCATGCATAAATATAGCATCCTCACCTAAATTGACCATAAATGGACCAACGTGATCATTGAGGATTTCTTCCACATATCTTACGCTAGTTAAAGAGCCGTTTTCTATGATCACCAGCTCTGTGCGACTTTCAGAAGAAATTCCGGCCCACACAAGTACAGACCCACCACCGTAGGCTACTTTTTCTTCGATGCATGCTTGCTTGAATCTTTGCCCTGGTCTTCGATACACTCTGTGTCTTCCATCGTGCTTGTAG
The DNA here is from genome assembly GCA_951640565.1 of Petrophora chlorosata. Taxonomy (NCBI): domain Eukaryota; kingdom Metazoa; phylum Arthropoda; class Insecta; order Lepidoptera; family Geometridae; genus Petrophora; species Petrophora chlorosata. The sequence continues at coordinate 10,249,650 of OX621203.1, read as the reverse complement.
AGCATAAATTTTGATTCGTCGGAGAACATAACTTTTGACCAATCTTCAATACTCCAATTTACGTGGCTCTGGGCATATCTTAGTCTCGAAATACGATGCCCACGCTCCAGTTTAGGGCCGTTTGCAGGTCTAAGGGGTTTTAAGTTAGATTCAGCAAGCCGACGTCTTACTGTCCATGCACTTGGGTTACTTCCTCCGAGGCGTCGAAACTGATTGGTGAGTTCAGTTCCTGTGAGAAAGCGATTTCGAAGCATGGTGTTCACCAAGTATCGGTCTTCTCGTGCTGTGGTACACCTGGTTCTGCCCGTTCCTGGTCTGCGTAGGTTAGAACCAGTTTCTTCGTAACGTCGGAGAACTCTTTGTACTGTTGACAGCGACACACCGACAGTCCTGGCTGTATCGCGCTGACTCCGGCCGGTTTCCAGCATTGTAAGTATTCTGGTGCATTCTTCAGGCGTAAGCGACATAATTTCAGCTTGAATAATGAATATAGAGCACTATCAACATGGTTTATGTACCCACATAAATGACAGATTACAAACAAAAGCAAAACCAAATGCTGTAATTTCGTAGTTCCATCTTCGAAAGTGGCCCTTTTTCAAATTTGATTTTTTTATGATATAACTTTACAATAACTAAGAAGTTTTAATACCTTCATTTAAGGAGTATTACATTGTCTATTAAATACAATTTATTGCATTAACCTAGCATTTTTAGTTTCCGAGATTTTTAGGATTCTTTAAGTGACCCGGATTCATTGCTCTCGAGTGTATATACGCAGGCTCCATAACATGCCTCGCTGGCGTCGGCAAAAGCGATAACCGTTACGTGGGCGCTAGAATAAATACCTACATGCCGCGGAATTTTAATTCGCTCCAGACAAGGTAGTTCATCGCGAAACTTTATCCACTTGTCATGGATTGAACTCGGTACAGGATCGTCCCAATCAAGGTTAGACGTCCAGCACTCTTGAACGAGAAGTTTCATGTAGGTAGTCACAGGATTTAGGAAACCTAGAGGGTCATGTAAGCGAGCTGTAACCGACAGAATAGTGCGTTTTGAGCATGCCGGTATATCTGAGTTAATTTTAAATTGAAAGTTATCTTCAGTCGGTTTCCATTGCAAACCTACGATCTTTGTTTTTGCTGCCGAGGGTGAATCATCATCGAACTTAATGATATCCGGATTTTTATGCGATAACGGTATCTTACTCATGAGTTCACAGCTATTTGAGATCCATTTAGTTATATTAAATCCGCCGGCCTTGAACATCTCCACCATTTCGTGGTAAATCTGTTCAGCCTTTTCTAACCCGTCTACGGAAGTTATAAAATCGTCCATATACATATTGTTTTGAACTTCATAAGTTGCGAGAGGGTACGAGCTTTGGTTATCAGCGGCGAGTTGACGAACTGATCGTAACGATAAAAAAGGCGAGGAGGTTAAACCAAAGCTTAATCTATTAAACTCAAATATGCGTATGTTTGAATTCGGATCAAACCTGTACAAGATGCGTTGAAAGGAGCGGTGTTTTGGTATCAATTCAATTTGAAAGTACATCTTTTCGATGTCAGCGGTAAGCGCAGTTGAGAACATTCGCAAGTTAATTAACAGATCAAAAATATTATTTTGAAGATTCGGGCCTTTGTAAAGTAAATCATTTAAAGATTTTTTGCTTTCTGTGGGACAGCTAGCGTCTATTACCACGCGAGTTTTTGTACTTGATTTGTCAGGACGATACACAGGTCTGTGAGGTAGATAACAACATTCATGACTGGGTTTTAAATCCTTAACTTCTGTTAAATAATCTCGATCGATATATTCCTGTATAGTGGCGTTATAGTTATCACGAAATTCCGATGAAGCATCAAGTTTCTTTTCTAAAATGAGTAAACGGCGTTTTGCAATAGCGTACGAGTTACCTAGTTCGGAAGGATCAAACTTGAATGGCAGTTGTACCACAAACCTGCCGGTATCATTCCGAGTGTAGGTAGAAGCGAAAAGATTTTCACAGGCCTCATCGTCTGGGCTCATATGAATCTTATTTGGGACACTTTCCAGTTCCCAGAAGCGTTCGGTTAATTGCGTAAGCGTTTTAGAATCTTCCGTTGTACAGAAGAAATTCTTATCAGTGACCTTTGACCGTGAAAGATTACACAAAGTTAAGTCATTAGCATAGTTTGCTTTTCCCATTATAAGATATCCCAAAGTACTTTCTATCGCGACAACTGATGAACATGGCGAGGCAACTTTATGTCCGCCAATAATTTCGGGGAATATCTCACAACCGAGTAAACAATCAATGTCTCCGGGCTCATAATAGCAACTGTCAGCTAGCGGTAAACTTTCGAAGTGTTTTAATTGCAAGATTTCTATGCGAACGTTAGGTAATTTATCTGTTATCGTGTTAATGACCCTTGCGTTGATAGTGTATTCGCAACTTTTATCAAATCGAGAATGAATCTTAAAAGAGGTAAAACCTAATGTCATACTTTTGGAATTTCCTATTCCCTGGACAGGCGAAGAAGAGGGGTGAATATTGAGATTTAAGCGATCACAACATTGTTTCGTGATAAAATTACTCATTGAGCCTGAATCGATCAAAACTCGAATATTAGAACGTGTACTATTATGTTTATTATACAAATTTACAATCGCGGTCGGAATCAAAACAGTTGAGTTGTTATTTATATCATTAGACGGCGATAAAGCGCTATTTGTATTGTTCGCATCGTTGCATTCCTTATCAGTGGAGGCAGCGCGCGGCGCGTGCGCAGCGCACTTCATACCGCTTGACGCGCTTACGCCAGCTGAGTGCGTGAGCGGTGTCGCCCGGCGAGTCGGGGGTTCGATTCTAGATCGTTCTTTAAAATTGTCTATGTGAAGCAACGTGTGGTGGTTCCGTTGGCATACAAAGCATTATTTATTATTATTTATTTATTCTGCGATTTGCAAACCGATATATCATGGAAACCTAAACAATTTTTACAAAAGCGATTTTTGTTAACAATATCAACACGGCGTGTGGGATCTAACAGTATAAAATGTTGACATTTAAATAGCGGGTGTATTGAGGCTCCGTTGCATACAACACAGTGCGAGTTATAAGTTTTATTGTTGTTATTGTTAACGAGAAGAGTGCGAGTTGGTTTTATTTCTTTTTGTACACTATATGTTTTATTTAAAGAGGGTTTGCGTAATGATTGAATTTTACTTTGTTCATTTAAAAATTGTAATAAGTGTTTGAACGTGGGAATTTCTATGTGTCTATGAGTTTGTTCAAATAAATTGACTAACTCCTTATCAAGCTTGCTTAGGGCTACATGAGAGATAATAAAATCAGATAGATTTGATATATTCAAGCGTTGCAGGGCGCATTCGGCCGAGCAAAATTGTTCAATAAATGTATCTATACTCTGATTCTGTTTAAAGTTTAACATTTGATCGAGTAATTGGGATGCTTGTACCCTAAGGTCCTGAAATTTAAAGACAAGAGCATTCCAGATTAATTCGTAATTTTCTGCTGTAGCAGGGAATCCAGAGCATACCAACAACGCCTTGCCTTTAAGATTACCTATCAAATATTGAACCTTTTCAGCGTTACTCAACCGTGGATTTTCATGAATCACACTTTTGAAGTTCTCATAAAACAAAGGCCATTTACTAGGTGATCCTTCAAACTGTACGAGTGATAAGGGAGGAAGCTTGTGACGGTAAGCGTCTGAGTTAAAACTCTCAGACTTTTGCGCACTAAGTGTTTGTTCGGTGCTTTTAATATAACAATATAGTTCGTCAAAAGAACTCAGAGAAGCGTAGTTCGGCTTAACCGTCGGATCATCTTCCAAATAAGCTGTTATTAAAGAATCGAGTGTCTCATGGAATTCTGTTCGAGTTTTATCTAACGAGTGAATTCGTGCTAAAAATTGCGATTTAGATAAAGGGTCAGAGACCTTTAGGCTTAGGTTATAAAGTTCTTGCACTATTTCAAATAATCTTTCCTTTTTTGCTTCTAATAGCGATATTTTAATATTTGACGATGTACTTTCCTCCTTCTTTCCCTTCGTCATTTTAAATAAATAACGAACGGACAGCGATTAGATCACAATACAATCGTAAATGTAAAACAATAGGACGCGCGAAGCAAAGATTATTGGAATGTACGAGGAGGGCGTTAACGGTTACAAGAAAAATTTGCTAAGTTGTCTAAACCAAGTTATAGAATAAAAATATTATTTTACGTATACAATATTACGTGTATAAATACGTAAAAATGCGTTTAAATTGTAAAATATATAAGGATTAGCGTAAAATATGCAATTTAAGATCGCGGATGTGAGGGTAGATATATATGAGTAAAAATTATAATTTGCATAAAATAAGCGTTATATATGCGTGAATGCGGTAATAATGCGTGTGAATATGATAAATAAAGATGAGTAGATATATATTTGTGAGAAATATGCGTGATGAGATGAGTAAAAGTGAGATGTGTGCGAAAGGTATCGGGTCGGTGGACCACACTTATGAGGATAGAGGAAGGGACTTACGGCTTTACGAGGACACTGGTTTCTGAACTGCTCTTCTCCTCACAAGGTCTGCTTTGAGGATCGGTGTCACGATCGCGTGTTCACCCCGGGGTGAGAACTAGGGTGACTTCGTGTGAGTTGCGAGAACGACCGTGCGCGACACTGGCTATTTCGGAAGTGCGGAGTACTTAGGATGCGGGGGTTGTGGGAGGAAATTTGAAAGTGTGCGTTTTGTGCGTTTGTGTGCGTGGAATGAGTTCGGATACAGTTATAATATACCATAGAGTAATATTCATTTTTGGCGAAGACATTTACGATAGTGTAAAAGTCGATCTACAAGTACATACCGTACTAATCCACGTATCTGTGGTTTGTTATTTTCCTGATTAATCTAAAAACAAATCGAGAAGTCAAATTTACATAACCAAATTGAATGGAATAATGTAACTAGTTGAGCGAAATCTATGTTTTAATTATAAGTTAAGTAAGGAAATGGTTGTTGGTTTGTTGCAGATCAGCCATGTCGCACAGAAGCTCTAAAATGATGATGGCCTTAGCACAAAAGAATAAGTCTCTGAGAGAAAAATTTAAAGGTTCAAAGAAATTAAAGCGTGACATTCAGAATATCGACCCAGACTTTTTTCCTAGCAGTGATGATTCAAATGATGACTATCCTTTATCCCAACGAGACAGTGCAAAACAATATTTTGCTGAAAACAACCAAAATATAATACCAAATGTTTATTTTCCTGAAGATTATATTACATCAGAGTCATCTACGTCGAGAATTGAAACCGTTAATAAAATTCAAGACGTCACGAGTCAGAAATCTGAAGACTGGGATAACATCTCGATTAAATCTTCGGATTTATTAACCTCTGGCTCTATTCTCATCAGTGAATATAATATCAGTACTACCGATGGCCCATCACTGATTACATGTTCAAATATTGCAGAATATGACGATCAGAATGTAAACAACGCAATTCCAAACATGTCGATTGCAGACGAGCAAAACATGTCGTACCATCAGCTTCTTCCGGTAGTATCGCAAAATAATAATCAAGAGATAATCTCGAATAATACAGTTGATAATGTTGATAGTGCGTGCGCCGTGTTAATTAAGACCAAGTGTGTTGAAGAAATATTGCAAACAACCGATGGTGAGATACTACATATTGATAACGTAGAAACAATTACTACAGAAAACGAAGAAATACGAGCAATAAATACAACACAAAATGACGATATAAATAAAGAAAGTTCAGTTGATTTGATAACTTATACTAAAACAGGGACAGTAAGAAAGAGAAAGAAGTATGAAGTGCCATTAAAAGAACGAAAAATATCTAAAATTATAGAAAAAAGGGAGAAACATAATGTGAAACCTGCTCTTCATCATGCAGGCAAATGCCTGCATGATGAAGATGTATTACAAACATACCGGAAGAGCAACGAAAGCAATTGAACAATTCTTTTTGGAATTTAAGCGATACAGAAAGAAAAGATTTTATGCTGCACCACACTTCTTCCCAGTCTGTAAAGCAAAGAACTGTCAATGAATCTGTTACAACTAACTACAGAAGACAAACTACATTCTTCTATTTTCTTAAAAACTCACAAGGTTCATCATGCAAAGTATGCAAATCTTTTTTTTTAACTACTTTGGGTTATAATGCAGCTAACGATAAGCCTTTAAAGACTGCTTTAGGTAATAATAAGATTGACTCCGTCAGTGCTCCAGTAGACAAAAGATGCACTAACACTCCTCACAACAAAATTGACGATGGTCCTATAAAGGAACACATATTTAGTTTTGAACCCAGCATATCCCATTATAGACGTGAACACGCGCCCAAACGATTATATTTGCCAAGTGACTTGTCGATTACACATCTACACACAGATTACGTCGAAAAAAATCCTTCGATCACATGCTCTTACGACAAGTACCGAAAAGTTCTGCAAGACTTGAATATTTCGTTCGTAAAATTGGGCCACGAAGAATGTGAACTGTGTAGGGTTTGTTCCCGGGAATTCTCGTCCCGGGAATTCCCGGGAAATCGGTCGGTCTCGTACCCGGGAAATTCAGCTCGAGAAAAGTCGAGACATCGAGAAGTTTAAATAAACATTTTTACGCTTAGCTTTCTTTGTAAATGCGAGGCGGCAGCGGCATCCTTTGACAGCACGGCTCGTGTCTGTCGGTATCCTTTGTTTTTGCCGACAAACGCAAGCGCGACGCGGCCCCAGTTGTATTTTGTTCATTCGTGTTTCAACTCCCGCCGTGTTCGGATCGGTCGGATCATAAACCCAGCATAGTGAGTGTATTTACTATTTAGTGACGCACGAGTAATAGAATCGCAGAACAAACAGGTAAGTATTGTTATTATTTATTTAAATAGTTCAAGTGTTTGTTTTGTTTTGTAAGTACTTTTGTATTACCAAAATAATATTTTTGTTTAAAATGAATAGGTATGTTAAAGAAATAAAACTTTTGTTTTTAATCAAATAAGAGAATTGTTAGTGCATAAATATTTACCGATTTCATTAATTGCATTTGTATTGCAGATGTTGTAATAATCCCACAAAAGCCTAAAGTTTTAAACTAAACACATAATATTAAGACGTTGTTTTATGGCAATTTATCTACTACAAATAACACAAAACGTATCCAACCAATCCTACCAAACGTAGTATACAAAAGGACACAGCTATTTTTTCATCATCATCATCAGCCTTTTTTTTTTTTTTTTTTTTTTTTTTACGTGGGGAAATGCTGTGACGCATACCCACCCGCTGGGGGAGCGGGTGGGTTATGTCGGACTCGACACCGACTATCGAATCGATAATCGGTGCCCCTACCGACTAAAACCCCACGATGTTCCTCCGTCATCGGCTGGTGACGGGGGGCACGGGACCGCTCGCGCATTCCTCCGCAGCCCCCGTCGACGCCGCAGTCCGCCTTGCGGTGGACCCGCCTCGGTGGGAAGCCGAAACTTCCCCACCTCGTGTCAGATGCCCCCGGAACATAAGAGGGCATCTACACCTCGTGAGGGCCTATCCCTAGTGTGGGGCGCCGGGTGCCCCCGCATCCGACGCCCCAGGCCCTCCAAGCGGAGACGGAGTACGGGCTCGATTAGCCCGTCTCCGTGTCCGCGCTCTCCTGAGCGGCAGAGAGAGAGGGTCTCTCTCTCTCTCCCGCTCTTCTGCCTCCCTCTGCGAGACAATAGTCTCACAGAAGGAGGCCACCGCCTCCCAGGACCTCTCGTCGCCGATCATCTTGGCGATGATGGTCGGTAAGGAGAGGTCCGTCCCCACAACCGCGACTAGGGATCGCCGCGGCTCGGCTCCTCCTGGGCATGCCTCCAGTGCGTGCTGTGCGGTATCCTCCACGTAGCCGCACTGGTGGCAGGCCGGGGAGGCTTCCCTTCGAGCGACATGACACAGATATCTCCCGAAACAACCATGTCCCGTGAGCATCTGCGTCAGTCGGAAGGAAAGCCTCCCGTGTCTCCTCCGTACCCACTCTACGAGTACGGGCTGAAGCGCCTCAAGCAGTCGCTGAGCGCCAGCCCCCCTCCGTGTGGGTCCTGTGAGGAGCCGATCCCTCCACCGGGTGATGGCAGCCGCCCTGGCGTTGTTACGCCAGCGCGTCACCTCCAGCGGCGCCAATCGCTCGTCTCGCTCCCGTGCCTGCGCTCTGCGCCAGTAGACCGAGGCCAGGACTTCGGCCTCGAGGTCCCACGGGAGCGATCCAGCGAGGGCGCACGCCACTTCGTGAGAGACGGTGCGGTAGCCCCTGCACACTCTCACTGCCATCACCCTCTGGGCCGCGATCAGCAGAGCGGTTGTCTGCCGATCCAGCCCACCGGCCCATATGGGGGCACCATATAGGGCCATGGAGCTTACCACCGCTGTATAGAGGCGGCGGCAGCTCCCCTCCCCTCCCCCGATGTTCGGGAGGAGGCGACTCAGTGCGCCAGCTGTCCCCAAGATTCTTGGAGACAGCTGTCGCACATGCGCCGCGAACTTCCATCTGCTGTCCAGGACGACGCCGAGATACTTCAGCGTCGACCGGACAGGGATGGACGTCCCACCCACCACAATGGTGGAGTCTGCAGGTGGCGCTCGTCTCGGGCCATGAAAACAAATGGCCTCGGACTTGTGGAGCGCCACCTCCAGACCCAGCATCCGGATCCTGGATACGGTCGTCGCGACCGCGGCCGTCGCCAGGATCTTCGCCTCCCTGTAGCTGTTCCCCCGGGCGGTAACCAACGTGTCGTCAGCGTAACAAACGACGTTGACGCCACGAAGGTTAGCGCACCGGAGGACCCAATCATACCCGACGTTCCACAGGAGTGGCCCGAGGGCGGACCCCTGCGGAACGCCGCGCGTCATGGGACTACGTCCCTCCCCACTGGTTGTCGGGAAGACTACCTCTCTGTCGGAGAGATAGTCCCCCACGAGCCTTCGCAGGCATTGGGGCACCTGATGGTACCCCAATCCCCCGAGAATGGTGCTCCAGGGCAGCGTGTTGAAGGCGTTGGCAATGTCCAACGAGACAGCCAACAACACGCCACCACTGGAGCACGCCTCCTCCGAGAGGTCGCGGACGCGAGATATCGCGTCTACGGTCGAGCGACCTCTCCGGAACCCGAATTGGGTGGGCGCCAAGTCGGGTCCCACTGTCTCGAGGTGCTTGACGAGGCGGGCAGCGAGCACTCGCTCCAAAAGCTTGCCGGCCTCGTCAAGCAGCACAATCGGACGATAGCCCGATGGCTCGTCCGCAGGGCGTCCCTCCTTCCGGATGAGGACGAGCCTGCCCTTCTTCCACCTCTTGGGGAACCTGCCATCTCTGAGGCACCTGTCGAACAGGGCCCTCAGAGCGGGGGTGAGGTGCTCCAAGGAGAGGGCCCACGCACGGCCCGGTATGCCATCTGGCCCAGGCGCCGTGTTTTTGGCCCTCATCCTGAGCACTGCTGCACCCAACTCACCCTCTGAAACAGGGACAGGCTCGTCCTCCTCCTCTTCACCCTCGAGATCGGCCGATGACGAGGCCACGGCGGTGGGAGGCGTGAATTCGGTCCCCGGGGCTCCGGGGAACAAGCCTTCTACCACCCTCTGGAGCACTGCCGGTTGGAGCGAAGCAGTGACGGGGGGTGCCCATGGGCGGAGCTTCTGTCTCGCCCATCGGTACGGGCGGCCCCATGGGTCACGCTCCAGCCCCTCCAGCAAGTGCTCCCAAGCCTGCCTCTTGGCCTCGTCGATCGCGACGCGTAGGGCCCTGGAAGCTTCTCAGTAGGCGGCGTACAGAGACTCGGTGGTTTCGGTCTCTTGCCGCCTACGTCTCCGATACCGCTGGTATCGGCGGCGCCTCGTCACACAGCGTCGCCGGAGCTCGGCAATCTCCTCTGACCACCAGTAGACTTGGCGTCTGGGCTGCGGGGCTCGCGCACGCGGCATCGCCGCATCGCACACGCGCGTAAGTGCCCCACACAGCCCGTCCGCCATTTCGTCCACGTCTACTGGTTCCGGCTCCAGAGCAATGCCGCTCCACGCCTCGACAATGGCCGCCTCCAGCAGTATCTCGACGTCGAGATGCTTCAGGGCCCAACGCGGACCGATCTCGCTCGTCTCCCCCCTCACCGCGTCCGTCAAAGACGAGGAGACGCTAAACCGGATGTACCGGTGGTCGGAAAGCGTCTCCTCGTCGACCAGCACCTGCCAGTCGCGTATGCAGCAGGCAAGGTCTGGGGTGGCGAATGTCAGGTCGACGATCGAGCCACCCCACTGACGGACACAGGTGTTTTCCGCCCCCTGATTCACGAGGCAGAGACCAACCTCAGCCATCCACTCGACTACGGTGTCTCCCCGCGGGTCCGTCGTCGGGGACCCCCACGCCACTGATTTGGCGTTGAAGTCCCCAAGAACGAGCACGGGGAGCGGGCGGGTCTGACCAATTAAGGTTCCCACCTCGCTGAGGAGAGTCTCCAGCTCGTGGCGGGGTCTATTACCGGAGTGATAGACCCCCACCACCATCACTCTGCCCACCATGGCAGCGACGTATCCCCTGCCCCTTGACCGACTTTCAAGGGGGGGGGATCGGGCCGGCGATTGAGTGGTGATTGCCACCAAGCCGTCGAGATCTCCAACCCAGTCAGACCTGGGTGGGATAACGTACGGCTCTGCAATCACCCCCACGTGAATCATCCTCTCCGCAAGACACTGCAGGAGAAGGTCCTGAGCGCGAGCGGAGTGGTTGATGTTCGCCTGGAGGAAAGTTAGGGCCATAACTAACTTTCCTCCATGCGAACCGCCTGCCCTGTATCAGGGGTAGGCGGCCGCGGCTGGGCCTTAGCTCCAGCCGCGGCGGCCTTCCGTTTGGCCCCTGACTTTGACGGGGGCTTGGCACATGCCTTGCCCCCGGAGAGGTGGTCTGCCGCTTTCCCCGCAGCTGCACAGAGTGAGCAGTGGGGAGCGGCAGAGCATTCTCGGGCCTTGTGGCCCTTTCGACCGCAGCGATAACACTCATCGCTGCGGTCGACTTCGGCCTTGCATTGGGCCCCCACGTGGCCCAGTGCAAGGCATCGGTAGCAGCGCCGAGGTCTGGCATCTAAGATGCGGACCTGCGCCGCTACCCAGCCCACCAGCACTCGTCCGCTGCCAGCGATTCTCCTCGCCGCTTCCACAGGGCAGCGCACGAATGCCGTGCCCATCCCAGCGGGGCCCCTGCGGATCGTGCCAACCGCCACCGCCGACACAGCACACTCCCCCACCCTCGCCAAGGCCTCCGCCAGTTCCTCCGGCATCACCGCATCGTCCAGACCGCTGACCCGCAGGTCAGCAGTGGTGATCGGCCTGGAGATACGGACCTCCTCCTGCCCCTCAAACACCTCCTTGAGCTTCCCGGCAAGGACATCCGCTTTAGTAGCGTTGTCCGTGCCAGGAACCTCAAGGATTCTGGCCCCGGTGGCTGCCGTCCTGATTTTGAGGGGCGGCACCCCCAGCTCGCCGAGCTTGATCCGCCCCTTGGCCACCTCCAACACCTTGGCGTAGGTGAGGCCTTTCTCCGCCGCCCCGGACTGCAGCGTGATGACTACTGCTGCAGTGCGGGGAGGGCGGAGTTTGGCCAACCTCGCCGTAGGCTTGGGAGGCGGTTTTGGCGCCGCCGCCTGTGGCCTATCGGGGACTCGGGCTGGAGGGGCAGACCTCTCCGGTGGAGGAGGCGCTGTCCTAGCCGAGGCCGCGGTCCTCGCCTCCTTCCTGCGCGTCCCACGCCTCGTCACAACGGACCACGCCTCAGAGGGAACCGCAGCGGGAGGAGCCAGCGCTCGGCTCGGGACCGCGGCGGCACTCCTTTCCCTTGGCGGGGGCTGTCTACCACCTGCCGGGGCCCTCGCCTGTGCGCCCGGAGCCGGCGTTCGGCTTGGGGCCGCAGTGGCACCCCGTTCCTTGGGCGGGGGCTGCCTGCCGCCTGTCGACGCTCTCGCCGGTGCGCCGGTTGGCGCAACACCTCGGCTGGTGCCTGCTTCAGGACGCACCTCAGCCTCCCTTCGCCGATCTGCGGCCAGAGGGGGTCTGAGGGTCCTTGCAGGCAACAGCCTCTCTTCCAGCCCCTCGAAGCGGGCGTTGATCATTGTGCCAACTTGCACCATGATCTGACGCACAACGTCCTCCGTGGTGGGAGCTTGGGCCGAGTTATCAGCCTAACCTAACCACATCAACCCCCTGCTGGGCATAGGCCTCCCCACTGTTGCGTCAGCTATTTTGTAGGTACTAAACTAAAATACTTACTAATTCTTGAACTGTTTGTTATAGATTTTACAACTAATGAACCAAAATGGAAACTTCCAAAGTTAGCGAATCAGAAACTGAACAAGACAGCTTTGCAGCTCAATTAGAGAGAGCAATAAAAGGTGTTTCGAGAAATGGTGAATCAACTAATGCTGTGGTGCTTTCCAAATCAATTATAAAAAAAGAGTTTTTGCTATTTGAAAAAACAGGCAAGAAGACCCCTAATCTGGAAACACTATACAAAGCATTAATTTCAGTCAAGCCGACTTCAACAGAAAATGAAAGGGTATTTTCCATATCGGGAAATGTGGTCAGTAAGATTAGGAGCCGGCTGTCTGATAAATCTATTAATGCTTTGGTTTATCTTAAGGCATATTTCATAAGAATTAATAAGCAGGCTTAAAGACAGTTATATTTTTCGTATTAATAGTAGATAGATATCTCTTATTTAATTACATTAAAACTGCCAAAAATTGTGATACCATACCACCCACATAGTGAGATTAGTGAGTGATCTTTAGTTATGATGAGAAAAATTATGATTGTTTTTAGTTAAGATGTTTGTTTTAAGCTGATTGTTAACAGAGATTTTGTTTTTTATTAAAGATTAGTGAGATTAGTTATAATAAGAAGAAGTATGATTGTTTTTAGTTAAGATGTTTGTTTTAAGCTGATTGTTAACAGAGATTTTGTTTTTTATTACAGATTAGTGAGATGAGATTAGTTATGATAAGGAGAAGAAGTATGATTGTTTTTAGTTAGCAATTTTGTTTTGAGCTGATTTTTTAATGAGAACTTGTTTTTTTTGTTAAAAATTATGTTGATTTTTTTCATGTAAAATAAACACAGTTAAATTAAAGACTCTTTTTATTAATTAAACAAAACTTTAGACGTATTTTATTTTTTCTCGACAACCCGAGAAGATCCGAGAAATCAGGCTCGAGAAGTCTCGACACCCGAGAACTAAAAAACCTCGAGAAATCGGAAACCCTAGAACTGTGTGAAGAATTCAATTTGCACGATAAAACGCATGATAAAGACAATCTCAAGGAAGACTGTGAGTGCTGTACCAGGTGGGCAAGTCATTTAGAAAGAGCCAAGAGATCAAGAGAACAATATCAATCTGATTCCAACTTAACCAACGCTGATACCATTGTGTACTCCGCAGACTTACAAAAAGTCATAATGCTACCGAGAATCGATATGTTTAAGTCGACTGTTTTCACTCACAGGATTGTTGTATATAATGAAAGTTTCGTGCCTATTGGAGCTAGAAAAGGTTCAAAAGAATCCAGTATCTATCCAGTACTTTGGCATGAAGCATTGTCTGGACGATCTAAAGATGAGATCATAAGTGCGTATTATCATTTTTTAATGTTCTATCGGGATATGAAAAATATTGTACTTTGGGTAGATAATTGTTCTGCTCAAAATAAAAACTGGACGTTTTTTTCGTTTTTAATCTATGTTATAAATTCGGATCAGATCAATGCAGAAAAGATTATTATTAAATACTTCGAAGCCGGACACACATTTATGTCTGCAGACTCTTTTCACCATAGAGTAGAATTGGCGATGAAGCGAATGAAAAATAAAATATATGACTTTGATGACTTTTGTGAAGCTGTAAACAGTGCTGGAAAAAATGTAAATATCAAAAAAATGACAATAGATGATTTTTATGAGTGGCAAGACTATACGACCCAATACAAACTTTCCCGCTTGTCACCACGACCTTACATTAGTGACATTGTTGAAGTGGAAGTTAACAGAGGCAGTTTTGACATTAGGTACAGAACTGGTTTCGATAATGAACCCATTACGGGTAGCATTATAGGTACAAAGTTCTTAAAATTAGACAAACTTCCACCCCCAACTAAAAAAACAGTACCAGCAGGAATATCTCAAACAAAAAAAAATAATATTTTAAAATCTCTTTCCAGTTTAATACCTGCTAATAGAATGTCTTTTTGGCGGGGACTACCAAGTTTTGATTAATTTTATTTCTTAGAAAGCAAATAAATTGCTTTAACTTTTTTTTGTAATTTGCTGCTACATTTAATAAAGTTGTTAAAAAAATATTAAATGAAGTTTTATTACAAATTTATTCGGTATTTTCAACAAATATGAAAAAAAAATCATTTTGTATGGAACTTTCTATGAGCAGAATAAGATTAAAAGCAGTATCTTAATTTTTAAAGCCTATCTTTTTAATCAAAATAGCGGTATCTCACAAAATAGGTATAATGGTGCCATTTATGGATAATTTAGGTATGTCAGTTATATCTAGGGTCAAAAATACTTTTATATAAGTTTTAACAGTTTTAAAAATATGAGTTTTAACCCCCGTTTGAAGGTGGGAAAAATCTATTCACAAAAAGTCGTTTTTCTCAAAACTTACTCTGATTGAGTTAGCGCTTTTCGGCTTAGCAGGGCAGTTTAGGTGTATGAACATTGTATTTTTGTTTCTTGTAAGATTGTTAATAAAGGCTATTATTATTATTATTATTATTATTCTAGGAAAATTGATAAGCATTTCACAGTAAGGTCCATTAGGCATTGTAAGTTGCTTTCTGCACAGGTAGCCGTGATCCTTAGGGATTCTTTTGGCGGATAACATTGTTGTTTCGCTTTTAACAAAAGGTCATAGCAAGGGTAATGTTTTGGGTTTGTTGCCCTTATTATTTCGTATTGCCGTCTAGTAAGGTCGGCTTTCACAAACATCCGAAGTGCTTGCAGAGGTGTTAGCGGAAGTATCTCGTCATTCACTTTAGAATAGGCTCTTCTATATTTACTAGCTCGTGTTGGAGAGTTCGTGATATCTTTTAGAATTTTCGAGGCATCTCTGTGTCCACTAGTTTGCAAAACCGATTGTGCAGCGTGCACAATGACTTTGTCATCTAAAGAAGCGCGAACTTCTTCAGTTTTCCTTCGCTTGCTTCGTTCACTTAACTCTCCAAAAGTTTTTGAAGGTCGGCCGTGTGGGGAAGGCGATACTACTGGAATTTTGAATGTTCCCTCTAACCAAGATTGGTTGTTTTTAAGAAAAACATCTTCGTGTTTGTTGGCTTTCAACCATCTTTGTTTGATTTGTGATTTCACATAAGAAAATCTTTGCTTCAAACACTTTTTACCGTCTTCAGTTTCTCCATAACGTAGTATAAGATAATTTTCATAAAAATCTAGTTTTTCACTTAAAGTTGGTAAATTTTGTGCTTGTATTTGATCAAACAAATATTTTCGAGTTACTATTTTAGTACCCGAGGCACTAGACTGACCTAAAACAAAAATAAAATTGATTTAATATCAAAAAGCACAAATATGACATTTTGCTTTCTTTCGACTCAAAAGTTTCAAATGCTCCTCAATTGAAAAAGCGCGGTTTTCCGCGGCTAATTTTTTTGTCATTATATAGCGTAATATTTTAAATATTGAACACAAAATAAATTAGTACAGGGACAAACACTGAAGTACTTTAAAAGACCTTTTGAAAATTAACTAATACAAAAATAAACATATTTAACAGGGTCATTTTTGACAGTTAAAAAGTTTATCAAATAAAACTATAATTATGTAAATTAGTATCGAAAATTATTGTTCCTTACCTGAATTATCGCAATCCATCACAGTCACTTAAAAACAATCTGATTCAAAATAATTATGGACTTTGGAAAAGTTGCAAGTTTGGGAGCGCCGAGAACAGACACGTACACGTTAAGCGACTATCGAATTCCGACTACCTGAGGATTGACTCTCGCGCATCGATAAGGGGTGGGAGGGGTGTCATATTTTTCCTAGAACTGTGTACTAACTCAAGTAATTGTTAATTTAATGAGATACTAATTTTTAAAAATTGACTTTTGGCCGCCTAAATCAGTAAAATCTACGTATGTGCAGCGCTAGCGCTTGAGCGTGCGCCGGCGGCGGTGACGCCTGTACTGGACGAAGTGGGCGTGGTTTGTGGGCACGGTGCGTTATTCAGTGCAAACGCACTAGGAGCATCTTCCGTCTCACTCACCGCAGCAGCCTTGTGATAGTATCTAGGCAGGCGTATGTGACTCACGCGCTTGAGCATTTCTAGCCATTCAATCCATCTCGTAAACATGTTATCTCTTATCATTTCGTCCCACCTTAGTTTTCCAGGTTTCTTGTAACATGATTTTTCCTTTTATAGTGAATGGCGCCAGATATCCGTATACATCGAATATTGACATAATAACACGAAGCATTTCTCTTTTAGTAGGTCTTCTTTCACCGGTGAGTATCTTTTCAGGAATTCTTTTTAGCGATAAGTCGAAGCCCAGCGTGTCTTCTTCTGCTTTCATCTTCCTTATCACACCTTTCAGCCTAGTTTCAGCGTTAGGGTATGACTCTGGCATCTTACAGTTTGCGTCTCTCCATGGCAGTCCAACATACCACCTCCAGTCGATCAACGAAGGTGTTCGCTTAAGGTGTTCGACAGCTCGTTCATCATCAGCATTCTTTCGAGGTTTACAGCCGATGCCCATAGACTCGATCGTGAAGGATCGTCGAACTTCCTCTTGCAGGTCACGTAGACAGCGGTCGCTGTCTGACGTCATCACGCCCGTGTCTTCAGAGATGAGCAGCGTGGAATGTAGCGCACCGCTGCGCCTGACCGCAGCGCTCAGCGAGTCGCGCACGCAGCCGTGCACACACCACCCCAGGGGAGTATGAGTGGCGTATAGTTCACCAGGTGCACCATTAACTATTTCAGAAGGTAACATCAAGTGATAATTATCCTGCCCTATCAACAGTTCCGGTTTAGTATGCCCATCACACAGGTATTTTTTAATTTCAGATAAACACTTAAAGTTCGCGATGTTAGTCGGTGTCAACGTCTGCACAGGTAAGTTTAATTGATTTACACTACGCGCTCGGAAGGTAAACATAGTTCCGTCTCTGTTTGACACTTTCAAGTCCACGATCTCACTCTCACAAACTAATTCCGTAGAATCCCATGCATCGCACACACGCATAGTTTGTTTATGTCCGTGTTGCCCTACGCGTGCCGCCAGCGCAGCGCTTATCAATGACACAGTCGAGCCGTCATCAAACAATGCGACACAACTCACTATACCATTAGGTCCATGGATATTGATAGGCACAGTTTTTAATAATACTTTCGAACTATTCACTTTTATGTGCGACACAGTCTCAACTTGTACATTACTGTCCTCACTTTTACTGTCCTGTAATTCCGTAATGTTCACACTATTTTGTTGCAGCGTATTATTGTCCTTCACGTAGTGCAACAAACGATGATGCGATTGACCACAGTTATCGGTATCACACGCGGGAGCCAGGCAGTTCTCTCTATTATGATTTGACACTAAACACTTGTAGCATAGTCTATTACGTTTCACATAAAACCACCTATCTTTCCGCAGCGACTTTTTAAACTTTTTACAGTCTGGCAGTTTATGTATTGAAACACGACGAAGCCGGGACTTGTCGTCGTTATCATTGTCACTTTGTACGAGCACAGTTTGCGCACGATTTCGAACTGTGTTATTGTTTTTACGTATCATAGAATGTTCACCACTGAGATCGTAGGTAATGTTCACTGCCGTCCTTGATATTTTTACAGCTTCTCCGTCTAGGAACTCGGACAAGATCACGAGTTTCGACTTGCATCCTTAGTTAAAGTAGGGGTAACTGAAGTCGGCCCACTTGGAGATCAGGATCGTAGGTAATTTAGATAAAATCACCGAGACGATATTCATTGCACTTAGGTACTCATTCTGACCGATCGCGAGTACTGCGGCCACATAATTTTTCACTTTCACTGAGAACGGTATGATGTCTTTATGATACTGATCTGATAACGGCTGTAGTGAAGTGATGTCCTGCATAATCTTAGATATGATTACGTCAGGGTTTCCAAACTGAAGATCCAGGGTTGACATAATAATGTCAGGAGTCGTAGCACTGACTAACAGTGATGTAACTGCTTCTTTAGCCGGTCCATGAAGACACTTTCTGAGTCTCCACAGATTTTCCCTTTCGTTGAAATTGCACACTAGCGTTGATTCTTGGTTCGCCTGTTTAAATTGCAGCCAGTCCAAGGGGTCACCGGAGAACGACGGTAGGTCTCTCGGCGTGCATAAGCGGCTCAGCATTTTGGCGTCAGATCCTTTAGTAGCAGCAGAAGCAGTCGCAGCGGTCAGGTCCTTTATAGCGCTCACCAGCAAACTTACGTTGGCCTGATGGCCGACGTCATCACCAGGTACTGGTAGCAGTGGAGGACACGCCTTGCCCGTGTAATCACCATGTCGTGGGCTAGACTGTCCTTTCAGCTCCTGTTGACTGCGATCAATCCACTTCTCCACTTCGATGTGTGGACTAACTTCACTGCCTTCTGATGATCGTAGACTGTATTTTTCATCTAACTCCGCCATATCCGCCGCTAGCTTTTTATCAATAAGCTCCATCTGTATACGCGCTTTAGCTTGTGCCGCTTCTAGCTCCAACTTCTTTTTCCGGGCCAACACTGAAGATGAAGCTGACGCTTTTGATTTTGACTTCGGAGCTGTTTTCATGTCTTCTGTGGTGTTTTGAAACGCTGATGTTGAGGGATGAGCCAGAACATTCTCCGACTTCACCGACCGGGCACTACCCACATTTTGCAAAAAAAAATTGTCCAAATTCTTTTCTGTGGTTGTTTGCAGTTCAGCATCACTTTTACACTTGTCTTTTGGCTTAGAAGCTTCCACTGTACGTTCTTGTTCCTGATCCAATTGTCCCAACCGTAAAAGTTTTTCTTCTTCCAGTCTCTTAACGGTGCCTCGCGTTCTCACCATTTTTGCGGCGGAGTTGAAAACATAGGTAACCGATTACAGATTCGGTTCGAAGACCAGCTTTGTAGGAGCTGGGGTGAAAATAAGAATAGACGGGAATCAGGATCAAATAGGTTTGCGAGCGAGCGACGTGTGGTCAGCGCGTATGTATGTGGCGGACTGGCTAGCTTCGCGGCGATGCTTTGGCACCCCCCGCGCACCTCAACCAGTAGGTACTTCGCACAAATCGTTCACCCCGCAATCCCTTATATATTTATTTAACCAAAATAAGTAGGTACATATTATAACATTCTCGAGAACAAACAAAGTTATATGTATAAATAAACGACCTATATATATATATATATATATATATATATATATATATATATATATATATATATATATCTTATCTACATCTAGCACTCGCGTCGCTAACAGTAAGTTTCAATTGCGTTGTTAACAATAACAATAGGTACTATATAATTACAGGCGTGCCTCCTGAGATATACAGGGTGGGGCAAATTTTTGACCCCTTAAGGGTAGCTACCTTTTCTTTTGTGTGACCTTTTCATTTGATTTGTGTCTGGATGTTACAGGACCATATTCCTTATACTTATTAGTTCCCTAAATCCACGGCATCCCATTATTATTCTATAAAAGTCAAAAATTCTACTAATATTATAAATGCGAAAGTTTGTGAGAATAGATGGATGTTTCTTAATAAATAACGCAAAAACTACTAAACGGACTTTGATGAAATTTGGTATGTAGGTTCTTTAGGTCCTAGAAAAGGACTAAGACTACTTTTTAAACCAGGAAACTGCAGGTGAATAATAAAGTGTTATAATAAAATTCATACATTTAAAATAATAATCATTTAGTCAATTATTTATCTTTCAACAATACCTACCTAATCTTCTATCAAAACCCGCTGAGTGGCGCTAAACTGCTTTGTTTTTAACATAACATCTGGTCGTGCGCGCACGGGCGTACCGCCTCTTGTATAAACACATCTGTGTGACTCGAGTTACAGAATGTAGTAGCGAAGTGTTTTTGATATTGCTAATGAATGATTCTTTCAAACGGTGCCCAGTTTCCCTGTATAATAAACTATTCATAGTAATACATCTGGGACAAAATATTACAGTTTAGGTGTGTAAGTACATCTATTTGTTACAAAACTAATAACTCTAATTAAAAATCCTAATGCTACCATTAGGCCATTAGTAACCCGCGTTATCAGTTCTTTTTTTTTAGTTTAATTTGTCGGCAAACTAGCAGACGGCCCGCCTGATGGTAAGCGGTTACCGTCGCCTATGGACATCTGCAGCACCAGAGGCATTGCTGATGCGTTGCCGACCCTTGAGGACTATATTAATTCCCCTTTTAAAGGACTCCATGTTGTAGCTCCATGTTGTGTCATTAGCTAAGAAGGTATAAAAATAAGTGTATTAAATTAAGCAAATAAGTGTTCTTTACATAAGGACTAGTATAGGAACATCCAGTATAATACGCGTACCTATAGAGATGTATGTAGATTTATAATACATAAATAAAAGGTAAATATAGAATGTGATAAATTGATAATACAATTGTAAATGACAAACAGTTTAGCTATACTTATAATAAAACTGCAAAGAAGCGGTTACTGTACATTGAAGATATTTCTGAAAATCAATTCTTTTAGGAGTATATGGTAGCAACAGAACCCAAAAATACAATTTTAAAATTTTTGTCTGTCTGTCTGTCCGGGATAAACTCAGAAACTAGGGCACGAATTTGAATGCAGTTTTTAGAAATATGTAATGTGTAGTCCGGTACACATAGGCTTTGTATCATCAAAATCGGTCCAGTAATATTGAAGTTATGACGCAATTTAGGAAAAAATATACATACATGTCTACTATAAAAAAATTCAAAATTCCAAAAAAATAAATTTTTAATTACCATTAATAATTACCCTTAATATTAAGGTAATTTATTAATTACCCTGACAGTTTGTAGAACTAATGGATAGGTTGACATGATGGTATTCTAAAAAATGGTTTGCGGAGTCCTAGGCCATAACAAACTTTGTTTTATAAAATATCAGTTTACGAAAACTGGAATCATTACGCAATTTAACAAAGTTGAGTACCGTTGCAAGGAAAATTAGCAGTTTAAAAAACCCACAGATAGCACGTCTTAATACAAGTATAGTCACGCCGCGGCGCACAGTGGGATGGCTTGTATGAGACCGCGGAAAAAATTGTAAATATGTTTGAAATTAATAGATACCAACTTTTTGTTCTTTGTGTATAATTTAAGTGACTATAACTTAATTATGTTTACAAAATGAAAATAATACATGGTTTTTATGATTTTATGATGAAATTCCAGATGAGCAGTACCAGGAACGCGAAACTTGCGAGAGCCAGTACTTCGGCGCGATTGCTGTTGCCCGAGAGGTGTTGAGCAAGCGGGAGACCTCTGCGGAATGAGTTCGGATCGGCTGCAGTTTCTGGTACTGTTTCTGGACATAGAGGTGGGCCGAAATTGAAATTACCTACTCTTAATTTACCTTCCTTTTCATGACTGGTTGTATCATTACTGGTTGGAATTCCGTGACACTTACACTTCACTCAGACACTCAGACGACACAATACCTAAAATTAGCAAGTTTCATTATTTGCGCGCTGCTTTGAAAGACAGTGCTGCTTTAATTATTTGTTCTCTCGATTTCTCAGCAGAGAATTACGATATTGCATGGCAGCTACTGTGCGACCGTTACAATAATCCTCGCTAGCTTGTCAATAATAAATAAATACTTATTGAATAAAACACAGAACAGACTCAAGTGTAATCGTTTCAGTGTTTTTTTACATAACTCGACAAAATGTCGCCCAAGATGATCTTAAATCCCGACCTCACTGCCTCACCAGTGGATCAGCACTTTGTACAACAGGGTCGGAAACAAAAACAACCAGACGACCCAGTAGCCACTCAGATAGCTACACTGACGGAAAAAATGGCATCCTGGCATCAGGATTTGGAAGGAAGCATACAACAAATCAATAATAATATTAATGAAGTCATCAAGGCCGAGCTCAATAGTTTGTCGGAGCGAACCTCAAGTATGCAGACAGACATTATCAAACTACGCAGTGATTATTCTTCATTTATTATTAGTGAGTTCAAGGTGTCAGTAACTTGTTTAAAAACCAACAAACCATGCATTGATTTCCAAGCTGCCAGCCTACACAGGACTTGAAACAGGAAGTATCTTTACTATCAACTAAAACGTCTGAACTGTCTAAAAGAGTGGAGATTACGCCTAATCTTGAGTATATATAATCATCCGAGCCGATTTCGGCTACGGCGACAATTTCTGCTAAATAATTAATTAATTGAGCTTTGGTGATATGCTCTTATATGGCTAATGTAGCCAATTTTGGCAGTGAATGTGCGTGAGCATTGCGCACACGTTAGGACGTCATTCACGTAGTTATAATGAATGTTAGCGGGTGGTCTGCTCTTAAGTTCGTCGCGCTTTGCATCCAACTCACGCCTTCTCTCATTTTCAAACGCGTATATATTACGTTTGACTATCCCACACCATTCAGGGCGGTTCTCCGCCAATGATTCCCAACGAGAGGGCTCAATCTTGCATTTCTTCATATGCCTTTTCTGAACGTCTTTGTACCTGAGGTACTGGCCACCGCTCTTACGCTTACCGTACTGGAGCTCAGAAAAGAAAATGCGTTTCGCCACTTTCTCGTCAGACATCCGGGACAGGTACCCACACCACCTAAGCTGACGACGCATCAGGTAGGCTTCCATACCGCAGACATTGGCCCGTCGCAGTACGTCAGTGTTCCTGACGTAGTCTGACCATTTGATGTTCATAATGTCTCGGAGGCATCTTAAATGGAACCTATCGAGCGTGCGTATGTGTCGGCGGTATAAGGTCCATGTCTCGGACGAGTACAAAATGTTTGGCAGAACCACTGCCATATACACATTGATTTTGGTGCTTAGTTTTATATTGTGCGAACGGAATACCTTGTTGCGAAGTTTTCCAAAAGCAGCCGATGCAGTACCGATTCTGCAGTTGATCTCCGCATCAAGGTCGCCTTTGGCGGTAACAGTGCTCCCAAGGTATTTAAATTTATCTACCTGCTTCAAAGCTTTCCCACCTAACTGTAGATTGAGTGATCCAGGTTCTGAAGCATCCATTCCCATCACTTCTGTTTTAGTGATACTGATCTTAAGCCCAAATCTACAACAGGTTTCGTCAAGTTTTGCGACTAACGTCTGCAGGCCCTCAGAAGTTTCCGCCATAAAGCACAAATCGTCTGCATACATAATCTCAGTAATAAGATCGCAAGAGACTTTGGTACGCGCTTTTAGCCTTGCTAGGTTGAAAATGCTACCCTCTGTGCGAAACCGAATATGTATGCCTTCTGTTGTGTTGTTCAAGGTCTCACGGACGACCACTGCGAAGTAGAGAGCAAAAAGAGTTGGTGCCAATACGCAACCTTGTTTGACGCCACAGCTAACCGAAAAGAATTCGGAATACTCACCATTCACAACCACACAGCACTTCATATCATCGTGTAAAAGTCTTATTAGCCCGATAAATTTATCAGTACAGCCCAACTTTGCCAGTATCATCCATAGTGCCTGACGAGGCACGCTGTCGAAGGCTTTTTCCAAGTCAACAAAGCAAAGAAAGAGCGGCTGCTTTTGTTCTCTGCTTTTTTCTTGGAGTTGTCTCAAAGAGAATATTGCCTCGCAGGTACCTCTATTGGGACGGAATCCAAATTGGGTCTCAGGTAGAATAGTCTCAGAGAGAGGTAATAGCCGACGGAGAAGAACTCTGGCGAAGATTTTTCCAGGGGTGGATAGAAGCGAGATGCCCCTGTAGGAGTTGCAGTCTGCTCGATCCCCTTTGTTCTTATAGAGTGAGCATATGCGTGAGACTTTAAACTCTGATGGGATTTGTTCTTTATTCCACATACGAGTAAAGAGATCGAATATTGCCGCATGTAATTCTTCGCCTCCATATTTGAGTAACTCACCGGGTACATTGTCTATCCCGACCGCCTTTTTGTTTTGTTGTAATTTTATGGCTATGACAACTTCCTCCAAAGAAAGAGGCTCATCCAGACTATCATCACGAGGACTATCTGGCAAAGACTATGTAATTTAGATCCACGGAACGATCTATATTGAGCAGGAGGTTAAAATGTTCTGCCCATTTCTGGAGTGTTTCTCTTTTGTCAGTTATAATTGAGCCAGTCACAGATTTTAGAGGAACATTAGCTCTATAGGTTGTACCAATAAGTTTGCGAATTTCAGCAAAAAATGCACCCATCTGATTAGTATCAGAAAGCCACTGGATCCAGGTGATTTTACGCTGCCACCAATCATCCTTAACTGCACGAGTTAATTTCCTTAACTCGGCGGCGCTCTGCTTGACTTTATCAGGAATATTTTTATGGCTCAGGTTAGACTGGTGCAGTAGGTTCCTATGTTTTGTGACTACTTCCATTAGAACTTTGAATCTTGAGTATCAAATATGTGAACTAAGAAAAGAGTTGAACACACACCAGCAGCGAGAACGTTTACATAATTTGGAGATAGTGGGCCTACCGGAGGTAAAAAATGAACAGTTAAGCTTTGGTCTGGTGATCATGACGCACAACGCTGCGGTATGCGGTATGCGTTGCCGGACACTCAATCATATGAAAAACGTCGAGAATGTTCTCTTGTTCCGTCGCAGTATGCGTCAGCGGCGAGGGGCAAGCGCGGTGAAGTGGGGAGGTGTACTCCCGCACAGCGCGGCGTCATTCTCGGTTCAACGCTGCGGTGTGCGGTGTGCGTCACGGGTCAATATGGAATTTTTCGAAGACAATTTAATAGAATTAGTTCGCAACTATCCTTCTTTATATAAAAATAAAGACAAAAAACATAAAAGTTTGATAGTTAAAGAAAATTGCTGGAGGGAGATAGCTGAGAAGTTGAATAAAAAACGTGAGTATTTTGTATATTTCTAATTGTTTATTCGACAGCGGTAGGTACCTATAATAAGTTTACATAAAAAAATGGCAAACATTACTAGTGACACATGAAACATTTTGATGATTCTGAGGTTGGAAACTTGATGAACAATTTAATTTAAATTTAATGAACAATTTAACTTGGTGGTGTTTATTTAGTGTTATAGAAAATAAGCAATAAGTTTTGAATTACTCACTTAACTTGTCCTATCTACTTCACTGTCTTGCCAAGGTACACTACCATGATCACTGTTGAAATACTGCTTGAATAAGTCACGTGTCACCGAACCATTTATATTATAACTTCTTCCCGGTATACGCGCCATAGGAATTACATTTTCAGAAGGCATTTCAAGAGTGTTTCTGTCTGAATCGTGTATGATCAAAGAACTCATCATATTATGGATGATACAAGCTGACATAACCAACGTGTCTACGACACGAGGGTTTACTGCAATAGGTGAAAAAAATATTCGAAATCGTTGACATAATATGCCAAAAGCATTTTCAGATGTTCGTCTTGCTCTACTAAGGCGGTAGTTGAAAATTCGTTTTGACCTATCTTGAGACGCATGATTTTTTGAGTATGGTTTCATCATATAGTTGGTGAGACTAAATGCATCATCACCTACGAAAACATAAGGCATTTCTATGTCAGCTTCCGGCAACTTTGTTGGCGGGGGAATCTTTAGCTGCCCATTTTGAATTTTCTTAAATAAATCAGATTTCATAAATATGCCTGCGTCACCTTCTTTGCCATAAGAACCAACATCTATTGTTATAAATTTTCGATTCGCATCGACCACGGCAAGTAAAACAATAGAAAAAAACTGCTTATAATTAAAAAATAAGGACCCGCTGTTACTTGGGCACACGATGCGTATGTGCTTACCATCTATTGCCCCGATACAATTAGGAAAATTCCATAAAAACCAATATTCTTCGGCTATTCTTTTAAAATCTTCCTTGGTGGGTTCAGGAAGTGCAACGTTTAAAAGTCTCAAGCATATACTTTGTAAGACTTTAGGCACAATTCTGCATATCCAATTATGGCTAATTCGAAATTGAAAACTTAAAGATCTATAGCTTTCTCCAGTCGCCAAATACCTGTAAAAAAAAAGTAGGTACTTAATTAATGGGTCAAACATCGGTGCAAAGTAGTCCGTTTCAGTTCAGTGGTCCGTGTAGGTAAACAGAATAGTGAATTATCAATTATAAATTCATATAACTAAATCTTATTTCTCCATTACGAAATGCTTTATTTATTCGGATTATCTCGTTTAAAATCACTACTCATGTTTACCTCCACAGAACATTGAACTAAAACAGACTATATAGTAGTTCTATATTAACTAACTAATAAATGGCGTAATTTACGCGACAATTATAGAAAAAATCAGAATAAGAAGAAAACCGGAAGTGCTTCTTCCGTTTCAAAGTATGACGACGAAAGACTTAAATTCATAAATGACAGCTTTGAAGAAAGGGAGTCTATTTCTAATTTAAATCCCGGAAATGTTTTTGAGGTTGATGAAGAAAACAATTTGCCAGTAGAGATATGTTCAGGACCAACTTCTTCAACGCCGAGTTCAACGCCGTATTCACCATGTGAATCTACAGGGTGGGCCAGAATAAAGTTCACTTTCCCTTGTCAAAAAAAACCGTTGCTCGCGGCAGGTAGCGGGGTGCGCGGGGTATGATCGGTTGCCGCGCCTCTCGCATTTTTAGTCGCCATGAGTCCGTTCACGGGTGAGCATCGCGCGTTCGCTATTCAAGCGTTTTACGAAAATGGTCGTTCTTATATTGTTGCGCGGCGTAAGTTCAGAGTTAAATTTAATTTACGAAGTATCCGCCAGTGTCCTAGCACTCAGTTACTTAAGCAATGGCTAAAGAGGTTCCAAGAAACTGGTTCGACGCTTCCTAAGAAACGTCGAGGTCGTTCCCGCACAGTACGCACAGTGCAAGCGATTGAAGAGGTTAATCAATCTGTTGAGCAAAATGCGGAACTCTCTACACGGCGACGTTCGGCAGCTATGGGAATTTCAAGAAGCAGTTTACGACGAATTTTACACGATTTAAAGCTTCATCCGTATAAAATCCAATTAGTCCAGCAACTCAACCCTGATGACCATACAAAAAGAGAGAGATTTTCTTCCATCATGTTAGAGCGGTTTTCCAACTTCGGGAACATCCTTTTCTCAGACGAAGCCCATTTTCACCTGAGCGGATTTGTAAATAAACAAAATTGCCGTTATTGGAGCGCTGAACAGCCTTCACGCAAACATCAAAAGCCTCTTCATTGCCAGAAAGTGACGGTTTGGGCAGCGGTTTCAGCTAGAGGGCTCATTGGGCCTTATTTCTTCGAAAATTCTAGCGGCCAAGCATTGACGGTAAATACGGAGCGATATGTCAAAATGCTAAAAGATTTTTTAAGACCAACTCTTGCTGGGCTGCAGGAGTACAACTCCCTGACTTGGTTCCAGCAGGATGGCGCCACCTGCCACACGTCTAATGCCAGTATGGAGGTCGTAAAGGAGATGTTCCCCGATAAAGTGATCTCTAAGAGGGGTGATATCGAGTGGCCACCACGAAGCCCCGACTTGTCTCCACCGGATTTTTTTTTGTGGGGATACCTCAAAAATAACGTTTACTCCAATAAACCATAGACAATTACCGCCTTGAAAGAAAACATTCGAACGGAAATGGCGGCTATATCAACAGCAACGTGCCAGCGCGTTTTTGATAATTTTAAACACCGCTTGGAAGAGTGCTCCCGACGAGAGGGAGCACATCTAGATGATGTTGTTTTCAAAAAATAAATTATAATAATGTTACATTAAGTTACTTTTTAAATAAATTGTTTTAGTACTATCAGTCTTTTTTTATAAAGGTTTCAAAAGTGAACTTTACTCTGGCCCACCCTGTATTTCACAACAACCATCGCAAGAAGGACATGCAATAACACTAAACAAAACTCAAGGTATATCACAAGTGAAAAAGAAAAAAAGAGACAGCCTTGTCGAAGAGTTTAGAAAGAATAGAGAAGAAAGAACAAACATATTGAGACAAATTACAGAAAAAGGCAATACTCCAGTACACATATTCTTTAGGAGTATGGCCGACGTAGTTTGTCAATTTCCTCCGGACAAAATAGCTCAAATCAGAGCACAAGTTTGTAACATCGTTACTGAAATGGAATTATTGGTCTTGGCGCAACGAGAGACACCATCCCCACAGCAATCATTCAACACACTACAGCAACCAATCCACGCATACAACTCGCAACGAGAGACACCATCCCCACAGCAATCATTCAACACACTATAGCAACCAATCCACGCATACAACTCGCAACGAAAGACACCATCCCCACAGCAATCATTCAACACACCACAGCATCCAATCCACGCATACAACTCGCAACGAGAGACACCATCCCCACAGCAATCATTCAACACACCACAGCATCCAATCCACGCATACAACTCGCAACGAGAGACACCATCCCCACAGCAATCATTCAACACACCACAGCATCCAATCCACGCATACAACTCGCAACGAGAGACACCATCCCCACAGCAATCATTCAACACACCACAGCATCCAATCCACGCAGACAACTCGCAACAAGAGACACCATCCCCACAGCAATCATTCAACACACCACAGCATCCAATCCACGCATACAACTCGCAACGAGAGACACCATCCCCACAGCAATCATTCAACACACCACAGCATCCAATCCACGCAGACAACTCGCAACAAGAGACACCATCCCCACAGCAATCATTCAACATACTTTGATGTTATACCGAGTTACTGTATTCGATTAATAAAAATAATATGATTATGAATTGTTTTATTTAATTACCGAAATAAATTCATTTAACTTACCTTAACGTTAGGAATAGTTTTTCTTGTGCCGTAATAGCAAAATTCCGTTTACTGGTTCTAGGCTGTGTGTCACTAATATCATCTTTTATGGCCATTAAAATCTTGTTATAGATCTCCCTTGAAACCCGAAAGTAACCCATGAATTTTTCTTCACAATCAATTGAATATCTTTTTATTAAGGTTTCGTAACAACCTTCACTCCTCCGTTGTAAAAACATGTTCCTCGGAGATTTTCTTTGTCTATTCAGAAGCAGTAACAATTCTTCTTCCTCCTCTTCAAGCAAAGCACAAATTACAGAAAAATTGTTCATGTTCACGTCTACCTTGGTAGCTGCGGCAAAATCAACTGACCACCTCTCCGCAGGGACGCTAAATGCTGCGTCGTGACGCTGCGTTGCGGCGCATACCGCAGCGTTGTGCGTCATGATCACCAGACCAAAGCTTTAGAAGGAATCGTGGTCAAAATTGCTCATCATGCCGGTGTAACTCTCTCCCCACAAGAGAAAGACCATGTCGTGCGAGTTCAGCCGAGACAACCAATAAAAGGCCGCCCCGGGGTCACTATTGTAAAACTAAAACTTCACCTCCAATCCATATCAGAGAAGAAAAAGACTTGAAGAAAATAGTTTGATGACAATTGGATTTAATATTGTTTTTCATTTCACAACATTTTGTGTATCTCATACTATTATAGTGTTAACACTTGTTGTGTATTTAAGACAGTAATGTTTTCAACAGGTTTCCTTAAGGTCTGGATATTAGTATCATTAGTATGTTTGGTTTTGTTATTAAAAATGGTTCAACAAGAGTCATCATCTATCTAATATATAAAATTCTCGTGTCACAGTTTTCGTTGCCATACTCCTCCGAAACGGCTTGACCGATTTTGATGAAATTTTTTGTGCTTATCCGGTATCTATGAGAATCGGCCAACATCTATTTTTCATCCCCCTAAATGTTAGGGGTAGTACACCCCTAAATTTTTTATTTTATTTTTTAGACAGAATTTTTAATTTCTATTTTTTTATGGTACAACATACAAAAATACATACAATCCTCAATTTTCACCCTTCTACGATCAACCCTTATTTTTTAATAGCCATTGTAGTAATTTAATCATTTTTCCTCTCCGGTCGAAAACTGATCAATCGTCATTTAATTAGTTATCCCCGCCAGATGTCTACAGGTGTCACTTCTGACCCAGTAAACAGCACGGAGTAGGGATGAGAACGAAGCCGGTCTCCTTTCTTTCTCACTCCCTACACAGTTGTCGGCCATCATTATTGTTTATGCATCAAGTGTAGTAGTAACGTTGACAATTATTATTTTGCTATCTCAGTGTAACTCTCATATTAACTTTTAATCATTCCTATTTTATCAATAATAATTAAATTATCAATTTTGAGTGTATTTTGCACGATTAGTTAATCAAGTGATTTTATAACCTCAAAAGTACTCAACACGTGACACGAGCTTCCAATAACAACGGATTTTGTGTTGTAAGTATACTTTTTTTTTATTTATATCGAAAATTATTAAAAAAATGTAATTGAACAATTAAGATTTTCATAGTTTCCAAAAAATCAATCATTATGAATCTTTATTTTGAAATGTCAATGGAAATATTGGTTGTATGAAAAAATTATAAGAGACAATGTTTTCATAAAATTTAATTTTTTACTTTTGTTTGAAATTTTTTTCCATAAAACTTATATTTTTGTTATAATTTCATAAATTTCATAGTTTCTTTTTTGTGACATATTAAATATAAGTTTTCATAAATTAAAACTAATCATTTCAAAACTGCGGCAAAAATCCTGGCCCTAATTATACTTTTAACATTTTTCATCATTAAATAATTTCATTAATTCTGTTTATGTATGTTTTGTACAGTGAGCAATGCCAAGAAAACGCAAAGGGGCTGATTTGAGCCGCAGTACAAGTAAAGCTCGAAACTTGCGAAATAGCAGATCCGAAAGAACAGAAGAACAAATCCAGCAAGAAAATACTGATGCACGTGTCAGAATGGCGCAATTGCATCAAGAAGAGCCAGAAGATACACGAGCTGAACGCAATGAAGTCAGAAGATTAGAACAACGACAATCACGCCGTTTCACAGTCAATAGACGAAGAACAAATGACCAACAACGACAACAGGTACATCGAGCATTTATATCTGATTCATTCCTGCGTCTAGCATTCCAGTATGAGCCCGATATTGAATATTATGCTCATTCAAAAGTGGTAATTGGTGCTATGGACAAGGAATGTCCGCATTGTCATGCTCTGAAATTCAAAAATGAGCCAGCTGGGATGTGTTGCGCGTCAGGAAAAGTGCAACTACCTGAAATTGAAACACCACCTGAACCATTGAACGGCTTACTTATCGGCACGGATCCAGATTCTAACGTGTTCCTGAAGCCAATTCGAAGATTCAATTCATGCTTTCAAATGACATCGTTTGGAGCAACAGAAATAGTTCGAAATACTAATGCAAATGGTCAACAATTCAATTCTACATTCAAAATCAGAGGCCAAGTTTATCATAAAATGGGCTCACTGCTGCCAATGCCAAACGAACCACATAAATTCTTACAAATCTACTTTATGGGCGGCGAGGATTCCGGAAGCGCACTTGCCAATCGCGTGAATGCACGTTGTGATTATAATAACCTTGATTCACTTTATGCCAGGCGCATCGTCAGCGAGCTAGATGCTCTTTTGAACGAGCACAACGAGTTGTTGAAAATATTCAAATCACATATGCACCAATTACAAAGCGATAATCACGCTATCGTCATTAATCCTGATAAAAAACCAGCTGGAGAGCATATTCGTAGATTCAATGCACCCGTTGTTGATGATGTTGCTGGAATCACGGTTGGCGATTGTACAGCTGCACGAGAAATTGTGATTCGTAGAAGAAATAATAATCTTCAGTTCTGCTGACACACATCGTTCATATGACGCTCTCCAATATCCGCTAATATTCTGGAAGGGACAAGACGGATATTGCATAAACATAAAACAACGAGATCCCGTATCAGGTACTTCATTGATTATTAATTTGATCATTAATCATTTAACAAAACAATTAAATTATTGAACGTAATAAATTTAAATTAATTTTTATGAACAAATATTACAGGAGCTGAAACAAACAAGAACGTTAGCTCAAAGGATTATTATGCGTACCGATTAATGATTAGACGTGGCCTGGACAACGTCATTTTACGATGTCGTGAGCTTTGTCAACAATTCATGGTCGACATGTACGCGAAGATTGAGAGCGAACGACTACGATACTTACGATATAATCAACAAAAGCTGCGCGCGGAAGAGTACATTCATTTGCGAGACGCTATCAACAACAACGCCGACGTCGCCGAAATTGGTAACCATGTCATTTTACCATCATCGTACGTAGGCAGTCCACGTCATATGCAAGAATATATACAGGATGCTCTGACTTTCGTGCGCGAATATGGACGATCATGTTTATTTATCACGTTCACATGTAATCCAAAATGGCCAGAGATTACATCTTTGCTACTGTCTGGCCAAAATGCAATACATCGCCATGACATTACAGCACGTGTGTTCAGACAAAAGTTGAAGTCTTTAATAAGTTTCATTTCTAAATCACATGTATTTGGTCCCACACGTTGCTGGATGTATTAGGTTGAGTGGCAAAAGCGAGGATTACCTCATGCACACATTTTGGTTTGGTTCATCGACAAAATCCGTCCTGAAGAAATCGATAGTATCATTTCTGCGGAAATTCCAGATCCATCCACTGACCAACTGCTGTTTGATATTGTTACAACAAACATGATTCATGGTCCATGTGGTACTCTTAATAGTTCATCGCCTTGCATGGCTGATGGAAAATGTACTAAAAATTTCCCTAAAGATTTTACCAATGATACGGTCACAAATGTCGACGAATACCCAATATATCGTCGAAGAAATCCTGAAAATGGCGGACAATCATTTATTAAAAATATCATCAACACAGACATTGATATTGACAATCGTTGGGTGGTGCCATATTCGCCTCTGCTGAGCAAGACATATAATGCTCATATTAATGTTGAGTTCTGCAGTTCTGTGAAGAGCATCAAATACATTTGCAAGTATGTCCATAAAGGCAGTGATATGGCTGTGTTTAGAGTGGAAAATACTAATGTGAATGCTCCTCCAGTGAATAAAAACGATGAAATAACGCTCTACCAAATTGGTCGGTACATCAGCTCCAATGAAGCTGCTTGGCGTATCTTTGGTTTTCCAATTCATGAACGGGATTCAGCAGTTGTTCAGTTAGCCATCCATCTTGAAAACGGTCAGCGTGTATTTTTCACGAACGAGACAGCGATTGAGCGTGCAATAAATCCACCTAAAACTACACTCACTGCATTTTTTGAATTGTGTAATCGTGCGGATGATTTTGGTGCCTTTGCACGAACATTACTCTATTCACAAGTACCACGCTATTTCACATGGACTCAAACAAAAACATGGATGCCCCGCAAGCAAGGCTCACCAGTTGCTGCATGTCTCAATTTATTTAAATCAAACGCCTTGGGGCGATTATTTACAGTCAATCCAAGACACACGGAGTGCTTTTATCTTCGACTGTTGTTGGTTAATGTTACTGGCCCATTATCATTTCAAGATATACGTAAAGTGAATGGGCAACAATATCCAACGTATAAAGATGCATGCCTTGCACTCGGCTTGCTGGAAGACGACAACCGGTGGGAATGCATGCTTGCTGAAGCTGCATTGAACTGTACAGCAATACAAATTCGTCTACTATTCGCTATAGTGTTGACTACATGTTTCCCAGCCCGAGCACAGATATTATGGGAAAATCACAAAGATTCAATGACTGATGATATATTGCATCAACATCGTATACGGTGCCACGATCTAACCATAACATTCAGCGACGAAATGTACAATGAAGCATTGATTGCTATTGAGGATCTTTGCATTGTCATTGCCAACTTACCACTTAGTAATTTCGGTATGAATTCGCCAAATCGAACTGCATCTGATTTAATGAATACTGAAATGAATCGTGAACTGCAGTACAGTACTGTACCCCTAGTCTGAGTTTTGCTTAAAAATCCGTGACAGGCGAATAGAGCTCTCGAACTGGGTTTTAGTGTTTAGATAAGTGAAACCCTCACTCTAGTCGCAGTTCAAAATGAATGCGTAGTTCAGTCGAACGAACGCTCACCGCGAGGAGTTCGCAGGAAGTTATTATTTGGTTCTATTAGGTTGTCAAAATGACAAGAAAATTAAAAAAAAAAGCAATATCTCTGTGGAATTTGTCATATTATATGTCAGTGTCATGCTAATTATGTCAAAGTCAATGCCATTTTGACATTTTGTCCATTTTGTTGATTTTCAATTTAGCGGTTATCAGTGGTCTCGAACCTACCGATTTTTCGGTATTTCTACCGAAATGGACTCTGTACTACCGAAATGCAATGATTTTTCCACGATTTCAGAAAATACATGGAAATTCTCCTGATTTTTCTACCAATTTCACAATTTTGTGTTGGCAACCCTTTTCATTTATGTTTAATGTTACGGGGAATCACCTTACAGCAAGAAAGAATGAGCAGAGTTGTTGCGGATTGGTCCATGTATTTCGGGGAATACCCTTGAATCCTACAACTCTATGTTCCCGCTCGGGAATTCCCTTTCCTATAGATGTAAACAGGAATTCGGATTTTGTTTTTTCATTATTTTTCTTGACTTTGAAGAGAAAGCATCTATTTAACCTTAAGTTTATAGTTGCGAACGCGAAGTGCAATTATTAAGTTAAAATGTCGTCCGACGAGGAACCGAGTACAAGTGCGAGTGCAAAAAGAAAAAAATATCTACAATATTATAGAAAAAAATGGGAAGAACAAGAAGAATTCTCAGGCTGGCTACAAGATAGTCGTAAGGGCGTAAGCTATGCCTATTGTAAGAGTTGTAATAAACATCTTAATATCGCATCTGGAAAAGACGCTTTAAAGAAACATAGTTCTTCACAAGCTCACTTGGTGTCATCGAAGAATATAAAATCTCAGCCGAAAATATCATCATTTACTGTGACAAAAACTCAAAAATCTCATACACTAGTAAAGCAAGGTAAAATGTTTTTTTTTTTTTTTATTTTGTGCATGCCACTACTTACATTGTTTTATTAAGTATTTTGTTTTCTACTTATTGGTGCTTACCTACGAGAAGCAGTGGATATAGTTAGTGCCCGAATCTCCACTAGATATACCTAAGTACGTCATTTTAATTCTTTATTTTATTTTCAGGTGAAATAAGATTGGCTTCGTTTGTTGCTGAACACAATTTACCATTCACTATTATGGAGCACCTACCGAAACTGATACAGTCCGTTTGTCCTGATTCAAAAATAGCTGAGGAGATAAAATTTTCTACGACGAAAACTCACGCCATAATCGATAATATTATAGGTAAAGAAAGTTTCGATAATTTATGTGAAGATCTGCGGCAAACTAAGTTTTCGCTTATTATTGACGAGTCCACTGATCTTAGTACAACCAAACACTTGTGCTTAGTCGTAAGATATGCAAAAACACATCGCATCAAAGATAGTTTTTTAGCTCTTATTCCATTAGAAGAAGCTAATGCAGCAACCTTATTCAAACACATTGTTAACTTTTTTAGAAGCAATGATATTCCATATAAAACTAATCTTATAGGATTTGCATCTGATGGAGCAAATGTAATGATGGGACGTAATAACTCTGTTGCAACATTGTTACAAAACGAAATTTCAAACATTTTTATATTTAAATGCGTCTGCCACTCGTTTCATCTTTGCGCGTCTTATGCTTGTAGCAAATTACCACGTTTCATAGAGGATCTTGTAAGGGACATTTACAATTACTTTTCTTCCAGTCCAAAAAGAGTGGCAGAGCTTAAACAGTTTCAAATGTTTTGTGACTTAAAAATACATAAAATACTCCACCCCTCTCAAACACGCTGGTTATCAGTTCATGCAGCAGTGAAAAGAATATTAGAACAGGTTTCTGCTCTAAAATTATTTTTTATAGACCAAATATCTAATAGAGATCATCTTTTAGCTGCAGAACATATATTACAGAAGCTCCAAGATCCCACTACGTTATTATTTCTGGAATTTTTAGATTTTGTGTTGCCATTATTTAACGATTTAAACAAAGAAATGCAAGCAGAACACCCGAAAATTCACAATTTATATGAAAAAGTAACTGGAACACTAAAAACTATTTTTGATTGCTTTTTAAAAAGACAATACTTATCTTCCACTCCAATCGAAAATGTTGATTTTACAAATCCTAGGAATTTTGTGGATATTAACGACGTATATTATGGTGCTGCGGCATCAAATACACTGCTTAGTAGTTCAGCAGATCTAAATTCAGAACAAGTTAATTTGTTTAAATGCAGATGCCTAGATTTTTATATTGAAGCTTGTAAGCAAATAACCACGCGGTTCCCATTAAAAGATAATCCGATAAAAGGTTTAGACATTATTGCTCCTACAAATGTTAAAAGTGGCAAAACTGCTTCGATAGTGCCTATAATCAGGCTCTTTCCTAATATTGTTCAGGACAATGATTTCCAAACAATTGATACAGAGTGGCGCATTCTAAGAAATTGTGATCAAATGAAAACATTTTCTGATGACGTAGAACTATTTTGGGATGAAATAAGTTTGCTAAAGCGTGGCAATGAGACTCAAATGTTTCCCTTCTTAACTACTTTTATGTTTAATATTTTATCACTCCCCCATTCATCCGCTAATGTTGAGCGCATATTTTCTCAAATTAATATTATGAAAACAAAGCAGAGAAATAGGCTGTCTACTGAGTCAATCACTAGCCTACTGCATTCAAAACGACTTTTCATGGATGCTAATTGTTATGACTTAGAAATTAATTTAAAAATGACTGCAGCTATGGCCAAAGAATATTGGTACGATCCGAAACATTATGAAAAATAATTTAATTTGTTAGATTTCCGTTTTTGGTGTGCAATTGTGCAACTTTCAAAATCTCTAACTTTCCAGTTATTGTCTTTCTTTAACTTGACGCTGGCAAATTAATAATTGCCATAATATGATATATTAATGTAATAAGTGTGATGATAAGTGGATTTCTTGTTAAATAAACGAATTTGATTGAAAATTGAATTTTTTTTTGTCATATACCGATTTTAGGTACAAATGTACCGATTTTAGTTGGCAGCTCTACCGATTTCGCTCATTGACGTTCGAGACCACTGGCGGTTATGAAAAATGTTTATTTGTATCAAATATTTATTTGGTATTTAGTGCATTGAAATTATTCTCCCAAAATTTACCGATCGAACTCTACAATTATAAATCGATGATATGTCGATCTATCCACACGTTCAAAGTTTGAACGAATTATGTATTATCGGTAACCTCAAATTACAGAAAAACTTGAAGCTACCTATAAAAAACGTAGTATAAAATAAAAGCGTGTTAAAAATCTGAAGAAACAAAAACAAAGAAGAAAAAATACGTAAAAGCAAGCCCTTTTGCAATACCTCCATGATGCGGACTAGTCCAACTCGACTCAAAACCTTGGGTGCAATTTATGGAGATGTAGGTAAGTAAAATGTTGTTTTTCTTACCGTAGCAATAATGCGTTAGTCTTAATCATGGGTGAAATCTTTGCTCATGTTTTGGTTATGATCATGATTCAAGCTACAGGGGAACTCAAACGCCAATCCAGATCGCTTCATGCCTTGTGATGTGAGTCTGTGGAATTCTCGAACTTTTCTACTCAAAGCTTTTATCTGAATCCCTATCCGAATCACGATCGCTATGATGCCGAATGATCAATATTGCAGTTTGAAAGATGATAACACATTCTAAATTTGAAATTTAAAGCGATTGGGATCGGTGTTCGAGTTACACAATTCCCTTGCAGGTTCTTCCAACAATGGAGGCATAATTTAGTTTATTTTTACAGAAATGGTGACTTATCAATGCTCTCGGGTCTGCTATGAGCTACAAGGTGTTTCCAGCAGTGGCAGGACCAGCTTGCTTAATGTTAACCTAATTGGTTATCCACAGGTGGTGGAAAAAAAATAAGAAGAGGTATTGGTTGTTTAATTTTGTTAGTTGTAGACAAACCTAATAGTCCGTGACTACAATACTAATGGAATGTACATATGACGTGCTTGCATGTGTTGGAGGCTGAATGTTGTATCACTTTTAAGTCTAGAGCGACTTGAAATTAAGTAAGAAGGATGGTAGTGGTTAATTTGTTACAGTAATCAACGAACATTGCCCATGACCATTGTTTAGAATTTATTTTCACTGGTCGTAATAAAGGCATTCGCCCGTTAAAGAAGTTTATTCTAAGTTGTATAAGGTATAGTTTGTTGCAAATTCATATTAAAATACATATATTATTGTTTCGAGAGTATAAAAATAGTAGTAATATGTTGTGTGAGGATGAGGGTGTGTATGGATGTGTGCGAGGGTGAATATGTGTGTGTATGTGTGGGAATATGTATTTAAATTGTATGATTGAATATTAAAGAATAATTATATCAATATTTAAAATATCTATAAATTTTATTTGTCATCAGCCAATTTAGTATTTTAGAATCATTGCAGTTGAAACATTTAATATTTCTTTATTTATTTCTTACAATAATGGAAGATCATCTCTGGGATGTTGCAGGGCCGTCCCAGGAACACTACAATTTTAGTGGTAAGTGTTGTTTTATAACGCGCTGCAATAATAATTAGTTGCACAGTGTATTCAATACACAAGAGTTATTTGTATGCACACTGTGGGTGGCACTGCTATTGTAATGGGCAGACGTGGCGCTTACCATCAAGCGAACGACTTGCTCGTGATTACTCAGTTCCATTAAATAATATATAATTTCATATGTTTTCAGCGAATTTGGCTGGAACCTCCAACGGCATCGACGCCCCTAACCGCCTAACCTCCAACGACGGCCCTGCTTGACCATCCAGCGCTGGTTCCTCTCGCCCCACCGCTACCGGATCTGCTCGCCTGCAGAGGCGATTGCAAACAACGCCACAAAGGCACGCTCGTGGCCCGCGCCATCGATCGCCTCGTAGGCGACCAAATAACACGGATCCGGCACAGGACTTTTTATTATCAGATGCTGCCTACCGTGCGTTCGAAAGAGAGCGGTGGGAGAGGCAGTGCCAGCTAGAGGCAGAGAGAAACCTAATAATGCGCAACCAAAACGAAACCATGTTAAGTTGGCAGAGAATTACCGACAGAGCTCTATATATTTTGGAAAAATATATCAAACAATAGAGCAATAAACATAATGGGCCTGTCCGCAATTCTCTGCCATCCTAACATCGTTTCATTATGATTACGCAATAATTATGGAGTTTTTTTCTGCCTCTATGAGAGAAGGCTCGTGTCCCAGCTTTGGGAATGTGAAGGGCTGATGATGATGTATATTATATAAAGTCCGTCAAATCTAAGAAGTACCGTTTGACAGTTCTGACAATTGAATGATAGGGATGGGATGAAAAAATCGATTACTATAATATCCGAACTTTAAGAGATCGATTACTATAATATCCGAATTTTAAGAAATCAATTGTTATAATTAAATAAAAGAAATGTTTAGGATATTTTTTTATTCACTACTAGTACTAGTATCGTCGTCTTCGTCATCATCGTCATTTAAATTAATGACCAGTTGATTGTCCATTACATTATCAAAGTGTACGTCTCTTTCGAAGTCGTCCATTATTATTTTCTTTGTTTTTTGTACTACTTTACTCCAATCTTCCTGTGTAACTTGGGCACATGCTTCCTTTAATAAACCTTCCATTTTCTTGACACTGAAGGGTGGTTTTGTGTTGTGTCTTGCTGCATAACCTGTAAAACAATAATGTAACTATTTGATAGCAGACGAAAACCATTGTTTAAATTATAAATGTTAGAAGTACTCGTGTTATTATTATAATATTATAAAATATTACCTTTAACTTGGGCCCAAATCAGTTCAATGGCATTATATTGGCAATGGTACGGAGGAAGTCGTATGACTTTGTGCCCGTGCTCTTCGGCCAATTGGTCAATTACATATGTCGGTTTTGGTGGTTTATGCAATTTCACTAACTGTAATAATTCAGCTTTTAATAGTGACATGTCGGCATCCACTCCTTTTCTTTGCAGCCATGCCACCAAATCTGCTTTCTTATTGGCTGACGTAGGTGCTTTATCAATTTGCACAGAGTGGTATGGGGCATTATCCATTATAATTGTGCTGTTAGGAGGGATATTCTGTAATAAATTTAAGAACCACTCTCGGAACCTTACTGCGTCCATTTCTTCATGATACTCTTTAGTGCTTTTGGATTGGAAAGCTAATAAAGAGTTTTCCACGAAGCCTGTAGACGCTGACCCAGCATGGCATATTATGAGGCGTCCACCTTTTCCTATCGGCACCTTCGAGCACGAAGCTTCAGAATCATCAGTCCATGTTTTCGGCACAGAATGGTTGGAATTTAGCCAGGTTTCGTCCAAAAATATTACATTATCCCAGTTTATAATTTGTTTAACTTCGCGCAGGAATGTTAGTCGCTGCATAATTATGTCATGTCGCTCCATAACAATTTTTCGTTTGTCAACTTTTTTGTATCTGAAGCCAATTCCTGTTATTACCGTTCTCAACGACTCTATGCTTCCCTTATACAGCCCGGCATCTTTTAAAGTTGCACATAACTTTGCCAATGTTGGAAATTCGCCTCTTGTAAAATACCCGTATATATGGTTTCTAATAGCATGACTATCGAATTCATCGATGCCTGTCACAGGTTTATTTCTTTTTCGTTTTTTCGGTGTGTGAAGTACGTTACTGTCACTCCCCGAAGGCCCATATTTTTCACTTAATATTTTGCCAACGGTGCGGCTACCAATACCGAGAGCTTCACCGACGCGATCCCGAACTTGTGTAACTGGCAGTAGAAGTCCACCATTTTGAGATTCACGCTCAAAATACTCGTGTAATTTCACCACCAATTCACGAGCCTGGCTGTTCAAAGTACGTCCTCTTTTCGACATTATTAATAAACACTTGCTTAGTTCGGAGTCCAGTATAAATATTGCCAAGGTAAACGGATAAAGAATGATCAGTCCAGAAAAGTAATAGCCAAGTCACAAATTGTAAAACACAAACGAGAAAGCAAGTACGCGCACAGTCAGCTTCCAAGATGGCGAGAGACTGCTGACGCCGAACCGACCGAGCGGACCGCGTGCGCTTGTAGTTGGCAGTGTTGCCAGAAAAAAAAAATTTATTTTATTTTTTCGCTTTCGACAACTTTTTAAAGAAGCAAATATATTTGATTTATAAATACGTATTTTTGGTGAATGGGTTTTATCTCATATTTTACGATTACATAACTATTTAGTTATGTAATCGTAATATGTGAGATAAATCCCATTCACATGAAAAAATATTTGTTTGGTTGTCAAGTGTAATTTGTAAATAATACATTCGATTTTTCGTATATGTAAACGATTTTTTTGCATACAAGTGTATCCGAAGAGTCGCAACACTACGTGCAGTGACCTAACTACGTAACTTTGTAATGAGGTCAAGAATATAACTATTAGAAATTATTTACTGTGTAAATATGTGTTATTTTGCTTTGTTTGAAAGTTTTCAATTACATTTAGATATTAAGAATTGTACATTTTTAGATACAATAATGAAATCTTTCTAAATTCATGGTTTTATGAAAAAGGTTATCGAAACTGAATAATGTACGTATGAACAAAGTTGTTTCGGTTTGAAAAATATGAAACGTCAAACGGTACCTCTTAGATTTGATGGACTGTAGTTATGCTGTGAATGGGCATTGGCCTTAAAAATTATTATTTAAATTTGCAATAGTTTAGGCTTTAGATATAATATTTAAATAATCGTTTCGTTAAACGAGCTGTAGTCATTATTGAGATAGTAGTAATAGTATAAGTAAAGCCCGGGTGACACGAGGCTAGTAAATCAAGCTAGTGAGCCAAGCTAGTGCTGCCAAGCTAGTAAGCTAGTGACACTAGCTTCGTGTAGACGGAACTAGCTTCGTTTACAAGCTAGTAAGCTAGTGTGGAAGCTAGCAAGCTAGTGCCTCAAGCCAGGATAGTTTTAATAGCTTGGGGTTCTATTTTTCAAGCTAGTAGGCGCCCCCCACCACCCGTTTTACTATCCTGGCTTCGTTACTAGCTTCGTGTCAACCGCGAAGCTAGCGAACCTAAGCTAGTGTGCAGTCGGAGAGCGTGGTGAGAGTGCGTGCAATTTGTTAAAATGCCGAAATTAGCGGACGAAATTAATTTAAAATTCGTTCAATTGTACAGAGAAGAGGAATGTTTGTGGAATGCAAGTATTCCATCTTACAAGGACAAGCAAATGCGAGACTCGTCACTAGAAAAAATACGCGACATACTAAATAAAGATGGAATAGAAATGTCGATAAAAGAGATTAAAAATAAAATTAAAAATCTAAGAGCTACATATTGTCAAGAATTAACAAAGATAGAAAAATCTGAGAGGTCTGGAGCAGGAACTGCAGAAGTCTATAAGCCAAAAATTATTTGGTTTGAGGAAATGCATAATTTCATAAAAAAGGTGCCAATGAAGAGAAAAACTTCGGTAAGTTATTTTAATATTATTTACTCTTTACAATTATTTACCTTAAAAGTACTTATTGAAATATTAATAATCGTCGGCATTTTTAATTTTTCTTGTAGTTTTGTCTGAATTAACGAATCATTCTTGCTTGCCATGGTACTGCTCCATCATTGTTGAAATATCTCTTAAATTTCTCCCTTTTTTCGATAGCTGACAGAGAAGAGTGGTTACTTCCCTGTTGACTGATACTGGGTAAACATAAATTTTCCATTCTCCATGAACCGGGAATAATGTTTCCCGCTTCAATGTCTTCTTGGTCGACATCACTACTAATGCAATAAGTGCTTTTTTGCTCTTTTCGTAACCAATTATGCAGAGCACATGATGCTAGTACAATTTTGTCTACTGTTTTTACGTCAACTGCGATTGGTCTTTGATAAACACGAAATCGGCTTGCCAATATGCCAAAGGCATTTTCTACAGTTCTTCTGGCTCTACTTAGCCGGTAGTTGTATACTTTTTCTTCATGTGTTAAATTGTCACCTGGGTACGGTTTCATAATATACGATTTTAATGGGAATGCAGCATCCGCCAAAATTACTCCGCCTTGTGGTATAAGGTTATTTTCTAGTTGATTATATATGGAGCAATTCCTAAAAACACTTCCATCAGATGCCATTCCACAGGCGCCGACGTCAATATAAATGAAATTATAATCGTAATCAACAATAGCCATAAGAACAATACTGAATGTTTTTTTGTAATTAAAAAACAAACTTCCACTGTTGCCAGGAGCTATGATTTGA
Source organism: Petrophora chlorosata (assembly GCA_951640565.1). NCBI lineage: Eukaryota > Metazoa > Arthropoda > Insecta > Lepidoptera > Geometridae > Petrophora > Petrophora chlorosata. The sequence goes on along the minus strand of OX621203.1, from coordinate 10,206,097 downwards.
ACATGCTTCCCGTCGACGGCGCCATAACACGCTGGAAAGTTCCATTTCACTCTGAAACCATTTTCTATAGCTGCCCATTCTTCAGTTGTAGTTGGAATCTGTAACAATATTTTTAACAAATTTTTTATTTTCAGAACAATCAAGATTCTCCAAACAATAATAAAGATGACAACAGTGCAAGCAACAGTCAGTCATTAGAACCACCCGTAGCAGAAAATCTGTCAGAAAAGACAGTTGAAATGTCTCAACCTGCAAGCGAAATGTCGTCTATTCAAGATAAAACTTCTAAATTTATTTCCCCCGGAAGTAACATTCCGCAATTTAAGAAACGGAAGGTTTCGCAAGTGAGTTCATTGATAAATGAAATTAAGGTGATTAAGGAGGATTTAAACAGTTCACGAGAATTTCAGGAACCAGAGCTGGATGAACATGAGATATTTGCAAAATATGTAGCAAGTCAGTTGAAAAAGCTTTCACCCGGACAGGCCATTTTAGCTAGGGATCAGATCAACGCAACACTATCCCGCTGTCGGATGTATGATTTAAACTTCGGAAATACTACATTTTCGTACCAGTCACCTATCAATTCTTCAGACTCCAATATGTCAACCACATTTTCTTACAATAGTTCTGCAGCAAGTCCACTCTACACTAATCCACCATCACAACTACAACAGACTGAGCAACGTGATGAACCCATCATCCATCCGCCACCACAGCAAGAGTTGGAGCAAGATGAAGATCCCATCTATCAAGCATTTCAAAATGCTTGATACATTTCTCGCCATTTATGTAGCGTAAACGTACATTTTGTCGTCATTTATGATTTCTCATTTTGTAATTTAGAATTTAATCTCGCCATTTATGTAAGCGTAAAAGTACCTACTTTAATTTGAAATAAATAAAATTCTACATACCTGTATATCTTTCTTTAATGCCTTATAAATTTCACTGCAAACTTCTGGTATAAATCTAGATATAGTAGATCTTGAAACACGATACATGTGACTTAACTTCCTGTAATTGACACCAGATGATAGAAAATCTAGAGTTATTTCCAATTTTATTTTAGCCGGTATGGCTTCTCTCATATTAGTATTTAATTTTTGTATTTGTGGTCCCACTAGATTCAGTAAATTGTCAAAAATATTAGGTGTCATTCGCAAAATACTCTTGAATTCGCCGGAATCCTCAGATCGCAGTTCTTTTAAAAGTAATGCAGATGCTCCATGACTATGTCTTCTTAAGATCCAGGGTCTTGTCCAAGTACGCTTTTCTTCTAGCAGAGCTAATATTTCATCTAGCGCATGTTGACACAACTTCCGAATTAACTTTCTTAGTAGAATTGCTTTTCTCTTACGCACACTGTTCATTTTTACGTATACGTGTTATCAGGTTAAGCACAACTCACTACTGACTTGACTAGCTTGAAATTTCCTAGCTTCGTGTAGACAGCACTAGCTTGGTTACAATCCAGGCTAGTAGGTAAGCTAGAAACCAAGCTAGTGACCCCTTACTAGCTTACTATCCTAGCTTCAAAATACTAGCCTCGTGTCACCCGGGCTTAAGGGAGTATTCCTTTTGCCATCTTTTTACAATGTATGTATTGTAATTCAATTCAAAACAAAATTAATGTAATTCGAAACATATACAAAAACAATATGTAATTTATTCTAAGTTAAGATGCGTATTATTTAATTACACAAATAACATAGTGCTAAAGTTAACACTTGGAAATGTATTTAGTAGCCATTGTAGGATACCCTGTTTTACTACAACTATTACGATTATCCGTATTTTCTGTGTAGTGGTTCTTTTTCCGATGCGGCGGTAGTCATTGTAATAGATAAATGCCGTTCATAAGTGCGTCTGTGATGCCAAGGTTCAATAAAGGACTTTTGATCTTTTTTGAACCTTCCTCGGAAAACTGACAAAAAATGCTAAATTCCAGCTTGGCATTCGTTAATGCTTCATTATAACAATAGATGGCGTATACGTCCCAGCCGGTGGTCGTATATTTTGTTTCCAAATAACCTTGTTTGAGTTCCTGATTTATAATTACTAATTGGTAAATTACTTTTATGATTTCTGATTGTTATGTTTGTAGATACTAAAATATGTGTGTTTTCTGTGTTATTTGGGTTGTTTTAATTGATTTTAGCTATTGTGTTAATATAAATAAAAAAATAAAATAAAAACTTGTTTATTTCTCTTCACAAAGATTCAGGATATATATAACGGTATAACGGCATACGGGATAATAAGTTACGGCTTAACTATTATTAAAAACTAAAAATCTGTTTATACATCATAGGTAACATTTATTTAATTCATAATTAGGTATATACATTATTCAATCATAATTTTCTACTCAATAGGTTAACATGTTCCCTATTTCCCATATTGAGGTAAAATAGTATTATTATTATTATTCAGCCTGGTTTGTCCCACTGCTGGGCAAAGGCCTCCCTACCCTCCTTCCACTCCTCACGTTTCTGGGCTATTGTTTGCCATCCCATCAAATAGGATTCCAGTTCATCCCGCCATCTTTTTCTGGGCCTGCCGCGTCGTCGGGTAGCGTTGCGTGGGGTCCACTCAGTTGTGAGTTTGGCCCATCGCTCGTCTGACATACGGCAAACGTGTCCAGCCCAGTCCCATTTCAGGCTGGCAGCTTTTTGACCAACGTCGGCGATTTGGGTCTTAGAGCGCAGTATGCTATTTTTAATGCGGTCTGATAACTTGACTCCCAGAATACTGCGCTCCATTGCTCGCTGACAAACCCCGAGTGTGTGCTTCTGATGCTCCGTTAAAGACCAAGTCTGAGCACCGTAGGTGAGAATGGGGAGAATGCATATGTCCATGAGTTTCCTTTTTAAGGTAAGAGGAAGGGTACCCTTCATTAGGTCTTTCATGGACCAATAGCTCTTCCAGGCGTTTTCGGTGCGTCTAGCAACTTCTTTATCTTGCCGCGCCTGGAAAGAGACTGATTGGCCCAGATAAAGGTACTCATGGACATACTCAATCTCTACCCCTTCGACTTCCAACCTACGTTTTGTGCTATTAGTCATAAGCTTGGTCTTCAACATATTCATCTTTAAGCCCACCTCGAGGCCTGACGGTTAAGGGAAAATCTATCTTCAATGACGTCAAGGGATTCTACGAAATTGACATCACGAAGATGCGTATGAGTATGTTACCCGGGACCTGCAAGAAGAAATGTTTAGGAGTCTATGAAGTTAAGGTTTCCAGTGAAGGAGTGATGAAGAAAAAGATCTTTGGAATCACCATGAGTAAGACTACGGTAAAAACACCAACACCATACCGAGATTTCACTCCGAAACTCGAAAACGGTGTTAATATCATCAAGGATCTTTGCGCCGATAAAGATACTAAGGTGTGTGCTAGTAGAGTGTCTTTGACATTGCCCAACACTACGATTCGTGATAAACCGATAGCTGAGGCGTCAGATAAGAAGAATCTGATTTTGTTTAAGAGAGATAAACTTAATTTGGATAAAATTGGTTCTGTAAATCGACCGCTCCGAGAAGTCCCGGTTTTGAGATGTCAAGGAAATGTCACTGACCCGCCTGGAATAGAATGTGTTTTTGTGGGCTCTGATGGAGAACTGTTAACTCAATCTAGAATGTTGTCAAACGAAGCCGTTAAAAATATACATGAGGCTATGAGGAAAACGACCGCTCTTTCGGGAGATCAGTTTACTACTGTATTCTCTGCTGGAAGGCTCATCTGCGTCGTTCGTTTTGAAACCGGTGAGTGTGCGTTGGAACTGGCCAACTTCTTCAAGAAAATCGGATGTTTATATCCGGATTCCAGATTATTCTATATAAATAAATTATCTAACATCATCACTGTACCGAGAGTTGTCGGGATTATGGACAATTTCGTGGGAGCTTACCCTCACAGAGTGTTGTTGACTGAGGAATGTAAGGATGATGTCGATTATGTCAGGGATCACTACGACGCTCTTGATAGAGCCGTACGAAAACATATAACCACCGAAGAGAGCGTAAACGCGTTGTGGGAACGAAGCTCTGCGACTTATAGTAAATTTGATCCGAAATACGAACCTGGTTATACTGGACAAAGCGCTGTACGGAATAGTGCTCGAGAAATTCTAGAGTACTGGCGGATAACTTCTAATATCGTAATGGGCGTTTATAAGAAGTTTTATGATCTGAATTGTCGCGGAAGTGTTATGGATTTGACTAGATTGAAAGATAGTTGTGATTTGTCTTCCGAGAAGTTTAGAGTTGTTAGAATGATTATAGATCCGAATACGAAAGAGGTGAAAGTTGTCCCTATCGTCTCTTCATCAATGTCAGAAGGTAATTATGAGGCTTACTTCGACGGAGTAAAAATAGTACAGTGGAGTGATATTAAAGACGGAAAGATTGCTCTATCGAACGGTGTGTACCTGACTGGTAAATCATTGCGTTTGATGCAGTCACAACTTCTGTATGAGAGATGTCGAGATATACCTATCGACGGATTTTCAACCGAACATGTCAACGTTAAATTCATTCAGGGCGTTCCTGGATGTGGGAAAACCCATTGCATAATTGAAAATACTCCGATTGAAACTAAGAAAACTTTGATTACTACTGAAAGTAACTGGGAGATTGAGGTGAATTCATGTCTTATATTAACGCCAACCTGCGAAAGTAGCGAAGAAATACGAGACCGTTTACAAAAGAAAGGATTATCACTCACGGCACGTAAAGAAACAGCTATGACCATAGATTCTTATCTGCTCAATTTTGTGCGGAGAGGTCGAATTCGCTATGATCTATTGATTGTCGAGGAGGCCTTGATGCTGCACGCAGGACAGATAGTTTTGGCTTTAATTGCATCTGGAGCGCGATCATTGATGTTTATAGGTGACAAGAGACAAATACCGTTCATAAATCGGATTATGCAATGTTTATTGCGGTATGTGAATCCGATTGAAATTTTTCCTGATATTGAAACAATAAATCTGAACATTTCGTTCAGATGTACACTTTCGGTTGCTGCAACCTTGAGCAAGAGATACGATACTGGAATGTTTTCTGTAAACGATATCTACAACGAATGTACAAACAAACGATTCCTCGGATTCACCGATATAGTCAAGCCTAAAGAAAACGTTGTCTATCTTGCATTTAAGCAATCGGAGAAAGATGAGCTGAAGAGAAAGGGATTCAACCCTGTTTTTACGGTACATGAGTTTCAGGGCAAGCAGGAGGATCAGATCGTCGTTATTCGAATCAGCACTAAGAAAGAAGAGATCTACATTTCTGAGGAGCACGCCTTGGTTGCGTTTTCACGTCACAAGAAGTCATTAACTTATTATTCACCAGTATTCGACGATGCTTTGGGAGGATTAATTTCTGAATCTAAGACTATCCCTTTGGTTATAATGAAGAAACATCTAGTGTCAAAGGATAAAGTTGTGTCACCAAAAATTAAGGATTTGGAACCTGGTGTTGTTATTCCTGAAGTAGTGAATCAGAAGATTCGAAGACACCGAAGAGACAAGGATTCACCTTTTGAGGTGGCTTATTCTGATGTACCATCGAGGAAAAGACGGATGATTGAACTGAGAGGTGGTGCTACTGGTTTATACAGAATGGTGGAACAAACTTCGAAAAACCCAAATAATGTCACTGAACCAATCTACAGTGTTGTGAAGAAGTACAGAGATTTTGATGTTCCTACTATGGTACCGGTATACGAAAGGATACAATTCCACACTGTTAAAGTTCCGGTTTTGGTGCCTAACCTTGAGTTGGCTGATATCTCACTATTACAAACCTTTTACGATCAAGTTCTGCCCGGAAATTCTATTTACGATTACTCTTTTGATCCTGAGATGGTGCAAACCTCCGATATCATCTTGAATCTCGAAGACACTTCCTACAATCCAGAATTCAAATGTAACTCTCATAAGACTGTAAAGTTTGATAAATTGAAACCTAATTTGAGGACAGCTATCCCCGTGAATAGACCTAATACTCAGATCGAATCTTTGCTTGCCATGATTAAGAGAAACCAGGCAGTACCCGATTTGGGTGGGTTTACCGACATCGACGCCTTGGCTGAAACTATGTTGAATAGATTCAATAGATTACTCAAACCAGAATCTTTATTTCTTCTCGAAGAATACAAAACTAATAAAATCTTACCAAATACTGTTTCGGTTAAAAATTGGTTATTAACTCAAACAAACGAGGCGCTTGCTCAAATAGAACAACCTGAAGATATTTTGATTCGACCTCATAATGTCTATAACTTCATGATCAAATCAACTGTCAAGCCTCAACTTGATACATCTGCTCCGTTTTCTTATGCTGCATTGCAAACTATAGCCTATAGCGAAAAGTCGATTAACGTGAATTATTGTCCGATGTTCAGGGATCTTGTCGATAGAGTCATTCCTATGTTGATGGATCATATAATCGTTAATACCGGAATGTCGCCAGACGACCTTGATGCGGCGCTCACGCGCATATGTAGCGTGTCTGGATTGGACCTTTCAAGGGCTACGTCTTTAGAGGTAGAAAATAGTATTAATGTATAATATTTCCTTGCTGAGGAAGAATATGCTACTGGATCCATTGGCATCCATTCTGCTGCATCTGGACAATTTTGACCTAAAACAAACATTTGAACACATATTTATTAGGTCCATTAAGCAGGTACATACATAACTCAATCATATTCTCTCTCAATAAATTAACATATTCCCTTTTTTCCATATGTAGTTAAAACAGTGTTGATTTTCCATTTGCTTCTTGCTGAGGAAGGCTACTCGATCTGTTGGCATCTATTCTGCTACATCTGGAGCATTTTGGCCTAAAACAAACATTTGAATGTATATTTATTACGCTCATTAAGTAGGTACATTATAACTCAATCATAATTTTATTTCAATAAGTTAAATTCTATTTTTTCCATATCTAGGTAAAACAGTGTTGATTTTCCATTTGCTTCTTGCTGACGGAGAATGAATATCCTAATAATAAAAGTTTTGTACATACTATTACATTTATAGAAATCAAACTGTAGAGTGGTCAGAGGCAAGTTAATATGCTTCATTATATTTAACAGTTATTATGCCATATGTCAGTTGTTTCTCAAAAGTTATTATCCCTAAGCTAAATATATTTTAAAGGGATAAATTGCTATCAAAATTTAAAAACTTCAGTTCACTACCATAATTTAATTACTATATAGTAGTAGTAATAAGTGCTTACGGTTTGAGAATTGTTGTTGTTCTGATACAATTCTTCGGACTAGTTGTTCCCTGTATGCCCTTCCTCTAATAAGGTCCGCGTCGTGTTCTGCTTCTGGTTCTACTGGCACCTCTTCTGCAGCAACTGGAGTATTCTGATCTAGACAAACATTTAAAATTAACGATAAAAGGTCAAAGAAACCCTCAAAACTTAAGTACACTTGGTTAGGGAACAACTATATGACCAATAAACACAAAGGTATTTATTTTACCTAAATCATCTACAGGTTCTGGAACACCAAAATCAAGGGCTATGTTGTATAGCACACAACAAGCCTGAACAATCTATGCACATTTGTTGGGCTTGTAGTGCAAGACCCTGTCTTTGCACAGACAACGCCAGCGATTTTTTAGCCTTCCAAAAGTGTTTTCAATTATGACCCGGGCTTTCTTATGCTTGTCGTTGTAGAGGGCTTCTGGCGAGTTACGAGCGAAATTCAAAAATGGTGTCATTAGCCACGGGCGCTGTGGGTATCCAGAATCACCTGAATGAAGTAAATTATATAATTATATAATTGCAAACATTCAAAAAATTTCATAAATATAGGATTAACTGTTCAAAGGATGTCAAAACATACAACATAGAAATCCCAGGAGAGCTGGGACCCTTAGTTGCTACATTCTTATTCAATTATGTACTTAATTATATATAAAAAGGAATAAAATTGTACATAATTTATTAAATAGGTATATAATACATACATAGTAGCCACACCATTTCATGATTTTGGTGCAAAGTTTGCACATAATAATTTATTTCGCTATTGGCCCATATAAACGAATCATGGTTTGATCCACCAAATTTGCTGTTAACGCTAACAATCCTTAGGTCACTATCACAGATCTGAAAGAAAATATTTTACCTTAACAATGATCCCGAAATAGCATTGCAACTAGATACAAATTGGAATAATAATATCATATAGTGTTTACCATTTGCACATTCAACGAATGATAGTTTTTCCGGCAGAAGTAGATATGCTCTACTTCAGCCGCTGGTTGGAATATTTTAATGTGGCTGCAGTCAATACATCCAACCACCCCGGGAACTCCATACTTTAAGTAGAATCTAAAATGGATAATTTCTTCTATAGAACTTATAAGTTAATATGAAACAACAAATACTTAGGTGAGAGTTGATTATTGAACTTACTTTTGACTAGCAGCCCTTCCATCCAATGCTGTTTGTGGAAATACTATGTACTTCGACAGCATATTTGGATGGATTAGTGCTTGGGTAACCTCTTCAAGGTACCTGTATAAGTAATATGTATGTTTATTAATATGTAATTACTAATTAATAACTTATGTGCAAGAGTGTTCCTGTAGATAATAGTGAAAATTTATATGTATGTACATTATGTACATTCATTATAATGTAGGTACCTATGTGATAAAGATGCATGTTTGAACCTACCTGCTGCACGTTTTTTGGGAGATGTTTTTAGCCAACCCAACAGGCCTCTGGTATGATCCACTGGCATAAAATAGGAGGGCAGTGAAAGACACAATCTCTTTATTTCTGTCTCGAGTTACTCGAGTACTGAATGGATTAGATTGAGGTTAATGTTATGGTATTTGTAATAGAAAATTTAAAGTGTACTTATAAAGGAACTTTAAAAAACATGTGTCAATGAAAGGTTTATCTCTACAAAACTTAGCTACATATGTTCTTTCCAAAAAATACAAAGAAACTACTTTATTACTTTGGTAATAAACCTAAAACACAGATGAGTATTTACCTTTAATTCAAGGCTCACACGCTGCGTAGGCTTTAAGTCGGTACGGTGTCGCAGCTCTTCACAAAGGAATAAGAAAGCATCCTTCGATAGCCGGTACCTCATCCTAAATTCTGTCTCCGAGAGATCTTCGACGGGATCGAAGGATTCCCGAAGACGCGCATTCATTTCTCGAAGATAGCGATGCTGCCTACGAGTCTGTTCTTCTTCCATCCACCTCCATGCAAGAAAATATCTCGCAGACATCCTCAAAACAAGAGTACACTTCACAATACCAAGAGCGCTCACCCACTTTCACTGCGAAATGGCCAAGTGTAGGGCGAATTACGAATCGAAGGCAAATTCGATTCGCATTTCGACCGCCGAACTGTCAAAATTAGTACTCAGACTCGCGTTTTTAAAATAGTCCGTTAAAAAATCTAAAATCGAGTCCACTATTTAAACGTATCGTGGATAGTCATAACTCACGGTTTCTCTAAGAACTCAGACCCGCGTCTAGAGCTTCGCAAATCGTCCGCCAGGGGCGCTTTTTGTAAAACCATACAAAAACTGATTCGCTATTCGATTTTACGTTTCATGTGGAACAGTGAAACAAACTCAGACTAGACCTACTGTAGAAATGGCAGCGATTGTTGCCCGCAATGTCCCACTAATGAATGAGGAACAAAGAACCATTTATGATCGCATTATGCTCGCAGTTTCAGCTGGACAAGGTGGGTTCTTCTTTTTGGATGCACCGGGTGGAACTGGCAAAACATTCGTTATTTCGCTAATTCTTGCTGAAATACGATCAAATAATGGCATCGCATTGGCCGTTGCATCATCGGGCATTGCAGCAACTTTATTGGATGGAGGTAAAACAGCTCATTCAGTATTTAAGCTGCCACTAAATATTCAGAATAACCCTGACGCAGTATGCAACATTAAGAAACAATCGTCCATGGCCACTGTGCTGAAACGGTGTAAAATTATTATTTGGGATGAATGTACTATGGCACACAAACATTCACTTGAGGCGTCGAACAGGACATTGAAAGATATTAAAAACAGTGACAAACTATTTGGCGGAACTCTGTTGGTCCTTTCAGGTGATTTCAGACAAACTCTTCCAGTCATTCCACGTTCAACATACGCTGATGAGATCAACGCTTGCTTAAAATCATCTCCATTGCGGCGTAATGTTGAAAAATTACAGCTAAAAATAAATATGCGCGTTCAAATGCTTCAAGATCCATCCGCTGAAACATTTTCAAAACAACTCTTAGATATCGGTGATGGAAAAGTTGCTATAGATGAAACTGGATACGTAAAATTACCGACCGATTTCTGCACAATCGCTGATTCGCAAGATACTCTCATTGAACAAATATTTCCCGATGTACACACACAGTACATAAATCATGAGTGGCTTGCAGAAAGAGCGATTTTAGCGGCAAAAAATGTAGACGTTGACAATTTAAATCTGAAGATACAAATGTTGTTGCCAGGGAACTTGGTATCATATAAATCTATTGATACAGTTTGCGACGACAGCGAAGCAGTAAATTTTCCCACAGAGTTTTTGAACTCACTGGATTTGCCAGGCATGCCACCGCATAATTTACAATTAAAGGTTGGATCTCCAATTATCTTGCTTCGTAATTTGAACCCGCCCCGGCTGTGCAACGGTACGCGATTAGTCATTCAAAAATTAATGAAAAACGTGATCGAAGCCAGGATTTTAAATGGCAAGTTCAGAGGTGAAAATATACTCATACCACGGATTCCTATTATACCTACAGATGTGCCAATTCAATTCAAACGTATTCAATTTTCCGATTAGATTGGCATTTGCAATGACTATCAACAAATCCCAAGGTCAAACGATGTCTGTTTGTGGATTAGATTTGAGAACACTATGTTTTTCACACGGACAATTATACGTGGCATGCTCTCGAGTGGGTAAACCATCCAGTTTGTTTGTGTTAGCTAAAGATGGACTAACAAAAAATATTGTTCACGCTATAGCATTAAGAGATTGATATTGTTTAATAGTGTTACTGTCGTAATTGTTTAATTAATGATATATAATTTTAAGGAATAAATTATAATAACTTAAAAATAATGTTTGCCTTTTGTTATTTTTATATTCCCTCATCGTTCACAGCGCTCCATGCTTATTTCACGCATATACCACATTCTTACATACATACAATATACACATTCTAACATACATACATACTTACAATAAGTAAGCTATTTTTTGTCTACACTAGAAATTACTACGAAATTATTTATATGGCAAAACAACGTTTTCCGGGTCAGCTAGTATGATATAAAACACATTCATAGTGCCTGGAGTGTTATCTGCTTGCATAGTTTCATAGATATTGTCTCATTTTATATAATAGTAGGTAACTACAACTACTCAGTCCATGTACTCAGTTTGCCTTATTCTACACATAATATAGATGTAATAGTAGGGGAGCCCAAGCGGGGATTTCGGGATTTACTAAAGCGCGGCAGATTAATATACAGGGGGATACCTTGTACCTGTTTAAGTACCTCCACCAAACATGAGGCCCATATATAAGGCCGCCCGTGAAGGACACAGGATCAGATTAGTAAAAAAAAAATTGACCATCAGAAATTCTCGAACGCGTCAGATTAAGGTAGGGTGAGTTAATTACATCCTAAAAAGTGTATATTCCACTAATCTGACAATTTGAGAGTGACGTAAAGAAAAGGAAGGGCAGCAACATTGAGGAATGACACTATAGAGTCCTTGACAGCGTAACACTTTTGGAAAGCAATAGATTTTTGACAGTATTTTTGGAGTGTTCACCATACCTATGAAAAATTCTCCCATTCGCTTGAATGAAAATGTAACGTGTTCTGCGTTGCATTGCAGCCACTATCACTTCAAAAGTTCGTAGTTGGTCTGTAAAAGGTAGGACATCTGTACTATTCTGTACCCCAGAGTGAAAGATAAGTACCACGATAATTTACGAATTACAGCATTAATAGGGAATATGCATGTGATGTCGATAGTGGCGGCGGCGCTACAACGCAGAACACGACCGAGATGCGATAGGTACCTACACTTTTTACGGCACGCTTCATAGTGAATGTATAAATACAATACTTAAAGCCTCATAGACAGTCTTCCGAGAAATTCCTTTGCAACAAAATCTATGAAATTCGTGCAATCATTTTAATATTTTGTTGTTAACTAGTTTTTTGTCTAGGATTAAACCAGTCAGATAATTAAAATAATTAAAGTAAATACATAGATGATACATTAATACAATAAACTTCATTATTTCCATTCAGATAGAATTTATAATTAAAGAACTATAATTATTTGACATAATTTACATGACCACAGCACAACTGAAACTTAGGATATAGGTAAATAAACACAATGTTGAAATAAAAATAAAATAAATAAACAAAAAAGGCCCCTAACTAGGATTCCCTGTACCTAGGGAAAAACTAAGAAGACCATGGTCTCACAACACCCAGACACAAAACAAATGTTTGCGCTTTATTTCTGTCACAAAAATTTGTCCCGTAGCGGGAATCAAACCCGCAACCTTAATGCTCATAAAAAACCTATTATAAAAACCTTAAAAGTACATGAAAAAAACAACTCGAAGTATTCTAAATAGCATAGTGTCTCAAAGTTCAAAAGTTCTTTATTCAGTTTTCGCAACACAGACGCACTTATGAACGTCAGTTATTACACATTTTTCTAATTTTTGTGGGTAATACATTAGAACTTTGTTCAATAAAAGCCTCGACAGCAGGGACCTGTTAGATAACTTTTATATGAATATGAAAGTATTAACAACAATGTTGAGATAGGTGCAATGCACATCACTATCGTTTAGTCTCATCCCTAGACTTAAGATTTGATTTACTCTATGTTCTCTCTGTCATGGCGTTCTCATTAGTTAAGATATAGTTTTGTGTTGTAAAAGGTAATTCAAGCAAGAATATAAGAAAAAAGGTTTTTATTGAAGATCAAAAAGCAGAGCACCCAATAAACAAGAACCGGGTACGAAATTAGGATATAAAATGAACAATTGTCGACGAAATCAATCAGTCAGCATCAGTCAGTCCACTAGTAAACAAGACGAATAAAATACCCCGAAGTAAGTATAACAAGAAGCCTTTTTCTTCAGTTTTAACCAAGTCGCAGCCCCCACACTACCATACTCCTAAAAAAATTGATATTCAAAAATATCTTCAATGTACAGTAACCGTTTCGGTACAGTTTTGTTATAAGTATAGATTAATATTCAAAAGAAAAGGTTTTAGTTTTACCTACCACGTGACGTTTTATTGGACGAGTACTTTGTGATCCCTGGTTTGCATACATTTTTTTAATTTTTGTGGAGAATTCACTACAACTTGGTTCAATAAAAAGCTCGACAGCATGGACCTGTTTGATAATTTTCATTTTATGAATATGAAAGTATTTACAACATGATATTCTAACAAAAGAGGCGAATGCCTTTAATATTAAAAACAATTCTACACTCCACTTACTAAACCTTACTAGTTACAAGGACAAGCAATTGGACAACCTATTGACCATTAAAGGCCTGTAGATAGCCCAAATACTACCCGTTAGCAGCGTATCTAACATGCTAGCAGTATTGTCTGGATTGCAAAATAAAATACATGCTAAATGTGCAACTGGATTGTGCAACGAGTTCTAGAGTGGAGACCACGCTTAGGTAAACGTAGTGTAGGACGCCCTCCGGCCAGATGGAGCGACGACCTGCGTAAAGTGGCTGGCAAAAATTACATGCGAAGAGCCGAGGATCGTGCTCAGTAGCGTACATTGGGAGAGGCCTATGTCCAGCAGTGGATTCGTATAGGCTGATGATGATGATAATGATGATGATGTGCAACTGCAAAATCACAGAGATAATTCAAATTAAATAAAAACAACTAAATAATAAATCTTACATGCACTGTCGGTACTGCATCACGAACTAGTCTTGTTCGTTTTTCTTTAATTTTTAGTTCATGGTCCTTAAAATGTATTGAACATATCTTCGAATGTTTTGTTGGCTCCCAATCTCTTCTTCCAGTAGCCGTTATCCAAATATTTTTATAAGCTTGGGGAAAGCTGTAGTTTCCAAAATAAAAGCTTTAGTCATTAACTACTTTTATCATATCTTAATTAAATGGTTTATGTGTGCACAATTTTACTACATTTAAAATTTTACACAAAGATGCAATTTTTTACCCGACGTAATGGGAACTCGAATGTTTATATGATGACCACACTGACCACAAAACTGATCAATATTATTTTAACGAAATAATACCAAAAACTGAATATATCAAGCCAAAATCAGAGTTCAAATAGTCGAACCCGATGTGTAGTTACATCCACATAAATTATAGTTACTGAAAAACATCAATAAACACAAGAAAAACACCTACCTGTGGAAACTTAAACTGTTAATACAATTTTCGCTTCGGTTCTTGCAACCAAGAATGGAACACCCGACCATACTTTAAAATTAAATTCTAAATTGTTTCTAGTACACAAGCACAAAGATTCACAAGAAAATAATAAGAAATAACACAACAAACATTAAAAAACCACAAGCCGACCCTGCCGGGACACTATTTTGACTTAACACGGCATGACCAATGTCAAGAAAATGGGTTACGCGATAGAGACAATATGATAATACACTCGAGAGCAATGAATCCGGGTCACTTAAAGAATCCTAAAAATCTCGGAAACTAAAAATGCTAGGTTAATGCAATAAATTGTATTTAATAGACAATGTAATACTCCTTAAATGAAGGTATTAAAACTTCTTAGTTATTGTAAAGTTATATCATAAAAAAATCAAATTTGAAAAAGGGCCACTTTCGAAGATGGAACTACGAAATTACAGCATTTGGTTTTGCTTTTGTTTGTAATCTGTCATTTATGTGGGTACATAAACCATGTTGATAGTGCTCTATATTCATTATTCAAGCTGAAATTATGTCGCTTACGCCTGAAGAATGCACCAGAATACTTACAATGCTGGAAACCGGCCGGAGTCAGCGCGATACAGCCAGGACTGTCGGTGTGTCGCTGTCAACAGTACAAAGAGTTCTCCGACGTTACGAAGAAACTGGTTCTAACCTACGCAGACCAGGAACGGGCAGAACCAGGTGTACCACAGCACGAGAAGACCGATACTTGGTGAACACCATGCTTCGAAATCGCTTTCTCACAGGAACTGAACTCACCAATCAGTTTCGACGCCTCGGAGGAAGTAACCCAAGTGCATGGACAGTAAGACGTCGGCTTGCTGAATCTAACTTAAAACCCCTTAGACCTGCAAACGGCCCTAAACTGGAGCGTGGGCATCGTATTTCGAGACTAAGATATGCCCAGAGCCACGTAAATTGGAGTATTGAAGATTGGTCAAAAGTTATGTTCTCCGACGAATCAAAATTTATGCTCTACAAGCACGATGGAAGACACAGAGTGTATCGAAGACCAGGGGAAAGATTCAAGCAAGCATGCATCGAAGAAAAAGTAGCCTACGGTGGTGGGTCTGTACTTGTGTGGGCCGGAATTTCTTCTGAAAGTCGCACAGAGCTGGTGATCATAGAAAACGGCTCTTTAACTAGCGTAAGATATGTGGAAGAAATCCTCAATGATCACGTTGGTCCATTTATGGTCAATTTAGGTGAGGATGCTATATTTATGCATGACAATGCCCGACCTCATACAGGTAGGATTGTGAATGACTACCTTCAAGAGATGAACATTACTCGTATGGAGTGGCCAGCGCGCAGCCCGGATATCAACCCGATCGAGCATGCTTGGGACGAGCTAGGCAGATGCGTAAAACAACGAAACCCTCCCCCAATCACGCTTCGTGAGCTCAAAATTGCTCTCACAGAGGAATGGGAGAATATTCCCCAAAATCGTATAAGGAACTTGGTGTACAGCATGCCAAACCGCGTAAACGCAGTAATGGAAGCACGAGGAGGCAATACGAAGTATTAAAATTCAAGAAAATCGTAATAAAGTTCAAAAATTTCATGTTTCCTATTTTTGTTTTAAGGAGAGATCAGCAGTTTTTTTCTTTATGTAATTTTGTGTTAATAAAATGTATGGTGACTCATATTTTTTTTACTTTCATTTAAGGAGTATTACATTGTCTATTAAATACAATTTATTGCATTAACCTATCATTTTTAGTTTCCGAGATTTTTAACATTCTTTAAGTGACCCGGATTCATTGCTCTCGAGTGTAGTTGTACCTCGTTCTTTATAAGAGCCTGTTGTATAGCGCTATCCTTTTTTAGGTCGGAAAACTTCGTAATTATCCCTCTATAGTGTAAGACCTCAATGGGCAGCAATGTTGTAAAAAAAAGTCATCTCGACATTCTCGAGCGTAGCAAAATTTTTTATTATTTTGATGGAAATAATTCAAGAATAACGAATAATATATAATCTGACGATTTCCGCAATCCGAAATAACAAAAATTCGTCGATAAAGTTTAATGCGTGCAGCTGCGTGATGCCTACATTTCCTTCTCCGCGTTTCTATTCCTCTTTCACTCTTTCTCTATCTATTACTCTCTCACTCCGTCCCCACTCTGGTTTCTGCTGCCATGACGCCATCACAGCTGATCATAAAGACCACGTCCGACAATCTGCGTATACCAAAACGCTTGAGGTAGCGCCATTTTGTTTTAGTGTTGTTTGACATTTGCCGCGGCTGTGATTGGCTGGCGCAAACGCCGCCGGCGGCCATGTTTAACTGTCAGATGTCACTATTCATTTTCGTTACAGGTACTGTGTCGATCGAGTAAAGTCGTTTGTGCTTATCCTCTCCACTTTATCTGTAATAAAGTCCCTTGTGTCTCCCTTGTGGTTATTTTGCTTTATGCAAAATGTATTACGAGTGCTGTTTGTAAAAGTTCGCGACAGGACACTGAGAAATGACTCAATATGTGGTTAAAGTGTTTAAACCGTGATGATCTAAACAAATTATCATCAGAACAGCTTTCGAAGCTATTTGTTTGTCAAAGACACTTTGAAAAGAAGTTTCTGACGTCCAAATCACGTCTCATAGGGAAAGCATATCCTTCCCTGTTTACTGAAGACGAGATTTTGAATGGGGTACCATCTCAGGAGAATGCGGGTAAGTCTTTTAATGCTTTTGCCTAACACACTAGTCTATTTTGAGTAACATAAATAATGTTATTATAAAATAGTAATTACCATGTACAACATATACATCTACTATTTATGAAGTCATCTTGATGGTAATAGAGAGAGGACACACCAAGTGTGTTTAATATGAAAATTAACTGTTCTCAAAGGTTTGTTAAAACTTGTAAAACCCGTGTACACTACTGTCTGGATACGTGGCAGGATATCATATATGCATCTAAGCCATAGTTTATAATGATTGCCTCCATGTGTTTTCAACAATTTTTATTGGTGGTTAATAGTAACAAAATGTAAACAAATAAATGATAACAATAATGACCAATGTTCACATGGGCCCTAACTGTCTGTGCACATACATTTGTCCCGTCACAGGAAATCTAATCCGCAACCTGGATATATGAAATTTTACCCAACCTGCCCAACCACAACACAACAGAGTATGTCAATATTATGTGGTCTGCCATCTAGTGTGCAGCTAGTTAAAAAAAGGGTGTGCACTACATGGGGTCAGACTACATTTCTATGTTGCTCATATTTTATTGTTTCTATGACTGATTTCAGAAAACATGGATCCTTAAGGAGTCTACACACCAAACCCGCCGACCCGCCGACACAGCCCGGCGGCTTGGTGTCGGCGACTTTGCTTCAAGAATCATGTCGGCGACTCGTACCCGCGCGTGCAAGTCGGCGGCATGGTCGGCGACTTGCGTACGCGCACGCTCAGTTGCCCGCCGACACTCCAGCGATAGTGACGTGCTTGTGTTTTTTTTGCGATTTTCTGCAATAATGGAATGGGACGAAGAAACCACTCTAAAGTTAATAAATTTGTATCATATAAAGGAATTATTATGGAATCCAAAACACTTGGATCACAAATGTAGACCTAAACGTTTTGATGCACTAAATGAGATGGCAAACGAATTAAATACAAATGTCACAGAAATAGAACGGAAGATAAAAAATTTGACGAGCCAATATTATAGAGAAAGAAAAAAGACGATTGAATCAAAAAAGTCTGGAACCAGCGCAGATTCTGTTCATGAGAGCAAGTGGTTTGCCTTTAAATCTTTGAATTTCTTGCTCAATAAAAATAAACCTACTGGAACAATCGATACGGTATGTAACATTTCAGTGATGTTGTATTATTTTATTTCTAACCTAATTATTAGAGCACACAAGAATAATATGTAAGCTTGGCCCGAGTGAAGAGAGGCGCGCGGTAAATAAAGACATAGGTACTTATTTTATCTGCCTTTGTTGTTGCGCTGCCGCTATTGTTATTGCACCGAAATATTTCCTAAACAAATTATTTCTTGGAATGGCATGTGCACAGATATAATAGTCATTGCAAATGTATTTTTTAAAAACTAACAACTCTTTTCTCAACAATCTTTTAATTTCGCCGAATTTCTATTATAAACCGAGAGATTCCGTACCATTTTTTTTTTTCTTTTTAGGTTGTTTTAGAAATATTATTATTAATTATTGTTTACATTGATAATAATTATCAATATAAATAATAATTAATAATAATATTTATCAATAATAATAATAATTATCAATGTAAATAATAATTAATAATAATATTTCTAAAACAATTAGTATTAGGTATGATTTATGACCATTGTCTTTTTTTTCATATATTCCGTGCGGTGTACCTACTCGCGGGTAAAAGCTAGTGTATAATACATTTCATAAGTAAACTGTTGGTGATTCAAATAAAATATTATTTCAGGAGATAACAGCAACTGACAATAATGCCCAACATGCGGACAATGATGCTCAACATGGGGAAAACGATTCACCTCAAACGTCAAACATCATTCCCCAAGCGAATAAACGTTATAAACCTAATCCAAGTAATGAGATGGTGTCGGAAGCATTAAATTTAATGAGAACAGTCAGTCAACGGACAAATCAAAAAATAAAAGATGAGGACGATTTGTTTGGCGAATATATTGCGACACAACTTAGAAAATTTGATAAAACAACAAAGGCAATAATAAAACATCGGATTAACAATATCTTTTTTGAAACCGAAACTGGATATCGTTCAGACATGTTCGAAGCTTCGCCAAGACCTTCTACTTCCCATAGTCGTCCAGGATATTATACAATGGATCAATGTGATGTAAATTCCTACTACTCATCATCCAACTCTGCCGTAAACCCTGTTTCACCGCCTCTTGGTGAACCTTCAACATCTTCAATTGAACCTTCGTTACGTGTGTCGCTTCAAGAGAGTGGTGATATTGAGAACATATTATCATCTATTGAGTCAGATAAATAGGTTTATTCCACAAATCCCCACCGTATGCACTCTGAGAATAACCCTATCACCTGATGCGAGATAACGTTATGTAGGCACAAGTATTTCGTCTTAATGTTGTTGTCATAGAATCGTCATAGTATACTCAAAATGCATAAAAACATCAGTGGGGATTTCGCGGTGGGGATTTATAGAATAACTCGGTAAATAAAACCACTTATAAATGAACAAAAGAAGTGATTTACGAAGTTTTTAATACAAATTATAATAAAAATACAAGTACTAATACAAGTATGAGTTTCATTAAAACTTACGAGTTAGTCATTGATCATTCTGCCATGGTAATCTCCCGACATCGGAAAGAAAATATTGAACCAATTCTGTCCTTATAACCTCAGGAGATTGTGTCCTTGTAACCTCAAGGGAATGTGTATTGTCTTGTCTAGGCAAGTCAGCAAACAAATTATTTTCACGTGGTTCCCTGCGCCAATCTCCTGGATTGATTTCTCCCCTACTATTTTCAGTATCATATTCATTTTGTTGTATTATACCATGTCGTTTTACATAATTGAACAAATGAATACATGCCAATGTTACAATAGTAACTTTTTGTGGATTTAGCTGGATGGGTTTGTTAAATATCTTAAATTGTTTTGTTAACTGTCCAAATACGTTTTCAACTACTCTTCGACCTCGACACATGCGATAGTTGTACACTCTCTTGGGAGACCCTTTCGCATGATTACCATCATAAGGTTTTAAAATATTGGTTTGTAAAGGAAACGCATCGTCGCCCAAAAAAAAATAGGGTACTGGCATAATTCTTCCAGGTAGAGGTTTTTTATCTGGCAAATTTAAATCATTATTATATAACATTCTGCATAATGAAGAGTTAGCAAATACACCACCATCGGAAATGCGACCCTGGCACCCCACATTAGCGTATAAAAACTTATAATCTGCATCCACTAATGCAAACAGTACAATACTGAAATACATTTTATAATTAAAATAATCGCTTCCACTTCGTGCTGGACATTAAATTCTAATGTGCTTTCCATCCATAGATCCAACACAATTAGGTACATTCCATCTACTCAGATATCCATCTGCAACTTTTGTCCATTCGTTTGATGTTCGTGGAATCTGAAATCGGAAATGTGCTCGGTGATAGGATAGCCATTTGCCTACTTATATAGTAATTTTTCGGAACATAGTTTTTCTGGAAGATTAAAGAAAGTTAAACGCCCATATATGTACATACCTTCACATAATCCGAAAGTCCATCTACGATAGCTTGGCACACTTCTGGAATAATGTAGGAAATAAGTTGAGGAGATACTTTAAAGGTGTCACAAAGACTGTTGAATGAATCTCCCGTAGTCAGGTATTTTAATGTTAATGATAATCTGTCCGTTGGTGAAATTGCACTTCTGTAATTTGTATTTTTTTTAACTATTGTGGGTCCAACAATGCTTAGTAAATATTCAAAGTCGGTAAACGTTAACGACATAAATGTCTTAAAATGTAAGGGTCTTTTTACAATCAAATCGTCTGTTCTTAAATCTTTTATTCTATCACTGTTACTGTAACGACTGCGACTCATTAAGCTTGGTCTAACCCAACACTGTCGTTTTCTCTTCAGGGACCCAGCTAAAATTATTCCACATGCTGCTATTATTAGATCAGCATCAGTATCCATGTTTATTGTAGGCTGCAATATTCGAAAAAAACAACACGTCACGTTCGTACACACTGCAATCACTAACTAAAAAAGTTGTACTGATTTCTTGCCGCCGACTAACTCACCGACACAGCCCCATGACACATGTTGGCGGGTTGGCGGATTTGGGTCGCCGACACCAAGCCGCCGGGCTGTGTCGGCGGGTCGGCGGGTTTGGTGTGTAGACTCCTTTAGACTGAGCATAGTTACTCACGTAAAAGACACTTTGATCACAAATATGCCCAACTAGAACCACTGAAAGGTTTGTTTACTTTTTAAGATATTATGTATACATTCACACATTGTAGCTATACTCAAAAAATTGTGTTTAGTGCTACTGTATCTGCAGCCTTGTTATATACGGCAAAGTTTTGAAAGTAATATAGAAAATTGTTAAAAATATATATAAAGTGATGTTTTCAATTACTTGATGCACCTTAGTACCATTAAGATCACAATTCTTCAATAGACATAATATTTTTTTTTATTTTTTCTGCTCACTATGCAGATAGAAGACCGGTTAGTGACACCCTAAAAACACTGCAGAATCAGTTCTGTTCTTCGACAAACTATTTGATAGTGTAAATGGAGCTGCAAAATTTTCGAAACAGACGAAAGGAAAGATATTGAGAACAGCTGTTATAGAAAAATCACCACATCACACGTTTTGGATGGATGCCTTAAAAAAATTGGAAATAATGAAGTTCATGGATTCAGCAGGAAAGGAAAAGTCTGTGCCCTCTATAGATAATTTCATTGTCACATTAAAGTAAAGTTATATGAAGCTGTGGCAGATTTTTAAAAATCAAGGTATCAAAATCATGAGGCCAAGATATTTCAATTCAGATCTAATTGAAAACTTTTTCGGCCAAGTGAGGGCGTATAATTACCGAAATAACGATCCTAACTGCCACAGCTTCAACTGCACCTTTAAATCATTACTGATAACCAGAATCATCAAATTCCACAATGAGACATTCAATTGTGAGGATGATCCGGCAGACCAAGTAATCAATGTACAGAGATTATTTGAACAAGCCAACAGAAAGTGTCGAGTCTTAAACTAAAGGTTGACGAAATTATGAAAATAGTGGGACTTACCTGGAATCGTAGCAATGACTCATTCCGGTATGTTGTGAAGGTTCCTACATTGGAAGGGTCTGTAACTAAAAGGAAAATGATTTCTGATACATCACGTCTGTACGATCCCATGGGATGGGCAGGACCATGTATTATTGTTGTACAAAATTACGTATTTTTGTGTAATGGTTCAACAATCAGACAGTATTTGAATTTTAAAGAATAATAACATCTTAGTAACAAATATTGCTCTTTAAATTATTATTATTAATAAGTAATGCCAATCAAAACAATATGATGATTTCATTTTTCACAGCTTACTATTCTGATGGAAAAGAAAACAGTTTAACATTAAAAAAATCAGCTGAAGTGGTATCCTTTTTCGATGACCTATTTAATAGTGTGAATGGAAGTGCAGTCTTCACAAAAAGATCGAAAGGAAAAAACTACGTTCTGCAGTTACAGCAACCAGTGTTCACCACAAATTCTGGGCTGAAGCAATAACGAAACTAGAGAACTTGAAATTCATTGACAAAAATGGACGGGAAACATACATTCCTAGTGTAAAGAACTGGATGAGTACTCTGAGAAGTTTTCAGAGGTTGTGGCAGTTCCTTAAAGAAAAAAAAACATTAAAAGACTGAGATACATAAACTCAGACGCAATAGAAAATTATTTTGGTCAAGTGCGATCATATAATTTTAAGGATTATAATCCAACTTGCCACAACTTCGAAAACACCTTTAAAGCCCTCTTGATTACAGGATTCATAAAGTTTCACCACGCATCATTCAACTGCGAGAATGATGAAAGCAACCAACTCTTAAAAATAAAGTGATTATTTGATAACAAAAATGCAAAATGCAGTACAGAAAATGAATGTGGTAAAAATATTGAATCCTGTATAGAGACTCATCCAATTTCTATGGAAGCACGGCGTGAGCGTCTAAATGTGCTGTCGCGTGCTTATACTGCAGGGTGGGTGGTAAGAAAAGTTATTTCAAAAAATGATTGCGGTGTATGTAAAAGCGACCTCGTAGCGAATACCACCACCGATGTCCACAAATGGAATTTTCATACAGAATACAAACAACTCAATTAAAAGAAACTCACCTATCCTGCAGAGCACATTGTGAGGTACTTTGGCATGATATTCGGCGAAACCAACAAATATTTAGAAACAAATGCTCATAAAATAAATCTATCAAAAGAAATAATAAAAGAAATCCTTAAAAAACATGAGGGCGAATATCATGCCAACCACACAGAAATTTTGCTTTGCTCACAATTGTTGTAAAGTTGTGCATTCATAATTGGTGCAATGTAATAACAAAAATTTTTAAGGGCACCGATGTAATCAGGTTGGAAAGAAGAGTACTTCCAGAAATGCAACAGAAAGCGTTAAATAAATAAAGGGTTTTCCAATTGGCGCGGGTAGATTTTGGCGGCTCGTGGCGGCCATTTTGTTTTGTTGACATCTTTTGTTTATTATTCATTTAATTATGCCAAATCACCATGGCAAGTTACACTATTGAACAGCACGTTCAAATGATATAATTTTATTATCAAAATAAGTGTTCGTTAGTGCAAACGTTGCGTGCATTGCGCCCATTTTACGGTAGACGTGGTGGCCCTTCAGTCTACTCTTCAACGTTTGGTGGCCAAATTTGAGACGACCGGTTCGGTCAACAATCAGACAACACCGTACGTTCGAGGAACGCAAGATCGGCCGAGAACATCGCCGCGGTCCATGAAATTGTGGAGCAGAACCCGAGACAGTCGATTCCTCGCCGTGCCCAAGAACTCGGCCTTTCACAAACCTCAACTTGGCGAATTTTGCGTCAGGACTTAGATCTACACCCGTACAAGATACAACTGACCCAGGAACTCAAAGTTCATGACCATAGACAACGCCGTTTGTTCGCTGACTGGGCTTCGAATTGTTTAGAAGAGGACCCCAATTTTGGCCGAAAAATCATCTTTAGCGACGAGGTGCATTTTTGGATGAATGGATGTGTTAACAAGCAAAATTGCCGTATATGGGCCGACACCAACCCACGCGAGGTTCACCAAGTGATAATGGATCCTCAAAAAGTTACCGCTTGGTGTGGATTTTGGGCCGGCGGTGTCATTCGTCCGTACTTTTTCGAAAACGACGTTGGTGATGCGGTTACTGTCAATGGCGAGCGTTACAAAACAATGATAACCAATTTTTTATGGCCCAAATTGAACCATATGGACCTTGGTCTTTGAGGCATTGAATTTTACTAGATTGGCATCGCCCCAATCGGAGACTGCCTGCAAAGCAAAATTCATGCGCTCGACCATGACCTCTCGAGCATGGGAAGAGATAGCAAAATTATTTTACGACAATTGGGATGATGAAATAGAAACGAAACAACGAGAACTTGGTGAGTTTGTCACTTTATTAATTTAGTATATAGTCCGGTCAATTTAGACTAAAAAATGATAGTGAAGTTACATAAAATCCCAACCAGCTGAAAATCAGTAAAATTGTTCAAAACATAATTATAAACAATGTTTAAAAGTTCTCCATCATTCCCGTGTATGGAAAAAAAAATATTCAAGGTAAAAGGTCAAAAAAATGAGTTTTTCGCGATTTTCAGTAAAACGGTAAGTTTTATCATAAAAGTACCTCAGACAAAAATTGTAGATCATAAAATTATCTATAAAAAATGTATCAAAACTTTTTTTCATACGAGCCACCGTTTCTGATATATAACGATTCAAAAAGTTATAAAAGTTGTTATCGTCATAATATGCACACGTTTCCACGCCACCTATGAGGTAGTGTACTTAGCGCAATAGCGACATTGCCAAATCGTCACTCTTCCATAATTATATGCTTCTTATCTTTAAAATGTTATAATCTTATTTTATTATTTTTCTTTTTCTAATACTTGTACATACATACATATTATATACATATATACATTTTGTAAGTCAGCAAATTTAATTGTTAATCTGCGAATAGTGTTATGGGCTACGTTATAATTAAGTTTGTATTATATAACTTCTTTGTATTATATTTATAATGTAGCTGTTTACTATTCCCAATAAATAAAATAAAAATAAAATAAACTATAAAAAAGTGAAAGAACGTGGCAATTATGAAAGTATTACTGAGTTGGTAATGGACAAAGGCGCATCAAAGATCTCTTAAAGAAACCTATGCTTACAAGAATACGATTTTTATTTTGCCCTCCGCAGCCATCCGCGACCAAACGAATGTTAGTAATGTTCGACAAATCTGTATTATTAAGCCTGTGCGTAATAGCTGAAGCGACTAAATTCGAGTCTTTGTTAATTCTCCATGCAATAGTAGGTGAACACGTTCCTTGTTGAAAGGAATATTAGACGCACCCTCCACCACAGTAAAGTTAAAAAAATATAATTGACGTGAATAATACGCCATTTGGTCTGGAAGCTTTGGCAGTGGAAGATTTTTCTGACAATCAAAAGAGAAAATTTTAAGGCCATCCTTAACTTCTTTTAGCTTTTCATAAAAAGCTTTCGCTCTTAAGGAGTGAACTCTTTTCTCAGTCATCAGTAAAGTTTTCTTTTGAAGATCAGTTTCTGAAGCAATTTTTTCAGAGAGCTCCAAACACTTTGAACAAGCGTTAGTTCTGAGAGTCCCAAAGCCCAAATTGTATTGCGAATTATAAATGTGACGAAAATAGCTGTTCTTAACAGCAGCGTTCTTATACTCACTATTATAGTACATCATATAGAGTTTAATCATAATAATAGCAGAGTTTTACCTACCATTAAAACTCTTATTATGTCCGGAGCCTTATTCGAGGCCTTTAAACAATATTTGAGAAGCAGTCCTTCCGTTTCCGGCCGTGTAATAGTAGTTGTAGTTCCTTTTCCGGGCGGTAGAGGGGGTATTTCCCCACTTTGTTCACCAGGTGGCGCGCACGAGTCGCTCTCGTCATTGAGGTCTCAAATATATACCTAACTTATTTTTAAACTAAAATTAAGATTACAAACACCAGGCAGAACTTACCGTAAGGCCTCGAATAAGGCTCCGGACATAATAAGAGTTTTAATGGTAGGTAAAACTCTGCTATTATGTCCTATCGCCGTTATTCGAGGCCTTTAAACAATATTTGAGATAATGTTTGTTTTCGCCTGGTGAACAAGACGCCAATGTGATTACTAGTGATTACACATTTAAAATTTTTGCAGCTTGAGCATATAATGATGTAACTTAATTCTTAGTTATATTTGTTCTTTGTCATAAACACATTAATGAGTAAATTTACAGTTTTGGTCTATCGTATGGGTTCAAACAGAGCATCTAATGAGTTATTAACTTCTAAGTATACAATAAATAATATTTTACAATAAAACGTTTATCTATCCATCTATTTATATTGTTACTGAAGACTGGCATCACACTTTTCGGGGCTTTTCTGACGCCAGCCTCTTCCGTAAAAAGGTTTTACCCAACTTACCGGTTCTAGAACCTAGTCATTGCTTACAACTCAGTGGCGTAGCTACCGGAGGGCTAGACGGGGCAGTCCCCGGGGACCCCAAGCTCAAAAGGCCCCTCGGACTCTGACCAGTGCTCTGACTTACAAACAATAAATTGAACTAGTGAATTTTTTTTTTCCCATATTCGGAATATGAATAAACCAGAGAACGCGACGAATGCGGAACAAACGATTTTAAATAGTTTAGTTGGGGCCCTATTTTGCCCCAGGGCCTTTGGTTACCTAGCTTAGCTACGCCACTGTTACAACTGTTCTGTTTCGCGGGCAATAATGAACGAATTACAGACATCAGCTTTAGTACGCCTATTGTTGTCACATATAGGAACTTTTGAACTCACTTTACAGGACGAGGATAACGGTTTTCCACATAAAAAAGTTTCCATTTCGATTATATGCATGCATAGTTCTTATTGATCCGTATGTAGGCCAATCTATGAAATTACCATCCGAAATACATAAAAGGACATATGACATCCACTGACCATTTCAGTTCGTGTACTTACGACCTGAACTAGTGATAGAAAGTGATTTCTCACTCATAGTTGATCTTATCTTACATAATATTTGGATACATAATATTTGGATGTTAAAGTATTGGCAGGTATTGAAACTAATATTTTTTTTTTTTTTTCCACAAAATTCACGTTATTTTCTGTACTTACTGCATAAAGCTGAAAACCACGGATTCGGAACGTTCTGTGGCCTTGAATGCCAAATGATGGAGAAATCTGTGCGATTATTAAAAACATGCCTTCCGCCCCATTTAGATGCAAGACAACTTTCGGCATCAGATTTAGTGACGGAAAGATCCAAACTCCTCCAAACTTTCATTCCCATGTATCATTTTGACTAATTAGACTAGCATTTTGGTACGACGTCGGCTCACGCTAACGCAAAAAGATCCATCTCCAGAACACCTCGTTTGTCGAGAACTATATCCATCAACCGCGGAAGCAGGTTCGGCCACGCGGGAAGTATTGACTTTAAGGAGATCCGATTGGTTATACTGTTGTAACTGCCCGGAATATGAATTTCGAATATTTAATAAGCCAAATGATTTAGCTCTTTTGATCGACTCCCCCTCAAATATCAGATAACTTACGACAAATCTGCTGTGACACTGCATCACACTGTAACAAAATTGACGAGAAAAGGATTGAATCAAACAACGAGTTCTTCCGCGGCCTCCCGTCCTGCGTCAGCTGCTTCTGTTTTGAGAGAGTCTGATACCGATGAAAAGTGTAGTCGACACGATTTGTTGATACATAACATCCACCACTCGAGTCAGGCTATACATTACAAACAACAAAAGTTGAACCGTCTCTGTGGTACAGCCAGCCGGGCAACGTAAACCTTAGACTCCTTACTATACTCTGAACATCTCGCAACGTTACCTTTTGGTCTGATTCATTAACTTATTGCATCGTATTGGTATTGTTTAGCTGTTAGGATTAAGGATGTTATATAATGTGATAAAAATAAATTAATAAATTTCAGAATCTTTTACAATATTTTATCAAAGCCCAGCAGTGTTTGCGATATGGAGTTACAGTCCATACATCTTCACAAACTTTTGCATCTTTATTATAGGACTAGGTAGGATCCGTTCATCCTGATTCTTGTCAGAAAGTTGTCCTGTGGAAAAAATCAAACAATCATCTCAGATAAACAACAATTCGATTTTCCTGCTCTCGGAGTATTATCCTCCACTCAATTTAAAATAAGCGCGGAAGCTTTTGGATCATAATCTGAAATAAAGTTATATTATTCAGAATTTTATTACACAGCCAAATATATTTGAGGCTTTTTACAATACTTCTACAAAAATACTATATAAAAACTGATTAATAATTAAAAAAAAATTATATTTGGGAGCTGATGTAAGGCCAAATGGTCAACAGGTCATCTGTAGTAGTTGACTTCAAGAAACAACGATGAGATGGCCTGTATGAGATCAATTTTTTATTATAATCCAATCGTTTGGTTGTAAACAGATTGGAATCCGATGAACTGAATTCAGTATTAATTTGGTTACTTTTAGTTATTGCAGTATTTAATTGATATTTAGTCAATAATTTCAAATTAAATATGAGGCCTGAAGCCGTCGTATTATTATGTCACACTTTCTCATGAGTAAGTATACACCCGGTCTTTTGGATGGCTTACGTAGGGTCATGTGTCCAACACGTAGACACCCCTAGGCCATTTAATTTAAATATGTAATCACTTATTTATTAGTACAATATTTACGAAAAAGTAGGAATTCTATAAAACTGGGTGTTTCGGGGATGTACAACTCGAAATGTATGCCCAAATATTATGAAATGAGCCATCTCGGAAGATGTAATAGTTTGATAGTTGGTACTGATCGACCGAGGCGAGACCAGCGGTGACCTCTCACCTCGAAACCCATGTGAAGAATCAATATTCCATAGCTTCTTCCCCTGCGTATTGATCTAACTAAATGAACTTTGTCGAATGAATCTTTTAGCATTAGTCGGGTTTCTTTAACGTGAGGTCAAATGACTGCTCTAAATTTAGGTCGAAGGATACGCTAATTATACTAGCCTGAGCTAGAAATTCGTAATGACCCTCATTCGCACCCTTTAAGAAGGCGGATATATTACGTTACTACACACAAACGGTGCCGTGGAGTAACCAGCTTGGTTGTAGACACTAGGTATAGATAAAAATATTAGATTGCTAAACACAAACAGTGCCGTGGAGCGACCAGCTTGGTTGTAGCCACTAGGTATAGGTAAAAATATTAGATTGCTAAACACAAACGGTGCCGTGGAGCGACCAGCTTGGTTGTAGCCACTAGGTATAGGTAAAAATATTAGGTTATTAAACACAAACGGTGCTGTGGAGCGACTGTCTTAATGTAGTTGTTAGGTCCAGGTTGCGCAGCCTGGGACCCATAAAAAGCACTCTCTTCTCTTGCGCAGAGAAGGAGGATTTTTGAGTTACAAAGACATTTCCAAATCATTTTCAAATATATTCATAAGATGGTGAATATTTCTAAACTACTATTGAGAAATGGATCTTTACCCAAGCTCTAAATGAATATACTCCTTCTTGTTCAACAATATTGGCCCTCGAATTAATTGCAAACAAACAAAAGTATTTTTTTTTTTTTTAATGTCTTGTGTCTATTGTAAAAGGGCTCTTTATTTAAAGCATTAGGCAAAAACTATAGATAGGTTTGTATAGT
Source organism: Petrophora chlorosata (assembly GCA_951640565.1). Taxonomy (NCBI): domain Eukaryota; kingdom Metazoa; phylum Arthropoda; class Insecta; order Lepidoptera; family Geometridae; genus Petrophora; species Petrophora chlorosata. The sequence continues at coordinate 10,176,061 of OX621203.1, read as the reverse complement.
TACAGCATAGGTGATTGCACCCAAAAATACATAAATATATTATTTTGGCTTTTTCGGCCTGTTAATTACGTCATTCACCTCCAGTTCAGTAAATCCCGACCGTTAAATTTTTTGCTTTTACCTAACTAACACTGCAATAAAAGAGGATATAACTACTACGTTTAACTACAATGTTCGGATTTAAAATGTTGTAATAAATTTAATTATTGCAAATACTCTTATGAAGCTTTGTAACAGTTGGCTCTTTTAAGGTTGCTAAATCGAAATTTAACGCACCTGAGGGCCGATTTGGCGGGCACCTCACTAAGCATTTGTTCATTCAGTGTGTCTACGTTCGTATCCATATTTGAGTTACAAGAGGCATCCTTGCTTTTGGGAAGGTACTGACCAACTCGAAAGTGGATAGCCACTATAACTATGACAAAAAACAAAAATGTTATGTCACTTACTTGTTTAGTGAGGCGTTCCAAAGCCTCACTCTCTTTAGGAAGTTCCTCACTGTTCCGTCTGCTTTGCTCATTGTACTCACTTCACTTGTTAGTTTTTATCCCGCTAGCTACGACTCTTTTCACCAGACGACGAAAAAGAGAAAGCCTCGCGGTCCCTTACCACATGTACAAGATATTGTTAAAAATAAATTGTTCATTTTGATCCCGCTAGCCACGTCTCTTTTCACGAGACGATGAAGAAGAGAAAGCCACGCGGTCTCATCACTATTTTAAAGGCATTGTTAGAAATCACTTGAAACTTAATTAATATTTAAAAAATAATAATAATCGAAACTACAACTTAATAACTTATTCAATTATTTCAGAAAACTATTTTAAATTTAATTCTTTTTATTTTATCGAACGCTAACAGCGTTACGTCTTCACGGCACGAAAACTTAGACGCCAATGACGAGAGCGACTCGTGCGCGCCACCTGGTGAACAAAGTGGGGAAATACCCCCTCTACCGCCCGGAAAAGGAACTACAACTACTATTACACGGCCGGAAACGGAAGGACTGCTTCTCAAATATTGTTTAAAGGCCTCGAATAACGGCGATAGGACATAATATCAAAACAGTCCAGTTAGTATTTCCCGTGACAGGACACTCTTTTATGCCTGCAGACAGACAATTCGGTATTGCTGAGAAAAAACGCGAAAACTTGATGTCATATTACACCCAGATGTAATAAAAGAGATTTTGGGAGAAACTTCAACATTGGTAAGATTGGGGAACGTCTGTCTGATTTTTAACTGGAGAGACGCTGTGAAAACAGTTGTCAAGCCCACTACGTCGTCAAATATGGCATTTAACCCTAGAAAGATAATCTACGTCTTTGAGACGCACGGCCGACACAAATATTGCTATCTCTTTTTTATTTCGCATCGTAGCGCTCTGTCCTTCTAGGTTATCCCAGTGGCCGGGCAGACCTTACGCGAGACGGCTGTGTCGCCCTGGTAAGTACAATAATTACGTAGATACAGGGATGGCGTACGTTCGAGAGACGTATGATTATCCTTTGTGTAACTTTTGAACCTCATTCCCTGTAGTAATAGTTCGTTTTATTTATCGTTTTTTTTATATTTTTTAGGTGATTTTGGTAATCTATTGCAATGGCTGGACGCAGAGCCCTTGATTATAACCAAATTGAAAAAATATTGGAGAACAGTGAAGATGAGATTCCTTCAGAGAGTGACAGTGAAGTGGAGGATGACTTGAATCAAGATGACGTGCAGAGTGACACCGAAGACGAATTGGTTGACGAAGTTGCTGCTGAAGTAATAGACTCAACATCGGAGGAATTGCAGGTACCATCATCTTCGTCATGTTTACCAAACCAAGATTCAACTTCAAATTTGGATTCGCGCATTATTATTCCAACTCAACGTATACTGCGCGGGAAAAACAAACATTGCTGGTCTACAATTAAGGGTCAAAATAGAGGAAGAACTGCAAATATAAACATAGTACGAACATCTAGAGGGCCTACTCGCATGTGTAAAAATATACATGAGCCTGCTTTATGCTTTCAATTATTTATAACTGACGAGATTATAAATGAAATAGTGCGATGGACCAATGCTGAAATATCTCGAAAACGTACAGACAAAGAAGCTAAATTTCGACTCATTGCTGAAAATCAGAATAAAACCTACTCATTTAGTGCCACATTTAGAGATGCAGTTGATATTGAAATAAGAGCCTTGATCGGTATTTTGGTGCTATCCTCAGCAATGAAAGATAACCACCTATCGACTGAAGAACTCTTTGATAGTACGTTTTCAGGAACGCGTTATGTCTCTGTAATGAGCCGTGAGAGATTCGACTTTTTGATTCGATGTTTACGAATGGACGACAAGACATTGCGTCCAGCGTTGAGAACAGAAGATCTATTTATACCTGTGAGAAAGGTGTGGGATCTACTAATCAGCCAATGTAAAAATAATTACATTTCAGGGCCGCACTTGACTATTGACGAACAACTGCTCGCATTTAGAGGACGCTGTCCTTTCAGAATGTATATCCCAAATAAGCCGAGTAAATATGGCATAAAAATACCAATGATTTGTGATAGTGGCACAAAATATATGATAAATGCCATGCCCTATATCGGAAAGGCCACCAACACTAACGGTTTACCTCAAGGCGAGTACTATGTCAAAGAGCTATCTAGGACTGTACATGGATCTTGTAGAAATGTGACGTGTGACAACTGGTTCACGTCTGTTCCTTTGGCAAAGAGCTTACTTCAGGAACCCTACAAACTGACATTAGTAGGTACCATAAGATCCAATAAAAGAGAGATTCCAGAAGAACTAAAGAATACTCGTTCGCGACCAGTTGGATCTTCGATGTTCTGCTATGATGGGCCGTTGACTCTTGTGTCATACAAACCGAAACCATCAAAGATGGTATATTTATTATCATCTTGCGACGAAACAGGTACGATCAATCAAAGGACAGGCAAACCTGAGATGATCATGTACTACAACCAGACAAAAGGTGGAGTTGACACTTTTGACCAAATGTGCTCGTCTATGTCATGTTCGAGAAAGACCAACAGGTGGCCTATGTCAGTTTTTTATGGTATGATGAATATATCGTTTGTGAATTCTTAAGTCATATACTGTCATAATATGACAGCTAACAATGATAAGCCTCTAAGTCGCAGAAATTATATGAAAAAGCTGAGCACAGAACTTATATCACCTTGGATGGAGAAAAGGTTAGAAGCTCCTACTCTTAAAAGACATGTCCGTGTAAATATCCAAGAGTTGCTACCAAAAACTAATACTTTAGATAATAATGAAGAACCAGTAAACAAAAAGAAGAGATATTGTGCATATTGTCCGTCAAAAATAAGAAGGATGTCGAAAATTACATGTTATAAATGCAATAAAAGCATTTGTGGTGAACACAAAACTGATATATGTAAAGGCTGTATCTAAATGTGATTTAAACTTAAAACTTGTTGATTTTTTATATGAAGCTCTTAATTAGTCCTTATTCTGTAATATTAAGTAAAAAAAATGTGATTTTAAACATAAGATTAACATAATTACTCAACAAAGGAAGACTTAATATTTTTTAGTTATTTTGTAAGAGGTTTACAAAATTTCGTTATGTTTTTAAATTATATTCATTTTCTAATTGTAATTATGTTTTTATTTGTCGTAGAAAACCCTAAACTAATGATTCAATAACTTTTTAAAAGGTTATTTATGGAAACTTGTCCCATATGCACTTATAAATGCGAATACGTCTCAAAGACGTATGATTATCTTTACCGTAGGTCAAAATAAGATTATCTTTCTAGGGTTAAAGAATGCAAACGATTAATTCTAAGGCGGTCAAAGATACCAGGAAACGTTTTGATAAGAGGTGAACTTTACTACAAAAGTGATCTAGCAAAAGGGCAAAACATATGCCAACGTAACCAAAAAATAGGCAATATAATACCACAACAGCTACCCAATATAGTTCCTGCGCATAAAATTAAATTGTCGGATGTTAAAAAGTTGCTACAAAAACATTTCGGCCCGGAGTGGAATGATAGAACCGATTTATCTTTTTTATAACGATATATTTAATAAGCAGGAGTCTCTTACTGCCCCAGAAACTCAAGAACAATATTGTGAAAAGCCCATGGAAGAGGTCCATGACCTGCATATTTAATTAAGTAGGTGCTTATGGTATATGGATTATTATAATCTAATACAGATATGTGAAGCCTAGCGTCCACTAGGCGGATCGGGTCGGGCCGCATCGCAACGCAAAAATACGCCTGGCTATGTTTTGTATGAAATATCGTTTATTAGCGACGGATCGAAGCGCGGCGGGCGGCAACGCATTGGCGGATCGCTTCGCAGGCGTATTTCTGTCGGCGGTGCGCTGCGACCCGTCCCGATCCGTCTAGTCGACGCAGGCAGGCGGATGTGAGCGCACGTGCCGTGCTAATAAAAATAAACGAAAATGAACGAAGAACTGCTTATTTCTTTAGTGCAAAAGTATAGAGAACTGTATGATCTAAGAGACCCTAGATATCACGATGAGCAGCGGCGCATGAATATATGGCAAGAAATAGCACAGATTTTGAATGAAACACGTAAGTACCTATTCATTTAAATTATAGGTTTTCGACCCGTATGTATGTAATATTTCCAGAAATGCCCAGTTTTTGGGATATGTAAGTCTATATCAGCTTCTATTATAGACCTGTGCCAAATTTCAAAAGTGTATGTATGTTTGTATGTTTGTCCACGACTCCAAAAGTGTAAGTCCGATTTAAATAATTCTTTTTTTGTTGTACTAGGTATTGTTCAACTTAGGGAATGGTGCAAACTTCATCAAAATCGGTTCAAAAGTTTTTGAGATAGGGAATGTTATTGTGTATTATTATTAGACAGATGCAATATTTCTTCTCACATATCTCCGATACTTACTAGTCCGATTTAAGTAATTCTTTTTTTTTTGTTAAACTAGGTATTATTCAACTGAGTGAAAACTGTAAGTTTCATCAAAATCGGTTTATTAATTATCATACAGAGAGTTAAGTGTACTTAAATTAGTCTTTCACATGAAAAAATGGTGAAATAAAAAAACATAAACAGACTTCACTGGAGTCGGAGCACCTCAAAGCACCTCCAAGCGAAGACTTCATTGAAGTCGGTTTATGTTGTTATTCAAACATTTTTAAAATATTATAAGTATATCAAACTTTACGCAATAATAAGTAACTTATTATTAATTTATAATTATATTTATTCTTCTTGCGCTTGCATATCTGGGTCTCGGTCTATGTGGCGATATCCTCTGTTCACAACTGTCATTTGCCATGGACATGAGCCTGCACGAGATACGAAATAACTTTTGAATTTGTTGCGAATTGCGAAAGCGACTTGAGATGAATTGCCTCCAATAATTGGTAAATTTACTAGTCCCTCGTTCAATGTTTCTCTTAGATCATCTTGTGACCAATACGATGGGCTATTTGTCAAAAAGTTATGTAAACAGCATGTTGCCGCTACAACAATGTTGACATGTTCAGGAGTCATAGATAACCGCCTTTCATAAATTCTAAACCTTCTAGCTAATATACCAAAAGCATTTTCGCTGGTTCGGCGGGCCCTACTTAGTCGGTAGTTGAAATTTTTTTTTCTTCGTCCGTTAATTGATTTCCAGGATACGGTCTCATTAAATGTTTCTTTAGCGGAAAGGCTGCGTCTCCCACTATAACATGAGGCATAATTTCCTCGGTACCCGGCAGTGCCTTGTCATCAAGGTATATTTAATTTGTTTTGTGCCAATGATTTCCCCATTTCCGAATTCTTTCCAAGGCCGCCTATATCGAGTAGTGTAAATCTGTAGTCAGCATCCACTAAGGCCAACAAAACAATTGAAAATGTTTTTTTATAACAAAAATACTTCGAGCCACTATTTGCGGGGCATTCGATAACAACATGTTTGCCATCCAGCGCTCCAATACAATTAGGAAAATTCAATTTTTCCCAATATTTTCTTGCTATCTGTTTCCAAACCCCTTTGGAAGGTGTAGGTACTTTCATATTGTTCCATATCGCCGTGCAAGTCTCATAAACGATATATCTTACTGTTTTTTCTCCGAGTCGATAATTAAAAGCCAGCGACCTGAATGAATTCCCCGTGGCCAAAAACCTAAAACAAAAGCACATTTTATTAACCGACTTCCATAAAAAGAGGAGGTTCTCAATTCAATTCTATTTTTTTCTTGTGTGAATGTTACGCGATTTCTTCGCGAATAATGAAGTTGGAGCACCTCACTTCATCCATTGCCATAAGCGTAGAGTTCATTGAAGTCATTTCTATGTTTGTTGACTGATATTCTTTTTATTTTGTTCCAGCGGCAAATTGTAAAGAGAGATGGAAGAGAATTCGCGATAATTATCGACGCGCCAAAAAACTACGTCTAACGAAGAGTGGCCAGACAGCCACTTACATAAAACCAATTCGATTTGAAAAAGAACTGAGCTTTCTCTCTCCCTTTATATGTAATGACACACAACAAAATTTAACAAATTTGCCATCTTTGAGTGATGATGAACAAGTCCTGTCACCACGGTCAGCAACAGATTCACAAGCCATGTCACCACTATCATCAAACTCATCATCAGTCATGTCACCACCACCTATAAGTAGATCCCAAGTCAGTGAAACTGATTCGAGTAGGATCACCAAAAAGAAGAAGACAGACAGAATCTCTCAGTCGCCTCCACCGACACAAACTCTGTTCCAATCATACTTAGAAAAAAAGTATCGCTTAACCAAGGCCTATGGTACTATGGTAGATTTTTTCACAAACTTGGGGAAAACAGTCACAACATGCCCGAAAGATGTTCAGATACGGGTTAAGGGTGCGGTGTTTAAAATTGTGAACGATGCTGAGGCTGATTTGTTTTGCAGACAAGGTGATACAAATAATATATCGCATGCGAGTAGAGAGTCCCTAAATATGCAAACCATAAATCAACAGCCAGTTGCAGCCGTGATTTTAAGTCAAAATAATAAATTCTCGTCCATTCAACCTTTACGGACCTCTGGACAAGCATCATTTCAAGCATCACCTACTACGGCATCGATGCTATCTAACTCGTTACAACAAGTATATGAAGGACAAGTTTATAAGTACAAGAACATGATGTACAAGGTTCTGAAATCATGGAACAATTTCTGCATTTTCCAAAAAATAAATAATTGTTACTGTGTAATGTTAATGTTAACTTTATTGGGAATTACTAATAAATATGATTAATTATGACTAATTTTTTTTTATTGTCACATAAATAAAGTGGTTTATGTATTCATACAGGTAATAAACTATCTGAGTGCCAAATTTCATCCAAATCTGTTCAGCCTTTTTGCGTGATCGAGTAACACACCCATCCATCCAAACTTTTGTATTTATAATACTAGTTATAAAGACTACCGCCAAGCAATAGTGGTTTACCCATGCCCCTATTCGGGTATAGGACAGATTCTTAGATTGGAGGTAAAGCACGATCTCATTGTGTAAACAATAATTAATTATAATAAAATTATTATCAGATGTCAAAAAATCATAATTACCTGAGACAAATAGCAAGTCGTTCTTCTGGTTCAATTGGCCTTCGAAATTTTGTGGTTTGTTTCTGTAAATCTTCACGTAATGTTTCAAATTTTCCAAAACACATTCGAAAATACTCGAAGAATTTGACTGGATCTTTCTTCAAATCGTTAAACAAATGATGGTATTCACCAAATACATTTCTTTTCTGGCATATATCATGCACCCACACCTTGTGTACTCGTCGTCGTTTTTTATTTTTTTGCTCTTCCTCAAGAAGGATTTGAAACCATAACATCTCTTCGTCTGAGCTGTCCATGGTAGCGCGATCAGTCCAAGCACGAAAACACGTCTGTAAGATCAAATCCGCTTAGGCGGTCCGCCGCGCCCCGTACAGATGGACGCAAGAGCATCACAGAACCGCGGCCCGTTCCAATGCGACCCGCCCCGATCCGTCCCTAAAGGACGCCAGCCTTAGCGCTCGTTCAGACACGGCGGGAACCGCGCGGGTCTTATTTATATGAGTTAGTTAGTAATCGTTCAGACATAACCGCGCGGTTAATCAAGCCGCACGGTTACCGCAACCCAACCGCCAGAAAATAGAATCGCGCTGCTCCCGCGCGTTTCTATTACAATGGAGTCTTTACTTCGCGTTCAGTTGCGTTGCGGATACCGCGCGGTGAGCACGTCACTGTTCGTGAGTTCGCCATGGATCGTTTCGACACTGAACTATTTATTGATGAGGTGGAGAAGAGACCTGCAATATGGGACATTCAGTGTGATGATTACTCAAATAAAATTATCAAGAACCGAGCTTGGCAAGAGTTGGTGGAGATATTTGGAAATTGCGAAGACACGGTGGAAAAAAAGAATATTTTAAGTAAGTAGGTTTATTCACCAAAAAATAATTGACAGAATTATGTTATAATTATTGTTATGAAGCGTATATTATACTCTCCGTATTCTTTAGGTACTTAAATAAATATAAACAAACTTCGGCTGCTTTATGCAGACATTTCGAGCATTTTTTAAATGAAGGTCACAACGGTATTACCATATTTCGTTTGTTTACATTTAGTTATGTACCTAAACATTACAAGTACGGTATGTTAGTTGCAGCTTTATCTTTGTGTCTTGCCATGGAACACGCCCATCGTTCACAAAGTAATGAGCGAATTTATCTCTGATATTCAGAGATGACGGTGTCCCTCTTCCCGCATGCAAGGTATTGAGATTAGTCATGGGTGCATTATATAAAGTATCTTTAAATTTTAGACCATCTCTAGTCCGCACATAGTTATGTAGAACACAAGAAGCTTTTATTATATCTTCGGCAAAATCTATGTTTACATTTATAGGCCTATGAAAGATGCGCCATTTGTTCGCCAAAATACCAAAAGTGCACTCAATATTACGTCGGGCTCTCGATAACCTATAGTTAAAAATCCTTTTTTCATATGGTAAACATTTGCCTGAATATGGGCGCATTAAATTTTCTGCTAAGCCGAAGGCTTCATCTCCAACTATAACATAAGGCATTGGTGTTAGGTCTACATTAGATATTGGTTTAGGTGTTGGTATGTTTAATGATTTTTCTGTCAGGCGTTTATAAAAAACCGAATTTTTAAATATAGCAGAATCACTGCTTTTGCCATAAGCCCCAATATCAACATAAGTAAAGCAATAGTTGGCGTCGCAAAGTGCTAAGAGCACTATGGAAAAGTAATGTTTATAGTTATGATACAAAGAACCCGAATCAACAGGCTTTATAACTCGGATATGCTTGCCGTCTATAGCACCAATGCAATTTGGAAAATTTGCATATCTCTCAAAGTCTCGTGCTATTGTCTTCCAGATATCTTCAGTCGCTTCGGGCATGACTATGTTTATCAACTTATTCCACAATGATTTACATACTTCGCGGACAATTCCAGTAATCGTCGATTTTCCTAGGCGATAATTGTAGCTTAGTTCTCCAAATGAACAACCCGTACCAAGATATCTGAAACAAGAATATTATTAATAATGTTATTATTTTTAGGTACACAACTCCAAAAAAAATGGAAAAACATACGAGATTGCTACAATAAAGAATGCAAAAAAGAAAAAACAACTCCTTCTGGTTCAGGTGCTCGTAAAGGAGCCCGATATATGTATTTTTCAAGATTATCTTTCCTGCAGAATAGTGTAAGTAATAAAGACACTACAACTAATATTGAAGAACAGAATGAAAGGCAAAGTGAGGAGACAAGTGAACTAAACGCCAATGCAACCGAAGCCACTGAAATACGTCCCCCTAAACGTAAGAAAACACAAGTGCCAGAAGAAAAAAATAGCTGTTTTAATAGAAAAAAGTATCGAGTCACGAAAACATTTTCAGAATGAACTTCAAGAAAATAGTATTACCAAGCAAGATGACGACAAACTCTTTTGTTTGTCGTTATATAAAGAACTCAGAAAAGTACCAGAAAATAGGCGTTTAGCAACCAAAATTGAATTACTTCAAGTGATACAAAAAGGACAAAGCTTACCACCCCCTGTTCGCTACAATACTCAGCAGATCACACCTACGTATTGGCAAGGACAACAGTATACAAGCCCGCAAGGATATTTTACTACATCTGGATCATCTCCTCCTGTTCCGGCACCGTCACCGTCACCATCGCAATTTAGTTCTGGCTCTCAGTCCTCTACAGTTATAGAAAATATTTATGCTGATTTTGAAGAACAATAAATAAATCTTACCTTAAAGTTATTACGAGTTTCTCTTCCGGTGACACGCTTGGCCTCAAATGCGTTTCAGAGCATGAAATATCTTGCCTGATCAGTTCAATTAGTTCATCAAAAGATTTTATTGACATTCTCAAATAGTCATAAAATTTGTTATCATACATTCTTAATTTGGGATATAATGTTACGAACTGACCATGTACTAGTCGGTCACGTAATATTGGATGCACCCGCCTTTTTCTTTTCTTTTTTTTAAGGAGCAACCACAGTAAACACACTTCTTCGTCGACCTCCATTTTGAAACTGACGCTAACCCGCACGAAATCGCATACTAACCGCGCGTGTCTGAATAGCTTCACAATTTTGCGGTTTGAAACCGCATGATTCCCGCATGTCTGAACGCAGGCTTAAGAGTGAACCCACACAGGCGGCGCGGCGCCTGAGCGGCGCCGCTGCGGTTTTCTACATACAAAAATGCATTGTAGCCACATGGCGCCGCACATACGTAGATTTTACTGATTTAGGCGGCCAAAAGTCAATTTTTAAAAATTAGTATCTGATTAAATTAACAATTACTTGAGTTAGTACACAGTTCTAGGAAAAATATGACACCCCTCCCACCCCTTATCGATGCGCGAGAGTCAATCCTCAGGTAGTCGGAATTCGATAGTCGCTTAACGTGTACGTGTCTGTTCTCGGCGCTCCCAAACTTGCAACTTTTCCAAAGTCCATAATTATTTTGAATCAGATTGTTTTTAAGTGACTGTGATGGATTGCGATAATTCAGGTAAGGAACAATAATTTTCGATACTAATTTACATAATTATAGTTTTATTTGATAAACTTTTTAACTGTCAAAAATGACCCTGTTAAATATGTTTATTTTTGTATTAGTTAATTTTCAAAAGGTCTTTTAAAGTACTTCAGTGTTTGTCCCTGTACTAATTTATTTTGTGTTCAATATTTAACATATTACGCTATATAATGACAAAAAAATTAGCCGCGGAAAACCGCGCTTTTTCAATTGAGGAGCATTTGAAACTTTTGAGTCGAAAGAAAGCAAAATGTCATATTTGTGCTTTTTGATATTAAATCAATTTTATTTTTGTTTTAGGTCAGTCTAGTGCCTCGGGTACTAAAATAGTAAATATTTGTTTGATCAAATACAAGCACAAAATTTACCAACTTTAAGTTAAAAACTAGATTTTTATGAAAATTATCTTACTACGTTATGGAGAAACTGAAGACGGTAAAAAAGTGTTTGAAGCAAAGATTTTCTTATGTGAAATCACAAATCAAACAAAGATGGTTGAAAGCCAACAAACACGAAGATGATTTTCTTAAAAACAACCAATCTTGGTTAGAGGGAACATTCAAAATTCCAGTAGTATCGCCTTCCCCACACGGCCGACCTTCAAAAACTTTTGGAGAGTTAAGTGAACGAAGCAAGCGAAGGAAAACTGAAGAAGTTCGCGCTTCTATAGATGTCAAAGTCATTGTGCACGCTGCACAATCGGTTTTGCAAACTAGTGGACACAGAGATGCCTCGAAAATTCTAAAAGATATCACGAACTCTCCAACACGAGCTAGTAAATATAGAAGAGCCTATTCTAAAGTGAATGACGAGATACTTCCGCTAACACCTCTGCAAGCACTTCGGATGTTTGTGGAAGCCGACCTTACTAGACGGCAATACGAAATAATAAGGGCAACAAACCCAAAATATTACCCTTGCTATGACCTTTTGTTAAAAGCGAAACAACAATGTTATCCGCCAAAAGAATCCCTAAGGATCACGGCTACCTGTGCAGAAAGCAACTTACAATGCCTAATGGACCTTACTGTGAAACGCTTATCAATTTTCCTAGAAGAGGTGCTAATTACGCTTAACAAAGAAGAAAGGAAATCGCTAATGATTATTTGTAAATGGGGTTGTGATGGCTCTCAACAATCCAGGTTCAAACAAAATTTTAACAATGAGACCGAATGTGATGGAAATATGTTTATGAGTTCTTTTGTACCTGTGCGCATTGTTTGTGGAAAAGAAGGCAGTAAAATAGTTTGGCAAAATCCAACACCATCCTCTCCGCGATTTTGCCGTCCTATCCGATTCCGGTATTTGAAAGAATCCATAGATGTAACGAAAGACGAGATAAGTTACGTGAAGGATTATGTAAAGAAGCTGAATAACACCAATGTTACGTTACAAGACAAGGAATTTATATTTGGGCACACACTAAAAATGACAATGGTTGACGGAAAGGTGTGTAACGCTGCCACAGATACTAAATCAACCTCTCAGTGCTACATCTGTGGAGCTACCTCGAAGAGCTTCAATGATTTGAACAAAAGGAGTGCTGTAAGCCCTTCTGTTTTAGAATTCGGCTTGTCTATATTACACGCTAGAATTCGGCTTTTTGAAAGCATAATTCATTTAGCGTACAAATTGCCAGTTAAGAAATATAGAGAAAGGAAAACTGAAGAAGAAAAGGCATTGGAAGCACAACGAAAGTCCGAAATCCAAGAGAGGTTTCGTAATGAAACCGGACTACTCATTGATATGCCAAAGGCTAACTTTGGCAATACCAATGATGGCAACACTAGCAGGAGATTCTTTGAAAACCCTGAATTAGCTGCTGAGATCACAGGGATTAGCTATGAACTGATCTATAGGTTGAAGGTTCTATTAGAAACAATATCGAGTGGTCACGAAATTGACATAGCAAAATATGATGAATATGCATATGATACCGCAAAATTATACGTAGAACTATATGGGTGGCACCCAATGACTCCGACCATGCATAAAATATTGATGCATGGTGGACAAATAATTGAAAATTCCATACTTCCTATTGGCCAGTTATCGGAAGAGGCAGCAGAAGCCAGAAATAAACACTTCCGATCGTATCGGCTTAACTTCGCTAGAAAGTTTTCAAGAGAGGAATGTAATTTAGATGTATTTAATAGGCTTTTATTAAGTTCAGACCCTCTAATTAGCTGCATGAGAGAAATAAAGAAACTTTCACGCAAAGCATTCCTCCCTGAAACAATAGGACTATTGATGTCTGCCGAACCAAATAGAGAGCTGATGGAAGAATGTTCCGAAGCTGAAGATGATGTTATTTAATTATAGTTATGTTATTTTATATTTAGTGCATGCATTTTTACGTTGTAATAGAGAAAAAGTATATTTTTTGTATTTGCCCTAAAAATTGCTATTTCTTGTGAAAAAAAATGTGTAACTATAAAAATAAAGATATGATTTTTTTTAAACTTTTTTTTTACCCTATATATCGTATGTTTAACCAAAAAACGCCATAAAATATTTTTGGCCGCCTAAATCTTTAAAATCTACCTATGTGCGCCGTGCGGTGTGCTCCGGCGCCGCTCCGCGCGCGCCTCGGAATCGAGATGAGGCGGGGAGGGGTGTAAGCAGAGCGGAGCCGGAGCGGCGCCGCTCGCAGTTGTTTGTTTGCGCAGCATAGGGAAAGACGCATGCTGGATTAAGTACGATCACGTAACCTGTACCTATCAAAATGAGTACCAGTGAGGAAAATATTGACTTGGACTACCTCATTTCTTTAGTTCAAGAACGGGAAGTACTGTGGGATACGTTTCATGTGGATTTTAAAAACAATAATTTAAAAGCGAAGGCATGGGCAGAAGTTAAAAAAAAAAAATTCCAGAATATGATAGCTACGCTCCCGATCGAAAGAACAAAATTGGTGAGTCCTTATTTTTCTTCATACTAGTAACATAACTAAATTTTCTTTAATTGCCACTTCAAAGATCCTGTAATGCTCATAAAATAGTTTCCAAATTCATCTCTAATACCATTAGCTGCTGTCAATTCTTCATTTTGGGGTTGGAGAGAGTGAAACTCATCACAAATTATCGCCAATTTATCTTTTTGACGAACACCTTCCCGATCGGCCACAAAATTGTGTAGGACACAACATGCTTTTACAATGGCAGTAGCAAAATCATAGGATACGTTTATCGGTCTGTGAAAAATGCGCCATTTGTTTGCCATGATTCCAAAAGCACATTCGACATATCTTCTTGCCCTGCTAAGACGATAATTGAATACCTTTTGTTTTACATCGAGATTTTTACCACCATAAGGACGCATAACATGTTTGCTTAATCCAAAAGCTTCGTCACCCACTAACACATATGGGATTGGTCTATTAAAACCACATAGTGGCTGGGGATCAGGCAATGGCAGCTTCTCGCAAATCATTAACTCGTACAGTTTTGAGTTTTGAAAAACAGTTGAATCGCACTCTTTTCCGTATGCGCCAATGTCGACAAAAGTAAATTTATAGTTAGAGTCCACAACAGCTAGCAACACCATAGAAAAAAAAGATTTGTAATTAAAAAAGAGGGAGCCACTATTAGCAGGATTACACATGCGTATATGCTTTCCGTCGATGGCCCCGATGCAACGAGGAAAATATGTTCTGACATCAAAATCAGATGCTATTTTTTGGAATCGGGCTGTTGTCAGTTCAGGGATGTTGTCACGAAGATGTTTCCATATAGCTTCGCATACTCTCAATATCATACATGCAATCGTAGATTTCCCCCGTTTAAATTTGAATTCTAAATCTTGAATCGTATTTCCGCTTCCTAGGTACCTGTAACAAAAACATTTTAAGATTATTAAATAAAAGATATATAAAACAGTACTCACTCAGGGGTAGATGCTTTAAAAAATATATATGTTTTGAATCACCCCTTGAAAGTGACCACATACTGGTGTTAGTTTGTAGTCACTTTTTAGAGGTGATTCAAATACATTTTATTTTTCCCAAAAAAATATGATTCGAAATAAGAAAAAAATATTTTGCCTTCTCATGCATAATCCGCAATCAGTCTGGGAGTGCTAATTTTTTTTTCTTATTTGACCGACGACCCATGTTTATTCGGCAATATTTTCCCTTATATTTATGAAATGCATTTCTGAAGTTTTCGATTTAAGGCTCTAGTTACGCATGTATAGGATCTTAAAAAAAAGACGCGATAAACCTACAAATATACATTTAATATTTGATTTTCATTTCAGGTTGTGAAAAAGTGGAAAAATGTCAAGAACACCTTTTTCAACCATTTAAAAAAATTAAAGAAGCCTCGAGATCCGGCTCAGCCGCTAAAAAGCTTACAAAATATCATTATTACAATCAGCTATTATTTTTAACCAAAATAGCACAGAATGCCACGGACGATAGTTTCAACTTAGCTGATGAATCGACCATGAGTTCTACAGATGATGTGCCTGTACCTGGGCCGTCCCGCTATGTTCCTGTCACCCGGAAGAGAACATTACAATTGGATGATTTTGAAAAAGATACATTAGATGCATTAAAAGCTCCTAAGGAGAAGGAGAATCGCCACTTGTCCTTTTTTAAAGGCATACTGCCGTCTATAGAATATTTTACCGAACTTCAGACCCTCACTTTCCAAAGTAAAGTTTTACAACTAATCACGGAAATGCGCTATGGACAAACGACTCCACATTCGTCCTTTGCGTTAGAAGAGCAATTATCACACGGGTATCAAACCCGAAATTACCAAAGTACGGGTACGTACAGTTCAATAAACTCAAATTCTGATGTACAGGGTGGGCCAGAATAAAGTTCACTTTCCCTTGTCAAAAAAAACCGTTGCTCGCGGCAGGTAGCGGGGTGCGCGGGGTCTGATCGGTTGCCGCGCCTCTCGCATTTTTAGTCGCCATGAGTCCGTTCACGGGTGAGCATCGCGCGTTCGCTATTCAAGCGTTTTACGAAAATGGTCGTTCTTATATTGTTGCGCGGCGTAAGTTCAGAGTTAAATTTAATTTACGAAGTATCCGCCAGTGTCCTAGCACTCAGTTACTTAAGCAATGGCTAAAGAGGTTCCAAGAAACTGGTTCGACGCTTCCTAAGAAACATCGAGGTCGTTCCCGCACAGTACGCACAGTGCAAGCGATTGAAGAGGTTAATCAATCTGTTGAGCAAAATGCGGAACTCTCTACACGGCGACGTTCGGCAGCTATGGGAATTTCAAGAAGCAGTTTACGACGAATTTTACACGATTTAAAGCTTCATCCGTATAAAATCCAATTAGTCCAGCAACTCAACCCTGATGACCATACAAAAAGAGAGAGATTTTCTTCCATCATGTTAGAGCGGTTTTCCAACTTCGGGAACATCCTTTTCTCAGACGAAGCCCATTTTCACCTGAGCGGATTTGTAAATAAACAAAATTGCCGTTATTGGAGCGCTGAACAGCCTTCACGCAAACATCAAAAGCCTCTTCATTGCCAGAAAGTGACGGTTTGGGCAGCGGTTTCAGCTAGAGGGCTCATTGGGCCTTATTTCTTCGAAAATTCTAGCGGCCAAGCGATATGTCAAAATACAGAGCGATATGTCAAAATGCTAAAAGATTTTTTAAGACCAACTCTTGCTGGGCTGCAGGAGTACAACTCCCTGACTTGGTTCCAGCAGGATGGCGCCACCTGCCACACGTCTAATGCCAGTATGGAGGTCGTAAAGGAGATGTTCCCCGGTAAAGTGATCTCTAAGAGGGGTGATATCGAGTGGCCACCACGAAGCCCCGACTTGTCTCCACCGGATTTTTTTTGTGGGGATACCTCAAAAATAACGTTTACTCCAATAAACCAGAGACAATTACCGCCTTGAAAGAAAACATTCGAACGGAAATGGCGGCTATATCAACAGCAACGTGCCAGCGCGTTTTTGAAAATTTTAAACACCGCTTGGAAGAGTGCTCCCGACGAGAGGGAGCACATCTAGATGATGTTGTTTTCAAAAAATAAATTATAATAATGTTACATTAAGTTACTTTTTAAATAAATTGTTTTAGTACTATCAGTCTTTTTTTATAAAGGTTTCAAAAGTGAACGTTTACTCTGGCCCACCCTGTATTTCAATCTCCAAATCAAGGTTCTGAAGTGTCTCAAAATAGCGAAGAGATTGAATATGATTTTGCAAGCTTGTAAGTGATAATATTGCCCTGAAGTTGATTTGAAAATCTATTATAATATATAAAACAAAGTCGTGTGTGTTACACCATTTGTACTTAACTCGAGAATAAAGCAAGTGGAAAAAATAAAAGATTTTCATTACTTACCTCAAAGTGATTCCCATCATTTCTATTGGCTCCACTGGATTCCTCATATTAGTATACTGTTTCCGTATATGTGGCTCTAAGGATTGCAATAAACCTTCAAAAGTCGATACACTCATTCGAAAAAAATTGTAAAACCTCTTTTCGTCTAAAACCAACTCTTGATATTCTTTAAAGAAAAAAAGTCCGTCACTATTCCTCAAGGCTATAAATGGACTGATCCAGTGTTTTCGTATGATTCTACGTCGATTTCTTCGGTGGCGAAGTAATAAGAGCAGCAGCACACGTCTTTCCCGATCCATTGTTATTACAGACTGTCGCGTAGCGATGGGCAACCCCTCATTTTGCCGCCGCTGCGGCGCCGCCGCGGCTCCGTAGAACGTTGCGACGCCGCTCTGCCCGTGTGGTCGCCAGCGCGGCGAAATGGCTTGCGGTGCGGCGCCGCACCGCCCGTGTGGTTCGGCTCTAAGAAATAAATTATATGTTTTGTTATTTAATGTCATTTGTATTCAGTCCTAAAGTACTACTGTTTAGGTCAACCCTAACCGAAGACAAAATACCGGATCAAGAAATAACAGAAGAGCCTTTGAGTTTCAGCAGAACAAGGCCTTTGATGGAAATTGGGCTGAAGGAAGGGAGTATGAAGATCGTCCCTCTAAGCCCAGAGGACAAACAGCCCGTAGTGCTAATTGGAAAGAGAAGATGCAAGAGAAAAAGAAAGTCGAAAAGAAAGATGATCCTTCGACCTCTTACGATTTCCGCTCAAAAGAAAGAAGACACTGCTCTGCGAAATTAGTAATTTGTGACAACCCTGATTCTGGAAACAGGTGTTTGGGATCAAACACGGTTATCAGCGCCTTGATCAGTTTCAAAAACGGCATTCTGTAAAATTTGGTTTCAAAGTAGGCAATCTGTAAAATTAAAATTTAATTTGTGACTCTTAGAATATAAATAAAGATATAATAGGATTTTAACTAGATCTGTTACTTATTTAATATGCTATTTGAATTTTTTTTGTAATCGCAAGGGTAATGTAAAGACAATAAGACGTTTTTTTTATTTAACAACATTCAAAAAAAAGTCAGATTGCCGGCTTTGAAACAAGTCGACTCACATTCAGTGAACTTTGCATAC
The DNA here is from genome assembly GCA_951640565.1 of Petrophora chlorosata. Classification (NCBI taxonomy): domain Eukaryota; kingdom Metazoa; phylum Arthropoda; class Insecta; order Lepidoptera; family Geometridae; genus Petrophora; species Petrophora chlorosata. The sequence continues at coordinate 10,157,495 of OX621203.1, read as the reverse complement.
AGCAATTAGTGACTTACAGTCGCATTTCACATACAGTGAACTTTTACATACAATTTTAACGTCTGTGACACCGTAGTGAGTTTTCACACACAGTGAACTCCTATAAAATAACAATCAATTATCAAACTATCAGTGACAATTACTCAGTGCGTTCTTGGACTACATTAGATTGCAGTGATTATCATTTCTGTGAGCTAATAAGCTCTGGGAATACCTTTATTCGAGTGGCAGCGCTTGCAGCAGCTTGTCGCAGACAAGCGGCATAAGGACTTAACTTGTATCCTGTTACCAAGTAAGATCGTTCCTTTATAACTAATATCATGGAGAAGTCAAACATCAAATATCAAGAAGACACTCTGGAGTCGATCAAACAGATCGATCGTAATTTTAGCAAGGATTCGGCATCATTCGGTGAATATATCGAAAATCGACTTAACAAGATCGATAAACTGTGGGCAGAATTTCAATCGGTGAATGATATGTTGTCTAGTTACGAATCAATAGAACACCCATATTTTTCGGAAAACCAATTTGAGAAAGCTAAGAAGTATGTCGAGTCTGTGAGACAGAAAATAACATCGTTCCTGTGCAGTACAGTTTTGGTGAGTGCAGGAGAGGACGAACCAGGTCCGTCGCGAACAACACAGATGCGACCAAGCACTCCTAAGACACCCATTGCACCGGCAGTGACGCCGACAGCTTTGGCGACACCATTAGTAGAGCAACTTACGTTACAGCGTACCAACTTTCGAGCATTTAAACGGCTGACAAGAAGTATAAATGTAGACGAAATTAATGTAAAGTGAGAGTTGGAAGATGAATTAAGAAGTTTACAGTCTCGTTGGAAAGTCATTGACTCACTACATTTACAAATTCATAACGTCTTACAAGAGTCCGATCCTAATTACGAGGAGGAATTCTACTATTACGGAGATTCATTCAAAGTATTAGGAGAGCTCTAAATCAAAAATTAGCATCCACAGCTCACCTTCAGCAGTCTACACCACAGCTAGAAATACCTGTGTTTACTGGTAGGCATTGTTGCATGACATTTGAACATTAAGTTTTTTCGGTGTAAAACGCCTCCGGGAGGGGTGCATCTTGTTGATCGGTCGTAGGACAGCCCGCAGGGGCTGTGCTGGTGTACATTCAACGCCGGCGACGCCAAGAAAGGTCAGCAAAATGCATTCTTCACTGAGTAAGTTAGGCACCATTACTTACGTTATTTTTCAATAGAAAGAATTGTTTTTGCCACGAGTTGTTGTTGCGGGTACATTCCTTGAGCATTGAACTTAGGCAACATATCCATTGCTTGGGGATTTTCTTCGTAAATATCACATATTTAGTAAACTCAAATTTAATTAACATTTGTTGTTATTACTAGCCTAGTCATTATGACTTTTGACAGTAACGACAGCTGTCATCGAGTTGCCATAAATAATAATATTGATCGATTCGTTAGAGCATTGCCAGAAAGAAGCGTCAAGCAATGCGAGAAATCCTGTTGTACGCTCAAACATAAAAAACCGATAAGAAATCTTTGTTAAATTGTTAGAACCTTTAAAATTTGTTTAGTCTTTCAGCTTTTCTAGCATAGTAGTAGAATCTCCTAATTAACAGTTATTCGTTGTTTTTCACAGGCTTTATTGCCTTAGAATTAGAAATTTCAGGGTTTTACCAGCCATGGTATGTCAGTCAAGTTTGACAGGTTGATGTGTTCGTGTCTGGAACACCACGTTTTGACGTTTGTCTACGCTCTGAGAATCCAATCTGTCAAAGGTCTTTTCAACTAGCGTCCCGGCGTCGAAAATACCGGCTCCCAAGAATTTCGAGAAAGAATAGAAAAGAAAACATCGCGGAGTTCGGACGGATGGCGTCGCGGCCGACATGCGCCCAGGCAGAAAAATGGCGTGCCCAACTGCGCCGTATTTTGTGGAGCGGCAGATTGCCGCTCCAAAGTTAAGGTCCTAGGTATCTCCTCGCCGATGACGGGTGTACCTACTTCCACCGGGACCGCCGATGGGTGACGTTCCCCATTTTTTTCTTTTTGTTTTCACCTCAAAACATATCAATTTAAATTTAACGCGACTGCGCTGACGCCACATGTCGCTAGTCGACGATCGCTCCGGGCCAGCTGTGTTCCAATAGCCAGCGGATGCCTCAATAGTAGTCTAATGTATTAGAAAGGTTAAACAACCTACGAACCGGCATGGGAAGGGCCCATCTTCATGTCCGGAACACTATGTAACATAGAATATTAAGAAAGCTTATTGCAGCAATAGAATAAATAGAACTAAATAGAAAAGAATAGAACTTTAAGAATAATTTAATTGTAAAAAACTAACCCTAAATTTAAGAACATAAAATTAGAATATTGTTAAATAAATAGAAATTTGAGGTGAATCTCATTGTTATTATTCACCTCCCAGTTGTAAGGACTGGTGGCGCCCCTTTAGAAGGGACCCTGCCTCGATTATTGGTTACACCGGTATGTAACATCCCCCTAGCTAACGAACACACCGCTCGTCCCTAGGCTAGCCGGCAGAAAAGGTGCGTACCGCGTTTAGCGCGCAGCATAAAATGACGCCTAGCAACGTGTGGCCCGGTATTACTGGAACATCATCGAGGTTGGTCTCATTTGTAGAATAATAACTTGTTTTGACAAACATAGAATTGACAATTTCTGACAAAATGTCTGAGTTAAAGATGAACTTCAGACATCTCCTTAGCGATGAGCTCAAGTATGAACTCAGAATCAGAGGGCATCTCAACATCAGAACAGTTGCTGACATGCGAGCCAAGATATCTGCTCTGTCAAAAACATCACGTTTGGAAATTGTTCTCAACCCATCTGAGCTCGACGTAGAATCAGAAGTAGAAGTCTGCGAGGACAAATTGAATGACATTAGTCAGGCAGTGTCGTCAGGAGAATTAACTCCTTCTCAGAAAGAAAGGTTTGCTTCCCGTGTGATACACATTCAACTCAGGCTATGTCGCCTAGTGACTAACGATCAAGAACTCCAAGATAGAATCATAGTGCTCAAGAAAGATTGTGAGAGCATTATTAACATGTTGAACATTGGTGTTATAGGAACAGTTGGTGTGTGCTATGCAGAGGAACCGGCAACCGTAGAAGCGACTCCGTTGAGCAGTGGTCCCAGCACTTCGACTGCGACTGAGAGGACAGTGACAACTCAGGACTCTTCAGTTGGCACAGGTGAGCTGCGGATTACCATTGACCCATCACGTAATGTTTCCAACTGGAACATAAAATATTCAGGTAGGGATAGCAAGATAGGTTTGCATGCATTCCTCGAGAAGATTGATGAATTAAGCATCTGTAAAAATGTAAGTCAATCAGAATTACTAAGAAGCGTCTATGATTTATTAGAAGGTAGTGCAGCAGAATGGTACCGTTTCTATGGCAAACATCATTTGACATGGAACGACTTTGTTACCGCTTTGAAAGAAGAGTTTTTACCAATTTCATACAATAGAAAAACTCTTAAAGAAATCTATAATAGGACACAACATCCATCAGAAAGTGTGATATCGTATATTTACACTATGAAGAAATACTTTGATAGGTTAGACACACACATACCAGAAAAGGAACAGGTAGAAATTATTAAAGATAACCTAGCTCCTTATTATAAATCTAAGGTATTTTGTGACACATTTGCGAATGTGGACCAGTTGCGTATGAAATGTAAGGGGATGGAAGACATGAAGTTAGAGTGTGCGACACATGTTAACCCCTCGACCACCAACTCGAACTCATTACACATGGACTTGTGTTATAAAACAAAAACCTTTCATAACAATAGAAAGAATATAGAAACCGTTCAAACATCTAAAACTATACGCGCCGTTTGTAGCAAATGTAAAAGACAGGGTCACGTAGAAACAGAATGTAAATTTGATGGGACGATCCATTGCTATGGCTGCGGAAGGCAAGGGGTCACAAGACCGCGCTGTGAGAAGTGCAATCCCCAGAATCAGAACAAACAGAATAATAATTTAAACTCGGGCGGAGCCTCTCACGACGGGATTGGGTGAACCAGCCGTATCAAAGTCGTAGTAGTGGTGAGATAACCTACAAGAATGTAGAGTCAAATGGTAGAGTCACAGAAAATAATAAATCTAGAGTCAGAAATAATAAAGTAGAACACCAAAAAATTCAAGAAGTCTACTTTAACCCTATGCCAGGAGAAACCAGACCTTTTCTGGAAGTATCCATTTTCGGTAAAAAATGTAAAGGATTGTTAGATTCCGGTGCGATGATTAGCGTCATCAGTGGTGTTGCTTTTCGTACCCTTGAGCGTTATGGAGCTACGTTGAATACATCTGAACGCGCGCCCATAACTACAGCCAACGGTTCAATGAGTGTCGCCGCTGGTTACTCACATCTGGACATAGAATATAAAAATTTAAGTCACAGAATAAAATTTTTAGTAGTTGAAGAAGTTAGAACCCCAATCATTTTAGGCATAGACTTTTGGAAAATATTTAATATCGGTAGAGACGTTTTGCGATTTATAGAAGTAGGTAGTTTGAATCATCAAAATTGTTTCGTAGAATCAGGATCTCTACAAGCCGCTAGCGACTTAACCCCAGAACAGTTAACACAGCTTAACACACGTATAGAAAATTTTAAGAAATTAACTTTAGAATGCGGCCTGAACAAGACCGATCTGGTTCAGCACACGATCAACACGGGCGATCACCCGCCGGTTTTGGCTTGTCCTGACTTCACAAAAGAATTTATAATACAATGTGATGCCAGTGACAGAGGTATAGGTAGCGTCCTCACTCAAAATATTGACGATGTAGAGAAGGTTATAGCGTATGCTTCGCGTAGTCTCACTGCAGCAGAAAGGAATTACTCAGTGACAGAGAAAGAATGTTTAGCCGCGTTATTCAGCGTAGAAAGATTTAGGTGTTACGTTGAAGGTCAGCCCTTCACAGTAATTACCGATCACGCGTCTCTACAGTGGTTACTGAGCATTAAATCTCCTAGCGGTAGGTTGGCCAGGTGGGCTATGCGACTCATGCAATACAAATTTGATATTAAACACAGAAAAGGACATTTGCACGTCGTACCTGACGCTCTTAGCCGCTTAGAAGTAGAATCAGTAGAAGAGATTAATTATCCTTCAGGAGACGCTTGGTATGATAACTTGTTTGAAAATGGTAGAAAATTTCCACAACGCTTTCCCAAATTTAACATTATTGAAGGAAGGTTATATAAATTAATTAAAAGTAAATATGCATTAGAAAATGACACTTCATGGAAATTAGTTGTACCTCTACAAAGTAGAGCTAGAATTTTATTAGAAAATCATGATCAGCCAACAGCAGGACATTTTGGCATTAGTAAAACCGTAAAACGCATAGCTCTACGATTTTACTGGCCAAAATTACTAAAAGATGTCAAAGAATATGTGAGAAAATGTGAAGTCTGTTTAGCTAACAAATCAACAAATAAAGCTAGACCCGGACTCATGGGACAACCCAAGCGGGTCAGCAGACCATTTGAAACTATGTCGATAGATTTACATGGCCCCTTACCAAGGTCTAAGAAAGGTAATACATTTGTGTTGGTAGTAGCAGACTATTTTTCAAAGTATGTTTTCCTATTTCCAATAAGAAGAGCAGTCTCTACCACCATAAATCAGAAGTTAGAAGAATTTGTTTTCCTTGTACACGGAGTCCCTAAGAATTTAATATGTGATAATGGAAGTGTGTTTACATCTAAAGAATTCAAAGAATTAATAGAAAGGTACAAGATACCCAACTTATTCTACACTGCCGTATACACTCCTCAGGTGAACCCGGTAGAACGTGTTAACCGAGTTCTAGGTGACGCGATTTCATCATTTCTTAAGAATGATCATAGAGAATGGGACCTTCACTTACCACATATTCAGTCTGCGATGAACAACAGTGTGCATGAAGCCACTGGATTTACTCCATTTTTCGTTGTGCATGGTAGAGAAATAGTTTTGGATACGGAGCATTATAAATTTAACACATTTGATCAACAGGATTTAAATTTCCCAGAAAGGAAAGATTACGTAGGATCATTACAAGAACTCAAAAACGTATTTATGAAAGTGAAAGAGAAATTAAATTCTGCGTATGAAAGAGGGAAACGTTTGTATGATAGAAGAAAGAGAGAAGTTAGTCTAAATGTTGGTCAGGTTGTGTGGAAGAAAGATTACACTCTATCCAAAGCTAGTGATAATTTCGCAAGTAAATTAGCACCTAGAAACATTAAATGTGTAATAGAAGAGAAAGTTAGCCCCTTAATTTATCGTCTCCGAGCGATTAATGGAAAGAAGTTAGGGTTGACTCACATTAAGGACATAATCCATATAAATCCAGAATAGAATAGAGTACTAGATTAGTGTAAAGTTTAAATAGGTTAATTTAGGCATAGATAGGCATAAAAATAATAAGGAAAAATAAAAATATTAAAAAAAAAGTATATAATAATACCTAAATATTTTAGTAAAATACAAGTAAAATAGTAGATAAATAAATAAAGTTTTCAAATCAAATTTACAGTATTTCAGCAAAATAAAATAAAAGGAAAGGAAAGATCAAGGATATTTTAATTGATGAGAGTGAAAGACAGATGGAATAATATGGAATAGTATGGAAGGTAACAAGTACTGTGTAAGAAGTGTGATTGAATGGAAAATAAGGTGAAGGATGTAAGAGGGATTTTATTACAAGAATAATTTATGTTAGAAAGAACTTATAAAATTCTGGTGTGGCTGGAGATTGAGAGAGAGAGTGCTTTGAATTTTCTTTTAACTTTATTATTTTATGCAAGTGGTTCCACTGAACAATAGCCCCCTATCCACTGAACAATAGCTCCCTATCCACTGAACACTAACCACACACTCATTTAATAAATGTTAACAAACATACATATTGTGTCAATTAAACTCATATGTTGTAAATATAGTGCACTAATAGATAACAACAGTTAGGTAACTGTTGTAAGCAGTTAGGTCTAGCTTTAGGTAATATAGTTTTAGTAAACTTAACATTAGGTAAGTTAAGCGCATTAGTTAGGTTTTTTCAATGCTCATAAGCATATGTTATCCTATGCGGCAAGTCCGTTAAGAACATTAGTTCGTATTAAATATAAATACAAACATGTTAAAACTTAGTATTTTAGGTATGGTAGTTATAGCTTCACAATGCTAATTAGCATACTTATTCAAAACTGCCAGACAGTTATATACACCTACGGGTGTGAGAAATAAATGCAAACAGAAGATGTTGGTTAGAACTTTATTTTTTCAAGTTACAATAGTGCTTGAATAGAACTATTTTAGAATTAGAACAAACTTTTTCAGAATAAGAATTCAGTAGTGAAAGCTAAACATTATAAGGGTCCATTGGTACTCTACAGCTCACTCTGTAGAAACTTAATTGTTTCTTTGTGTTATTTTATCACAATAACATTGTTTCAGAAAAGAATATGGTCCAGTTGTCACTGTCGCCACAGAATATAGTATTGTTTACTGGTTTCGTTCGCGAACTTATACTTCTCGTTGTTCATAGTAATTTCGCTCTTGTCGGAGGGGTGTTGTTGCATGACATTTGAACATTAAGTTTTTTCGGTGTAAAACGCCTCCGGGAGGGGTGCATCTTGTTGATCGGTCGTAGGACAGCCCGCAGGGGCTGTGCTGGTGTACATTCAACGCCGGCGACGCCAAGAAAGGTCAGCAAAATGCATTCTTCACTGAGTAAGTTAGGCACCATTACTTACGTTATTTTTCAATAGAAAGAATTGTTTTTGCCACGAGTTGTTGTTGCGGGTACATTCCTTGAGCATTGAACTTAGGCAACATATCCATTGCTTGGGGATTTTCTTCGTAAATATCACATATTTAGTAAACTCAAATTTAATTAACATTTGTTGTTATTACTAGCCTAGTCATTATGACTTTTGACAGTAACGACAGCTGTCATCGAGTTGCCATAAATAATAATATTGATCGATTCGTTAGAGCATTGCCAGAAAGAAGCGTCAAGCAATGCGAGAAATCCTGTTGTACGCTCAAACATAAAAAACCGATAAGAAATCTTTGTTAAATTGTTAGAACCTTTAAAATTTGTTTAGTCTTTCAGCTTTTCTAGCATAGTAGTAGAATCTCCTAATTAACAGTTATTCGTTGTTTTTCACAGGCTTTATTGCTTTAGAATTAGAAATTTCAGGGTTTTACCAGCCATGGTATGTCAGTCAAGTTTGACAGGTTGATGTGTTCGTGTCTGGAACACCACGTTTTGACGTTTGTCTACGCTCTGAGAATCCAATCTGTCAAAGGTCTTTTCAACTAGCGTCCCGGCGTCGAAAATACCGGCTCCCAAGAATTTCGAGAAAGAATAGAAAAGAAAACATCGCGGAGTTCGGACGGATGGCGTCGCGGCCGACATGCGCCCAGGCAGAAAAATGGCGTGCCCAACTGCGCCGTATTTTGTGGAGCGGCAGATTGCCGCTCCAAAGTTAAGGTCCTAGGTATCTCCTCGCCGATGACGGGTGTACCTACTTCCACCGGGACCGCCGATGGGTGACGTTCCCCATTTTTTTCTTTTTGTTTTCACCTCAAAACATATCAATTTAAATTTAACGCGACTGCGCTGACGCCACATGTCGCTAGTCGACGATCGCTCCGGGCCAGCTGTGTTCCAATAGCCAGCGGATGCCTCAATAGTAGTCTAATGTATTAGAAAGGTTAAACAACCTACGAACCGGCATGGGAAGGGCCCATCTTCATGTCCGGAACACTATGTAACATAGAATATTAAGAAAGCTTATTGCAGCAATAGAATAAATAGAACTAAATAGAAAAGAATAGAACTTTAAGAATAATTTAATTGTAAAAAACTAACCCTAAATTTAAGAACATAAAATTAGAATATTGTTAAATAAATAGAAATTTGAGGTGAATCTCATTGTTATTATTCACCTCCCAGTTGTAAGGACTGGTGGCGCCCCTTTAGAAGGGACCCTGCCTCGATTATTGGTTACACCGGTATGTAACATCCCCCTAGCTAACGAACACACCGCTCGTCCCTAGGCTAGCCGGCAGAAAAGGTGCGTACCGCGTTTAGCGCGCAGCAGCATGAACAATGGCCTACGTTCCGAGATCTATTCTCGGAAGGCATTCACAACAACAACTTACTAACCAAAAGTAAAAAAATGCAACACCTTAAAGGGAAGCTGAAGGGCGAAGCAGAGCGACTTGTTCAACATTTGCACATCTCAATAGAAAATTATGACTCAGCATGGGAACACACACTCAGTGATCACGGCACTCAGGATTGAACCCATGCCCTTTATGAGCATCATATAAGAATTCACCACATACGCCACTCCACCATTGAAATCGTCATTGAATCGAAATTTGAACTTCTAAAGATATTACATTCCTATTAGATTGGCCTATTCTATCTCAAGACCGCGAGAAATTCAAGAAAAGTAGGGAGGCCTTTGCCCTGAAGTGGGACGATATGGGCTGAATATAGAATATAGAAATATATTACTATCAGCTTCTTTTCCAAAAGATCCAACACCAATAGAGGTAAAGCAATAGACTGCCATAAGAACAATTGAAAAAACTTTTTATAGTTAAAAATAGCTAGATCCGCTGTTGTGTGGGTTAATTATTCTTATATGTTTACCATCCACGGCTCCTACACAGTTTGGAAAATTTGCGTATTTATAGAATTCTTCTGCCACTTTTAACAACGATTCCTTATTTGGCTCGGGCATTTCAAGTGGCTGCAGTACTTCCCAAAGTATTTTACAGCAACACTTAAAAGTTGTTCGCTTGCTACTAAGCCTGGTGGACACGACAAATATTAGCGGGTAATCGATTTTAGGGGTTGAAATTCATAACTAAAACATACTTAAAACTATCATCCATCAAGATTATGTAACAACAAGCGATATCGCGGGCTTCAAGCCATAGGGGCGTATACGCAAAAATGTTTTTTTTTATAACGTCTATATTTTCTAATTTTTTGATAACACAACCTCCAATTTTAATTTAATAATCGGTAAATTACTTTAAAAGTTATAAATAAAATACTTTTAGACGTATGACTGACAGTCAGATATTATTTTCATACCAGAATGACGTACAGCGGTCGTAACCGCGAGTGACAAATTGTGTAGCGTACCATAAAAACGTATGTACATACGACTATCGATTTTCATAAAACCTGAAATATAATGTCGCGCCATAGAGACGTATGTGCGACGATACGACTATCGAATTTCATTAAATTGTCATTAAAATGTCAAGCTAAAAAGACGAATACGCATACGACCTTGACTTCGCGGCGCCAAGCGCTCGCTCCGCCGGCCCGCCCGCGCAGTGTGTAATAGTCGGCCGTATGCAGTGGACGGATAGAACATTCTTATAGTGATAGAAACATACACGACAATGAATAGAAGCAAACATATTCTTGGTTTAGCCCTACACGGTGAGTATCATCATATTATTATTATAATAACTAGTATGTACCTATTGTTATTGTGGTTGTTAATTATTGTGTTTTAGGTTAGGTAGGTACCTAAACAAAATTTAATCCGAATCTGTTGAGCCATTTGGGTGTGATGTTCAGACAAACAAACAAACTTTCAAATTTATACTATTAGTAGGATTTGCGTTATCACCACATGCGTCTAGCTAGTTCTTGATACAAGCCACACAACAGTAGTATCGATATACCTGTTAACCACTTTAATTCCTAAAATATGCAACCGAGAATCGACTTAACTTACGCACAAATCGTAGAATAACAAAGATTGTTATTTTGCTGTTCTAAAAAGTTGTCAAATCTGTGTTAGTGTAGGTAAATATAATAGATAGTAATAGGCATTTGTTGTAGCCTTATTTAATATTTAAAAAGATAACAGTTAGATTAACTTCATTTTTTTACTGAAACTTATATCGGGTGTTTTTAAACCACCTGCAATTTTGAAATGGTGCAATCATAATATGCATTATTCTCTCACAAAAAATATTGAAGCACTTTTTCAAAATGGCAGATGATTTCAAAATCTCAAATACATACATAATCGTATGCAAGGTGTTACAAAGAATATGTTAATCCCGCAAATAATTGGTCATATTCTACTTTTATGGGACTTTTATGCTACTTTCACTTTTACATTATATGGGACTCATATCGAATTAACAAAGAAAAATTCCTTAGTATCTTGACTAAGTAAGGAAGCTTGAACTATACAAAACTTAATTTTTCTAGGGACTCAATCAAATCATATGGATCCGCCCGTCTCGGTTGAAGAGCAGATGGAGATTTTGCATTCGGAGCATTCGTCACGTATGGAATCTCCAATGACTGTTTCACATATGGAAGAACACAGAGAATCGCCACTTACAGCTGAACAACGAATGGTAATAGCTGAAATGGAAAATATAGGCTTTAATGGTTATGAAATTGACAACGATATTCCAATATATTCAAATAAATCACCATTGTCAGTATTTACAACAAATAAAGATTTTGAACAACAAGAATCAAACATTCCATCGATTGAAGAACAACTTACACCGCTTTTTACACCAATAGCATCCGTAAATTCACTGGGAAGCCCTAGTATTATAGAAAATTCTGAAAACACATCAAATGTAAATCTGAATCGCTCTACACAAACATTCATTGATGACAGTGATGACTCTGTAGCAGACCCTAATTATCAACCTGAAGAAGAGGAAAATCAATGCTCACCAACGTCACCCATTGCGTATTCAGCTTTAGTTCAAATTGAACCACCAGTCAGTAATATTAACTCACCCCAAATAGAAGAACTGTCCACACTTGAAAGAAACTAGTTGTCAAGTAGTGAAAAGATATAAAAGAAAAGTACCGGAAAATTGGAAGAAAAACTTAAGAAAAATGAAGAGAAACAACGGCGAAACATACATATCTTACACATATCATACTCAAGGAAAAAATGTACCAGCAAAAAAGTGTGGCAATGAAAACTGTAACTGTCAACGAGCTTGTCACACAAAAATTGATAATAAATTAAGAGAGAGTCTTCATTTGTCATTTTGGGGTTTGGGGAGTCTTGACAGACAAAGAGATTTTATAGTCTTCAACGTGTCTTCAACTGAAGCAAAAGGATCACGAGTGATCAATTCGAGAAGAAAATTTACATTGAACTACAGTTTCAAGGTTAATTCGGAGACGATTAATGTGTGTCAATCTTTTTTTCTTCGTACACTGGATATCAGTGAGGGCGCGTACACATAGAACATCCGTTTTACAGGTCCGTTTAAACGTATATGTTATTAGCGTATGTAGTTGTATGAGCGAGTTCATACAGAATACAGTATTCCGGATCCAGTAAAAAATACTGATCCGACAAAATAAGCAGCAATCCGTTTTACAGGTCCGTTTAAACGTATATGTTATTAGCGTATGTAGTTGTATGAGCCAGTTCACACAGTATTCCGGATCCAGTAATACTATACTAATCCGTTTTATCGGATTGAAACCGCACGAGGCTTTGCACGGGGGTGCGCGGGGTGCGATGTGCTACACACAGCCGCCATTTGCCGGTTTCATTCCTAGAGTAGTGCACGTGTCCAGTGCTATCATAATCATGGCAAGCAAGGCGTTTGAAAAATATGTTGAGCAAGAAGTTTTGATAAATTGTGTTGAAAGTAGACCAGTTCTTTGGGACAAAACACTGGAGATTTATAAAGATAAAATTGCAAAAACCGCAGCTTGGCGCGAAATATGCGGTATTCTAAAGGAGGATTTTGAAGCTATGGAACAAAAAGAAAGACAAGAATTTGGTAAGTATTTATTTTATATTGTAATGGAGACATTGTTTTTTATTTTAAATAGCTTCATTCTGCCAAGAAACTGACCCAGATTCGGACACGAAATAGTTTTCGAATTCCGTTCGAACTGAATTTGCAGTTCGACCACCTCGTAGCGTTTCATCATCAGGTAGGCTATTGAAATGAAATGCTTCAGATTCGGATGTGTTGCCATCCTTTAAGCCCTCTTTTTCCCTTACAAAGTTGTGTAGAACGGTACATGCCTTAACTATCCATATAGCTGTTGTTTTGTTGACGTCTAGAGGCCGGTGGAATACTCTCCACTTATTAGCAAGAATACCAAATGCACATTCAACGTATCGTCTAGCTCTGGTCAAACGATAGTTATATATTCGCTTATTTACGTCTAAATGCGTCCCGCTAAATGGCCTCATTAAATTTTCGTGTAAACCGAAACCTTCATCGCCGATTATGACGTAGGGAACTCTCGTTTCTGAGCCTGTTATTAATGGGCAAGGTTCTGGTATTTGTAAACTGCCATCTAGCATCATTTTCCAAAATGTCGACTCCTTGAATATTGATGAATCGCATTCTTTTCCATACGACCCAATACTAACATATAGAAAACGATAGTCAGAGTCTACGATCGCTAATAATATGATGGAAAAAAAGTCTTTGTAATTTAGGTACATTGAGCCACTTTTTGCTGGTTTTCGAAGTCTGATGTGTTTACCGTCCACTGCTCCTAAACAGTGGGGAAAATTTGCTTTTGTGTCGAATCCATTTGATATATGCTCCCATTCACTCACTGTTGTAGGAAGTCGCATAAACTCGTCATTCAAGTTGTTCCATATGCATCGTGTAACTTCCTTAATAATGTTGCTTATAGTTGACACACCGACACGAAAGACGTAATAAAGTTCTTGAAATGTACACCCAGACGCTGCATACCTAAAAAAAAAAATTAATCAATTACTATATTATTACACATATATTGACTTCCCATACAAAGTAACGTTAGTGACTGTAAGGGTTTAGTTAATTTTGTCTATTACTGATTATGTATATGTCTATGTTTCGTAGAGGTACTTCTCTATGGTCAGACTATTAAAGATGGCTTGATGAATAAGTCTTGTTTTATTATAAAACTATAAAATATTATAGTGACCAACAAATTTTGTATGGAAAGTCGAAATTTTTATGAGAGTTTTTAGCAAAGTCGTAAATCAAAACTCATACTTATATATATAGTACATAAATAAAATAAAATTAAACTGAACTGAACTAAATTATAAAATTACCTAATTAAAATAAATTGATTTAAACATTAGTAATACTTTTTTGCTTCCCATTATTTACTGACCGATTAGTTCTTGCACTGTCAATTTGACTTATCCACTGACCAATATGGTAATTAATTACTGACAAGTCTATTCTACCTTCTTATTCGCCTTTCACTTACTAAGCTATTGACAACCATCTTATATTATTATTTACTTGCTTCAGGAAAATATGTTATAAAAAATGGAATTCGACTAGAGATGCCTGGATACGAACATTGAGTGAGAAAAAGAAATTGAAGAAATCTGGAGCTGCTGCCTCAAATACCAAGCCTTACAAATATCACAATCAAATGTTATTTTTGAAAAAAGTTGTCACCCCAGGTGATACACACGAGAACGTCCCTGCTAATGACAACATCACGGAAACAGTAGAAAGTAATAAAGACAACGAAGATGAACCTGATCAGATTACGGAACAAAGTGGTAGTGACAGACAAAAGGAAAGACAAAATTTAGCCCCGCCGCAACGCAAGGCAATCAAAAGAAATGTGAATGAAGTAGACGCCAAAATGATTGAATACATGAATGATCAATTAAAAAAAAGTAAAAATGAGTTTGAAGATCCCAATTTATCGTTCTTCAAAGGTATTTTGCCGCAACTGGCTTCACTTAATGGCGATCAAATTTTAGAATTTCAGTCTGGAGTGATAAACCTTTTACAAAATATTAAAAGTAGAAGATATGGTCAGTCAAACTACGAGTGGCCTCCATATTCACAAAGTTCTAGCACTCCTCACTACCACACCCAAGGTTATTTTAGTAGGCCACATCATCTTGACTCTACACCATCAGTAGAAGGTTCGCCATCAGTAGAATCTACATTCAGCCAGGAGTCAGACTTGCCAGATCTGTCTATGTTTTGAAATAAATCTTCATTTTTGTAAACCTTTTTGTCATTTTAAATTTTAATTGATAATAACAAAAATTAAAGTTCTTACCTTAAAAATATCGCTAGTTTTACTTCAGGGCACAAGCTTTTCCTCCAGTTTGTGTCTTTCTTTTTTAAATCCTTTTCTAATCGTTTAAGAAGGTCATCAAAAGTAGACGTCGTCATTCGGAAATAAGTAAAAAATTTAGATTCGTCTTCTTTCAGCTGACGCACAACAGCACCACGACAAAATCTTTGCCTTAATAGTGGATGTATCCAATAACGCCGGGGCTTCCTCCGCCGCAGACGACGATAGTACCAATACAACACGACAACGTCCATTCTCGTAGAAAGTAGGCGATACACTGAAGAACGAAAGTCCAGTAGCGTCGGATCTGTTAAAATCGGTCCTGTAAATGCTGTGTGAATATTACCTCCAGTAGCGTCGGATCTGTTAAAATCGGTCCTGTAAATGCTGTGTGAATATTACCTCCAGTAGCGACGGATCAGTTAAAAAGGATCCTGTAAAACGGATGTTCTATGTGTACGCGCCCTGACAAGATGGTCCGTACTGCTTTGAAAAAAGCGCGCCGAGGAATGGGTAATATTCCATCCCCTGACAAAAGAGGTCATCACACACCATCAAACAAATTGGACACAGCCGACATAAAGTTCGCAAATGATTACATAGATTCATTTCCAAAAGTGCCTTCCCATTGGTGCCGTAAAGATACAGAAAAGATTTACTTAGAGACAGCTCTTAACAAAGAAAAAATGTACGATTTATACAAGCAGTATTGTTTGGAGAATAACAAGAATCCAATTGGCAAGACTTCCTATAAAGAACTAATTTTAGAAAAGAATATACACTCTGGTGCAATGAAATCGCACACAGCAACGTTTTTTTGCAAAATTTCACTTATTTTCCCCTAAATAAAAAAAATATTTTTTTTTATTATGAAATTAAAGGTCACTTTAAGACCTATCTAATGATACCATATAAGCGGTGATGAGTTTACCGTACTCTCGAAAAGAAATGATAACAAAATACCCCAAAATTGCTCGCTTAGCTCACCGCAGTTTGCGAGACCAATTGCATGTATAAAAAGGCATGTTTTGAGTGAAATGTCGTCACTTGCACTTCAACGCTCAACCTGAAAAGACATCTAGTGACTACAGCTGCATTCATCAGAAGAAAATGGATACTACTCCAGAAAAAGCCGCTCAAGTCGTTGCTTTAATTGAAGCAGGCCAGAACCAGAGTGCTGTAGCTCGACAACTGAATATCAGCCGATATTCCGTTCGTCGTGTGTACCAGCGCTATCGGGAGACTGGTGGCTATGGGCGACGACGAGGATCTGGTCGAGCCAGAGCTACAACACAGCGCGACAACCGATTTCTTGTAACGACGGCATTGAGGAATCGTCGTCTGACTGCCGTTGAACTTGCACAGCATCTCCAGGAGGTGCGTGAAGTGGAAGTTAGTCGGTGGACGGTCAGAAGAAGACTTGCTGAAGGTGGCTTGACTGCGCATAGGCCAGCAAATGGCCCAAAACTGACGCCAGCTCACCGCCAGGCTCGTCTTCGATTTGCACAAGAACATGTGCATTGGACTGTCGACCAATGGAGAGCAGTCCTGTTCTCAGATGAGTCCAGGATGTGTCTTCATGGCAATGATGGACGAGGAAGGGTCTACAGAAGGCCTACAGAGAGATTTTCCCAGTGTTGCATCACGGAACGTGTCTCATATGGCGGTGGTTCGTGTATGTTCTGGGGAGGTATCTCTCTCGAAGCCAAAACTGAGCTTGTCTTCATTGCTGGGGCCAATAGAGGACGACAAGCAAGAGGACTAACATCTCAGCGGTATATAGAGGAAGTTCTCCAGGAACATGTCGTACCATTTACTGGTTTCATTGGAGGGAACTTCCTCTTTATGCATGATAATGCTAGACCCCATACCGCTGTTGTTGTACGACAGTACTTACAAGAGGTCGGTATTCCGGTGATGGAGTAGCCAGCTCGCAGCCCGGATCTTAATCCAATCGAGCACATGTGGGACGAATTAAAAAGAAGAGTTAGAAGCAGAAATGTTGCTCCAGTCAATATACAGGAGCTACAAAATGCCATCAAGGAGGAATGGGATGCTATCTCACAAGACTTTATCAAACATTTGATAGAGTCTATGGAAAACCGGTGTCAAGCCGTTATTCGGGCCAGAGGGGGTAACACTTCGTATTAATAAATGTTTTTTTTTTAGTAAAATTTGTGTTTTTTTTAATTAATCCTCAATTTTCGAACTGCAAACAACTTCTAATAAAGATGAATTTGTTGTTCTTTTTTTTTTGGCAAAATAGTGAACTTGTCACCGCTTATATGGTATCATTAGATAGGTCTTGATATAACCTTTAATTTCATATTAAAAAAAAAAATTTTTTTTTTATTAACAAAAAAATAAATGAAATTTTGCAAAAAATGTTGCTATGTGCGATTTCATTGCACCAGAGTGTATGTTCATACTGTTTGTTACTTCTTCACACCAATCGCTCGCCGCGACCGCGCGTACTCCTTTGAAGATCTGTACCGGTCGAGTGTTTTCGACTAATACCTGTGAGTTTACCCGGTTATTAAATAACGTTACAGAGACGTTTAAAAATCTTGAGTATAAGAAGAGTATATGCGAGGTAAATTGTATGGAAGAGGAGAAAAATGTTTAGGTGGATGCATTATTCAGTATATTTTAACAAAATTACGATTAGATTATTCGAATGAGGAAGAGCGAAAGGTGAGCTATGCAAGGAATATAGGGACATTCTATAGCGATGGGCTTCCAATAACATTTACAAATGAAGTCAGGCATTTTATTGGAAAAAACATGAACGCTCTATATACTTAAAACCATATCGACAACCCCCTGCACAAGCAACCGAAATCAAACAACAAGTTGACTAACTTTTGAGGGACAATGTGATACAGGAGTCATGTTCTAAGAACGACAAAGATGAACGCCTCAGGTGAAATTTAACACAGAATGGTAAAAGACTACAGAAGACTAAACGACATTACCCATGACGACAAATACTCATTACCCAACATAACTGACGTCTTTGATACCGTTTGAAAAAGTAACTACTTCAGTACAATTAGCCTCTGGATATCAAACGCAAAACCATCAACGTGTTATACAAGCCAAGGATGGCAGAACATCCTTGTGGAATAGTGCGTGTACACTACAAAACAAAGGCGCTTTCAAATGGGAAGACCACAACCTTTTCGCCCAGGCATGCTTAGTTGTGTGCTATAAAAACTCGTAGGCGGATATGGCAATGGCCAACACCCATCGCAAAATAAGCATCGATGGGATGGCGATCGAATACGAAAAAGATGATGTCGCAGATCTCTACGGTTGCCCCAAACCGTCATAATTTCTACAGATACTTAAAAAAAATAAAAGAACTGTCAAAATTCGGGCTCAGGCGCTAAGAATTTGAAAAATCATTATAGCTTAGACTCACCTAGAGGAATCAACACTGAATCTAAATCTACAAACGAAAGTACTAGGAATAAATCTCCGCGTTATGTTCCAATCGCACGCAAGAGAACAATGCAAGTAGAGGACTTGGAAAGACAAGTTTATAAATATTTAATAAAACAGTTGTAGATGAAGCAAATTAACTCATATCTTGCTACCTCAGAACCGTACATTTCAATCACATGCGTCAGTTGCCCTTACCAGTAATAATAGATATCATTTATTTTGGTTCGTATATTAGAATGCTTAAAGCAACTGCACGCCTACTTCAATTCAGCGCAATCATTTTAAGGAATCGCGGTCACATTTATGTCAATCCTCTGATTGAGGAAATAGTTACTATTTCCAGTCAACACATGACTCGCGAAATAACGCGGCAACTGCTCCTACGACATTAAGATCCTTAGATGCGGAGGCGATTCACCAAGCGGAATCTCACGTGCTGATGAAAAGCCAGCTGATGAAACTCATTTGGAAAGGAACTACTTTATTTGATCCGCGGAGAACGCATACCACAGAAGAGTCGCCTCTGTTCTTGTCCGGACGCATATCTCCCGCTGCTGACGTCGATCTGGAAGTGAAACGCCCTATCCTACTTGATGGTAAGAAGCCAACCTGTGGCCAGTAATCACTAAAACCTTTTTTATTATGATTTTTGTTCTTTTCAATGGTTTTGTTAATCTAAAACGTGTTATGACGAACTTCAAGTTCGTCATAACACGTTTTTTTCCACGAGCTATCGACTTGTATTATTTCCTTTCTCCATTTTATCAAAAGAAATAGCTAGGAAAAGGTGCAGTCGTGCAAATAACTGTAATTCGAACCGGATTCCGACACAGTGTGCTCGCTCGCGCTGTGATGAGGTGGTAGCTTCGGTGACAAGACCAAACTGCATAGTGAGGCCAAAAAAACTTATATTGTTATAATCTGTCAGATAGGACTTTGAGCTTGAATTGCATGTGTTTTGCGATGCAAGTGTCTCTGTCTGTCGTGTCGCCACGTATAAATCGCCAGTAGGCAACAGCGACGTAGGCTAGCTACGTCGCTGTTGCCTACTGGCGATTTATTTTTACCAATGGCAAATTTAAACTCGCGCTAGCTGTTTGTTGGCTTTAGCCAACATCCATCCCGCGTCCGGAATTACAAGGCGCTCTAATAACCATTCGTCTCGCTAATTTTATTTGCAAAGCTCATCGATATCAGCCCAACCAGCGCACATACGGGTATTTGATACAAAAAACTGGCCAAAAGTCATTTTTACAATAGTAACCGCGCAGCTATCCTTTGTTATGTTTTAACAATGGGACACTCTATTCATTAAGAAACCGGTACCCAGAAGGGGCTAGAGCGCTCCATGCGCCCTCAACGTCAGTCGGAACTCATCTGTTGTGCTAGTGACACGTTTGTTTTCTCGGCGCTCGCAAATTTCAATTGCTGTTTAAGACTAATCATACTGTTGTGTTTAGTGCAAACCCCAAAAACCACCATGGAATCTTCAGGCACAGGTATGTACTTTATTTTGAATCTATTGTGCTACTGTTAGGATCACTTTTTCATTCTTTAATTGTACCATAAAGTCATGAGTATTTTTATGCAAAAAAAAACACGTAAAATAGGTTTCCTTCGTCAAATTAAGTATCAGATAAACATAGTTAAGCTAAAGTTTATACATAATCGTGTTCTTTGAACCTTCTAGATTTCATATCAAGAGAAAAACCTTCCGCCTCTTTCCGCCCCTATGAATTATAGCCTCTGAACAAAAATAGGTTTTTTTCGAAAAAAAAACAACACTTTGTGTTTCTTTGATTTTAACATAGATTTTTTCTTGTTGGCAGGTCCTTATGATGAGTCATCGATGACAATAACAAGAGAGGATATGTTTAACGTAATAAAACAGTGCGACTACAAAAATTTAGATAAAAAACTGGACTTTCTTGAGCATAAACTAATTGAAATGACCAAATGCCCCGAGGACAAAACTAAAGTACTCCGCCATTGCTTAAAATCATTTAAACATCATTACAAGCTAAAATGGACCTCAGCAAGCTACAAAGAATGTCGTTTCCGAAAAACGAATGAACAATGGCTTAAAGAAAAAATTTCTCTACCTGTTTGGCGACACAATAAACCCGGCCGACCTCTTAAGGAATTCCAAGAATGTAGTGAAAGAAGCAAAAGGCGCAAAACAGAGAAAGTGAGATCAGAAATATCGCATGAAGAGTTGACGTATGCTGCCGTGATGAGTGAACGAGCCGCAGGCAACAATGATTTGTCTCAAATAATAAAACAGGCTTCAGCGACTCCGAGACGAGCCACTAGATTCCGCAAAATCATAAGTTCAGCCGACAAAAGTTCAAAAAGCGGCAAGTTAACGATAACACAAGCACTGATTAAATACGTGGAAGCCGACCTAACGCGCAAACAATATAATGTGATAAGAGATGGGCAGGAGGATATATACCCCTGTTATTCTCTCCTACAGAGAGCGAAAACGGAGTGCTATCCTAAATCTATTGTCTCCGAATCGATAGCAGAAATTACTTTACAAGATCTTCTTGACCACACCACTCAACGCCTTTGCCTGTACCTCCAGAAAGTGTTAATGACAGCAACAGAAATTGAAGGGCAGAATATGGAACTCATTTGCAAATGGGGATGTGATGGCTCGAAAGCACAAGAATTTAAACAAAAATTCCAAGATGAGTCAGGCTCCGATGCCCATGTTTTTATAAGCTCATTAGTACCCCTACGACTGACAAGTAATGTGAATGGCCAACTGAAGATTTGGTGGCAGAATCCAGCTCCTTCATCTTGCCGATTTTGCCGTCCTATAAGGATTCAGTTTGTGCATGAAAATAATGAAGTGATTCGATCCGAAATAGCACACATTGAAAACCAGGCACAAAACATAAACCCCACTGAAGTTGAGGCTGACAATAAAGTCATAAAGGTGTCGCACACACTTGTGCTTACAATGGTAGATGGTAAAGTGTGCAATACCGCAACTAATACCACGTCAACAATGAAGTGCTACATATGCAAGCAGACCAGCAAAGATTTCAACAATCTTAAAACCGACGAAAGTTTGATAGATTCGAACTCGCTCAAATTTGGACTATCAATATTGCACGCTCGGATTAGATTTCTCGAAACATGTCTCCATATAGCCTACAAACTACCTATCAAAAAATGGAGGCTTAACAAGGAGGAAAAGCAGCTTTCGGCAGATAAAAAGAAAGAGATTCAAGAGGCCTTTCGAGAGCAAATGGGCTTGCTTGTAGACGTGCCGAAAGCTGGCTTTGGAAATACTAACGATGGAAATACTTCTAGGAGATTCTTTGCCGATCCTGTAACAACTGCCTCAATAACAGGGATTGATATAAACTTCCTTAAGAACCTCAAGTTGATTCTAGAAGTTATTTCGAGTGGGTTCTCTATTGACACGGAAAAATTTTCGGTGTTTCTGAAGTCAACAGCCGAACTATATGTGCAGTTATACAACTGGCACCCCATGACGCCAACTTTGCATAAAGTTTTGTGTCATGGGGCTTTGGTAATCAAACATGCTCTTTTGCCGATTGGACAATTATCAGAGGAGGCAGCTGAGTCGCGGAATAAACATTTCCGCCTATACAGGCAAAACTTTGCAAGAAAGTTTTCGCGAAAGAATTGCCTCCAAGATGTCATGAACCGCCTTCTTCTGACCTCTGATGTCTTTCTTAGTAGCAGCAGCAGAATGCAATTCAAAAGGAACAGGAAACCACTATCGCAAGAAATTCTACAATTTCTTAAAGTTGAATACGAGTGTCCCGCGGACACTGACACTGATAATGCTGACCCGGGCACTAGTACTGATCAAGCAGATAGCGATAGCGAGTCTGACGAATATTAGCTGTATAAGTTTCTCTGTAAATATTACAAGAAAATGTATATTTAACTTTTATTTCGATGTAAATTACAGTTTGTACATAGCTTTTCATTTATGTATTTTGTAAGGTTATGTAAAAAGTAAGCGTTA
Source organism: Petrophora chlorosata (assembly GCA_951640565.1). Taxonomy (NCBI): domain Eukaryota; kingdom Metazoa; phylum Arthropoda; class Insecta; order Lepidoptera; family Geometridae; genus Petrophora; species Petrophora chlorosata. The sequence continues at coordinate 10,134,889 of OX621203.1, read as the reverse complement.
TTTTTAAATCATTGTGTATTTTTAAATGCTTTTTTTATTAATTATTGTACAAATAAATCACCATAATGCTTGAAATAGAAAATAATGTTTTATTTTATTTCGATTTTATTTCACACGTAAGTCCCTTTGGAGAAAAGGGTATAGAAATGATTGGGTTATACTAAAATTAATATGAAAAATAATTAGGAGGCACAATTGACCCAAAATTACCAAAAAAAGGTTTTGGCCAGTTTTTTGTATCAAATACCCGTATGTGCAGCGGTATTTCTGGTGCAACTCATTATCATCGGGTTGGTTGCGTAGCGACGCCAGAAGTTACAAACCCCTTGTGTCACATTGGAAACAATTTCACCAAATTGATCCCGTAATATATTAAAAATATGCTTCAGAAACTGCTCGTGTTTATGTTAACCTATATGATTGGCATCTTATGACATCAACAATGCACAAGGTTATAGTCCATGGCGCAGTCATCATCGAAAAGGCATTATTACCAATCGGGCAGCTTTCCGATGAGGAAGCTGAGGCTCGCAAAACAAACATTTTAGATGTTACCGCCATGATTTTACAAGGAAATTTTCCAGAGAAAATTGCAACCAAGGACTTTTTAACAGACTTCTGCTAAGGTCAGATCCAACGCTAAGGAGCATGCGAACAGTAAAAAATAGGACAGCAAACAAGTTTTTTCCTGAAACCTTGGCCATGTTTTAAAGTTGTATAATTGTACCTATGTTCCTAATATGTATTTATTTACAGTAAATAAATAAAAAGTAAATAAATGTTCGCATCTGCAGAACCAAATATAATTGAAAATTCATCAGAGAATGATGAAGAAGGAAGTTAGCACTTATTTTCCCTTTAACAGTTTCTGTCCCCATACAAGGGTGTCATAGAAAGTTTCTATGTTCAGTTGTTCTTTTCAAGATTCTCTTGTTTCAAAACAAAAGTTATAAATAAACACTTGTATATCAAGATTTTTGTAAAAAACTACTGAAAAAAATAATATATGTATGTACATGTCAGGTTCCGATCTCTGGGTTCCGAGGTTTCCAGTCTATGTTACAATTCTTCTAATCTGTATCTAATGTGCTAAAAGTACCCAAGTAAAGTATCTAAACTAGGTAATTTACTGTATTGTTATTGAGGTATATTGATGAGTGAAAACAAAACAAAATGGGTTCACGCTACACGGACGACGAAGTTAGAAGAATGTTAGATTTTAGTGATGGTAGTGGAGAAGAATACTTACCAAATCGAAGTGATGCAGACGATTTGGACACTTCGGGAAACCGATCAGAAGATATAAGTTCGATTGCCAATGTAATGCAGTCTTTTCGAGAACCTTCGGCGGTAAGTTTGAGAGAATTGGTAGAAGAAAATTTGAGAGGATCGGTCGAGGAAAACGTGAGGGTCAGGGGAAAATTTTACAGAACCAGTGGCGGAAGATGGGCATGAAGAAGGACAATGGTCGGAGAATATTCTTCCAATTGGGCGAGAAACATTTACAGGTGAGTCGGGCGTGCAGGATATTCAGTCAATAATAGACGGTGAAATTACCGTGACAAAAATATAGTAATACTTTGTTTCCGACGACCTTATCGAACTTATGGTAAACAAAACAAATGAATATGGTCAGTTGATGGAGGACAAACAGACAATGAGACATAGTAGGATGATGCGCTGGAATGACGTCAATAGTGCAGAACTAAAAAAAATGTGTGCGGTTATTCTACTGATGGGTATTGACAAAAAGCCGTAAATCGAGGATTACTTGAAAATGGGCCCTCTTTATTATAATCCAATATTTCACGAATTATCCATGCCGAAATATCCAGCGATTACGGTTAGAGCTAACAATTTATTGCAACATGATAACAGACTTTTTGGTGCCAGCTTTGCAAGAACTTCAAGGCAATACCTCGAGGACAACAGGATGGGGCCACATGTCAACGGCTAGGGTATCCATAGAGCTGCTGAAAAATGTTTTTCCCGGAAAACTCATTTCGAAAAGGGGGATATTGAATGGCCACCACGTAGCCGCGATCTCTCTCCATGCGATTATTTTCTATGGGGCTACCTCAAATCGGTAGTCCACGAGAATAATCCGACCAATTAAGAGCAGCTGAACAGGAATATTATTCAGGAAAGTAACAAAATACCAAGAACAACTTTTCAACGAGTTTTCCAAAATTTGCGACTTCGGTTCCAAGAGTGCCAAGCAGCCGAGGGAAGTCATTTGGACAACATTATTTTTAGGTCTTAAAAATTCCTATGTTTCTACTTTTCAACCGACTTCAAAAAGGAGGAGGTTTACAATTCGACGGTACGTTTTTTTTTTTTTTGTGTATTTGTTACGCGATAACTCCGCCAATTATGCATTGATTTCGATGATTATTTTTTTTGATTGGTAGGTCATACTTCAGAGGTGGTCCAATATAAATTTTATCGAATTTAGTACTTTTTGAAAAAAATATCAAAAACAAAGAATATAAGTTTCATCTTCAAGTCGGTTCTTGTTTTTTTCGTAACCAACTTTCTACAGGTGGAGGTTTGTATTCGACTGCTTCACCTGCTTCACCCAGGGTTGACTTCCGGTGAGGGAACTCCTCAACGGTGAATAGTAGACACAACATTTCGTAAATGGATTTAACCATAATAGCCTGTTCTAAATTCCATCATGACATGGCTGATACACCCAGGATTGACTTCCGGCGAGGGAACTCCTCAACAGAGAATAGGACAGACGTGAAATTTTTTTGTACATGCATTTCATTGTGATAGCCCGTTTTAAACTTCGTCATGATGTGGCTTCTAGATCATAAAAGCTTGTCTTTAAAAACTTTTTAAATCAATTAAATTAAAACTTGTTTTTCACTAAAAAGGGTAAAATAAATTATTTTTCAAAAAAAACTAAACCGACTTCAAAACCACAAATGGCACTCAAAAGTGAAAAATAAATTAATATAATTATTATAAGCGCTACCCACTCATATATTTGAAGTCAGTGCCAGCCAAGTCTAAAATGTAGTAGATATGTGGTAGAAGCCATCAAAGAGAAAAGGAGAGGGAAACTTCAAAGGGGCGTGCTGTTTAATCGCGACAACGCACCCGCGCATAGGTCGGCAGTTGCGATGGCTGCCATTCAGCAAGCTGACTTCGAATTGGTTGACCACCAGATCTGGCGCCTAGCGATTTTTATCTGTTCCCCAAATTGGAAGAATATTTAAGGGGAAACAGGTACGAAGACGATAACGAGGTGATGGATGCCGTTGAGAGCTTTTTGCAGGACCGAGACAAAACTTTTTTTTTGAAAGGGATTGAAGCTTTGGAAAAGCGCTGGACTCGGTGTGTAGAGAGACTCGGGGACTATGTAGAAAAATAAATTCTCTCTACTTTTTGATCTCTCCTCGTATGTAGTTTGGAAGATGTGTCCTGTCACGTCCCATACAAAAAACTAAATTAGCTCGCCACGTTCAAATATAAAAAATACCGGAACAAGCATATAAAAAAAATGTGCAAATATGATTCATGAGCGTAACAGACCGGGGAAAAAAGCGCTCCCATGAGTCATATATAATTGACAGGGAACCTGTTAATGTATCTACCTACCTAAAGTTCTAAAAACTTCATAAAGTTTTTAAGATTTGTAAAAATATTTTTTTTTTCTTATTTGCGTTGTTTAGATACCAATTAAGCATAAAAATTATTTAGGCCGCGTAGATCCTGCAAATACCGGTATGTGCAGCGGCCCAATAAAACACGCCGCGTTGCTGTCAAAGTCTTGACACACAAAATCATATTCAGTAAAAGTTGGTTAATATGATTTTTCAGAAAACAATCATTTATGACTAGATGGAACGAGGATATACACAGGGCTAGCAGAGACTGCAGAAGAAAAGGCGAAGATTGGGCTCAGTGGCGTGCTATGGGAGAGACCTATGTTCAGCAATGGACTGATATAGGCTGACGATGATAAATCTTTCATGTACCGAGTACAACATAAACAATACTTGGTATCTCAAGACCGGCTTTAAAAGATATAACAGTCAATCACCAGTTGACAAATTTAATTGAAACACCCATAACTTTGCCAAGTACTTATATAGATCTGAAGCTGGCCCGTCTCATATGCAAAAGATTAATACAGTAACAAAGCCTCAAAAACAATAAGAAAAAGTAAACCTTACTGAAACTTTTAATAGAAATTATTGGCAAAACAAGGAATTATATAGAACAAACCATGTTTTCTGTTTAAATGAAAATGATGAAAAAAATTTACATCTTAGTGTCCATTTCAATAACAGGGGATCGGACAGTAATTGAAAAGAAATCTGTAATGTAGGTCGAATGTCTACAGACAACATCGTTCTTGAATTTGGGCATCATACCCTTATGAACATTAAATCAACACAGCGATGGTTTTAACAAGGTATCGAAAAATGAACAAACAAAATAACCACGGCTTAGAGAAATGGCATTTTCTCAGCGAGACAGTTCCAGTCTCATTTCAGGATCGAACCAATTACTTTAGAACAGCTTGTAGTAACGCTCTCTCTTATTAAAGAGGCAAAGGATATATCGGGCGTTACTGTGAAACACCAAGAACCAAAGCAGTACGAAGTTATAAACCTTGCAAAGATATTAATTATAGATGCTAGGAAACTCTAGAAATCAAACCAGGCACCAAAGAATTAGAGCGCTCTAATTTTATGCCACGCACAAACAACAAACACGAACACGAACAAAAAACATTTTTAATAGACGGACTAGGAAGTACCTATACAAAGAGGTGCTTAAATTGCTTTAAAAATTGTTGTATGTAATCGATCTGATAAAATATATCACGAAAAAGAAATACAACTCTTTTCATTTTTAGTATTTTCAAACAAAAATACATGCATCTTGCATATCTATTACAAATAATTATTTAAAAAAAATACCAGTCTCTTTGGTCCTCTAAAAGAAATAGTTACTCTTTGTCTATGGTCCATCATAGATAATCATAGAAAAAAGTGACTTAAGGGGGCGTTCAGACATCGTTAAATGTTTACTAGTGAATACTTGTCAGTTAATCTCGCAGTGAAATGACAAGTAAAATAATGTACATTTACGACCAAAATAACTTGACGAGTCTGAACATCGCGCAGACGGATGCGCAGTAACACATTTTAGGAACCAAATGGTGGCATGAGGCAAATTGCGTGGGGAGGTGGTCTAGGCTAGTTATGTACCTTACGTAAATACAGTCAATCCTTTAATCGATCAATCATCGCAATCGATTATTTTTATTTAGAAATTATGAATTTTGTTTATTATAATACATTAAACGAAATAGAATTACTAATATAGTGAATTGTGTCGTTAATAAAAAAGATTTTGTTAATAAAAGAAAACTGATTCTAATAAAATTACATATTCTCGGTTGAAATAAATCATTCACATAAATTACAGTTATCTATTAATGATTACTTAAGGAAGGACTGTTTGAAACCTTCTTATGCAATTGAATAGAAATATATTTTTATTACTTGATTTCAATTGATTTTAATAAGAATCGATTAAACATCACTCAAAGGCATATTGGACATCCCTTTTTGTTTACTACGTAAAGCTTCGTGTTTTTTCGGCAATGCTCGGTACGAGATAGTGTATCTCAGTCACACGTTAGGTTTGGTTGCGCTGTCTCTGTCTTAAGTACAATCGGTTACTAAAGTTTTTGTGGTGATTTTCTCGGAGTTGTTTTTATTACTGATTCTTATTGTTAACGTTGTATATATTATGTGCTGCTATTTTTACTTTAAATATAAATTCTTTATCCATGACGGATCAACGGAAGAGATCGGTAGCGGTAAAATGTGTATGTTTGTGCTAAATATTATGTGTAAGCTAAGTACTAATAATGTGTGTTTGTGAAAAAAATCCGTCCAGTAGTTTTCGCGTGAAATAAAAAGCATTCATACACCCTCACAAACTTTCGCAATAAAAGTATAAATTTTATTCATTTTATTTTTAGTAACAGCTGTAACAGTTTTCTTTATCAGTGTACATGCGCTAAAGTACGCAGAGCCTATGTTCAGACTCGCCAAAATACGTCGGCCGTATTGTATTAACTAACGCATTTCTTAACGCGAAACGTGGAAGAATGAAAGGGAGGCCTTTGCCCTGCAGTAGGACACTTTAGGATTTAAATAATCCCGACTCTGCCCTGCACCAATGACTTATAGTTAAGTGCAGATTTTTCACGCTCGCTCTAAAACGGTGAAGGAAAACATCGTGATGAAACCCGCTTACGCGCTTTGGAGTGGTAGGCTCTGGCCGTGGTTGTAATACCACCCACCGAACAAAGCCATGCCGTCAAACGACCTAGTCGTGTTTCGGGATGATGTTTGGTGAACCATCGGGGAGACGGGTCTGAGCAGCCGCTCAACTGCCGTCTCTCTCTAGATCTATGTGCTCCATCTTAGGCCACATCATCGCTTCACATCAGGCGAGATAGTGGCCAAACATGGATCTATAAAGCGTAAAAAAATAAAAATAATAATAATAATAATTTCTTAACGGGCATCGAGTAATAATATAAACCGCCAATCCAAGCCAGTCATTTACAAGATCCAGGTTTGCCGTGATTTTGATTTTCGAATTTAACTGCGTTATTTTGGCTAATATCGGAATTTTACCTTATGTTTTGCTTCAAATACACGAAGTACTTATTTTATTTTGTATACAAAACATCAATGCAAAATCACAGAATACTAAGGGACAAAAGCATCACTCCGCAAAGAAATTTAGACAAAAAGCAACTCTTGCTATGACGCGGTAAAATTCAATTCAGCTCGCGTAGCGCTGCATACCTACCAGTCATATTAACCTACAGAGCGCTTCTCTTTCTATCGCATAGCTCTTATCTCTACTGACGCGGCACGTGTAACGACGCGCGACCCGCCGTCGGTGTCCGGCTATATACTTGTAGAGCTTCGTACCTACAGTGCGGAGTGCGCTAGGCCTGGCAAAATGTAATGGAAAATGACAACTGACAACTAGTAACTGACAGATGAGAATCGTAACCCGCATTTTCATTGGTGAACATTTACAACTGTCAGGCATTGAGGAATGACACTATAGAGTCCTTGACAGCGTAACACTTTTGGAAAGCAATAGTTTTTTGACAGTAATTTTGGAGTGTTTACCATACCTATGAAAAATTCTCCCATTCGCTTGAATGAAAATGTAACGTGTTCTGCGTTGCATTGCGCCACTATAACTTCAGAAGTCCGTGGTTGGTCTGTAAAAGGTAGGACATCTGTACTATTCTGTACCCCAGAGTGAAAGAATAGGGATATAGGGAATATGCATATGTTGTCGAAAAATCTAGAAATTACTTTTTATGATAGACTCCTGTAAACAGATCAAAAAGTGAAGGTCTCTTTTAGGTGGCCGAGTAATGAATACGTTCTAGCGTGGCCACAGAATAATAGAACAGATTTCGTACCTTTTACAGACCAACTACCTACGACTTTCTGAAGCTATAGTGGCGGCGATACAACGCAGAGCTCGAATGAAATTGCGGTAACTACATTTCCTTACGGTATGCTTCTTATGCAATCATTAATATTTTGTTGTTAACCAGGTTATATCTAGGATTAAACCAGTCAGGTAAATAAAATAATCAAATAAAATATATGACACATTTATACAATATACATACATTCATTATTTCCATACAGGTAAAATTTACAATAGAAGAACTAGTGTTTTGACATAATTTACAAGACTGCAGCACAACTGATACTTAGGATATAGGTAGATAGATAAACACAATGTTAAAAAAAACACTTGAAGTATTCTAAATAGCATAGTGTCTCAGTTAAATGTCATACTGTCGGAGTAGATCACAGACGTACTTATGAAAGTCAATTATTACATTGACCATACCACCGTATTGGATAGCACTAACTGTACATAACTGTCAATTCACTACACTAACCCGAAACGGTTTGTCCTTTTGTGTCCTGAACAGCCTTGACGTTCACATGATGATGAAGTCTACGTTCATGAACTCGTTCTCACTATGTGGCGTTAATTAGGATTAGAAATCCGAGATTCGTTGCTTACATTTTTATTGTAGGATTGTGATCCATCAATGGAATTGGATGATTGGCCATATTCATCGACAGCAAGGACCTGTAAGATAAATTTATTACATAAAATAAGAACTTATTTACAACATATGTTCTTACATAAGAGGCAAATGCCTTTACCATTAAAACAATTCTACTCTCTTCTTACTAAACTTTAACTTTTTAATTTCAAATTAAATAAAAACAACTAAATAATAAATCTTACATGCACTGTCGGTACTGCATCACGAACTAGTCTTGTTCGTTTTTCTTTAATTTTTAGTTCATGGTCCTTAAAATGTATTGAACATATCTTCGAATGTTTTGTTGGCTCCCAATCTCTTCTTCCAGTAGCCGCTATCCAAATATTTTTATAAGCTTGGGGAAAGCTGTAGTTTCCAAAATAAAAGCTTTAGTCATTAACTACTTTTATCATATCTTAATTAAATGGTTTATGTGTGCACAATTTTACTACATTTAAAATTTTACACAAAGATGCAATTTTTTACCCGACGTAATGGGAACTCGAATGTTTATATGATGGCCACACTGACCACAAAACTGCTCAATATTATTTTAATGAAATAATACCAAAAACTGAATATATCAAGCCAAAATCAGGGTTCAAATAGTCGAACCCGATGTGTAGTTACATCCACATAAATTATAGTTACTGAAAAACATCAATAAACACAAGAAAAACACCTACCTGTGGAAACTTAAACCGTTAATACAATTTTCGCTTCGGTTCTTGCAACCAAGAATGGAACACCCGACCATACTTTAAAATTAAATTCAAAATTGTTTCTAGTACACAAGCACAAAGATTCACAAGAAAATAATAAGAAATAACACAACAAACATTAAAAAACCACAAGCCGACCCTGCCGGGCCACTATTTTGACTTAACACGGCATGACCAATGTCAAGAAAATGGGTTACGCGATAGAGACAATATGATAATAGTTGTACCTCGTTCTTTATAAGAGCCTGTTGTATAGCGCTATCCTTTTTTAGGTCGGAAAACTTCGTAATTATCCCTCTATAGTGTAAGACCTCAATGCTGTCAGGTGAACATTTACTCTCCCCGATTGGTTTTCTGAATGGCTCAGAGTAAATGTCAAAATTCACCCGAGGGATTTCTGAAGGGCCTTAGCATAATAATTATATTTACCGGGTGATTTCTGAACGCCCCCTGAATGACGTTATAAGCTTCGCCCATAGATTATGATAAGTGATGAAATCCAAAATTAAAAAATAAACGTATTGTCGCAATAAGGAAGAAGGCAAAGCTTATCGACTATCGTAGATGTCGCCACTAGCGTATATTGACTGGATTTTTTGATTTTCATTTTACCAATGTGCAAACAAGACAGACAATATTTTGATACTTCAGTGTCGAATTGCATCACATTCTCGCTAGAGTATAATATATGTTCCTGGATCACATTTGTATAACACAGAAATGTATAGACTCATGTTATCACTCCTTTACTTCTTCTGATCTCTTTGGACGAATGTTAATATTTGAATATTAGCAGAATAGGTACCAATTTTTCTTCAATTCACAACTTATTTTCGATTTGGTCAACTCTTATTCAACGCCAACGGTGGGCACCACGGTGCCCACCGTAGCTCAATTTGACCTTGATTCAATTTTGACTTTGCTTGTAGACCCAGCCGGTGGTCGAATTTTTTCTTCCCGAAAAACCTTGTTTGAGTTTTTCGTTTGGCATTCGTTAATGCTTAAAAAAAAAATATTATAAGAATTCTTTGACTGTTGGGAAGCTACACTATCCCCGGGTGACATAGGCAATATATTACATTTAAAAAAAATTAGGGATCCTTACTAATAAAACTCCAATAATGTAACCCAAGGTGTAAAAAAATTACCTAAAATATTCATTACATCGCGTGCGCTGCGAAAACTATTGATGATAGAATAAAATAATAGAATAGAAAAACTCTTTATTGTATACCAAATTAAAGAAATATAAGATAATGTACTACGACTTTGCAGAACACATCATTATTTACAAAAATTATCGCGACAGCATATGTCTAACTATTATAGAATAGAATAGAATAGAATTTATTTGCTTAAATGTGAGTATAAAAGATGTCAACAATGCAAATAACCTGTACACATTTCGCCAACTGAGCAGCATGCAAAAATTTTAAACTTAAAATTAACTATCTCATGCAACACATTATTTATACTAAAAAAGACATTACATCTTAATTGATAGCAAAGTAGTCGTTCAGAGAATAAAAACTATTTTCCCGTAACCATGCTCTTAATTCATACTTGAATTTTTCCAACGGTAGGACTTAATGTGCTGAGGCAATTTATTATATAATTTTATAGACATCGTATAACTGCTTTTCTGATATAGTGCTGTTCTATGTGCATAATTATCAACCAGCCTGTCTCCGTTTCTTGTATAGTTATTTTCTTTTATTTTAAAAATTTTATTGAAATGCCGCCGCTAGGAAAGGCTCTTTATTTGCATCTTGGTATTAATCCTCATCAAAATAAATTACTTCGTATTCAAAACTGCTTTAATACCTTTATATATCTTTTTGAATTATTCAATTCGGACATTCCATTCAAAAGATTTTTTTTATTGGTAAATGGGCATACGTTTCGCACATTACATTACATTACATTACATACATACACACATGTTACATTACATCTCGCCTGATGGAAAGCGAAGATGCGGCCTAAGATGGAACACGCTTGCCCATGAGATGCCTATTCACTCTAGACCTAAAGAGACACAAGTTGTAGCTGTTTGGGAACAAAGACGTTGGCAGAGCGTTCCACTCCTTAGCAGTTCGCATGATAAAGGAAAACAAAACGCTTAGTACGGATAGGTGGGATATTAACGACGTACGGGTGAAACGACTCTCCCCGCCTGGAAATCCTTAGGTGGAAGGGAGAAGAAGGAATCAGATCGTGCAATGCAATTCCTGGGCACACTCCCCGAAGTGCAGTCGATAAAAAAGCGACAGACACCCAACTTTCTGTCTGTCTTCGACACTAGACAGCTTCTTCTCCACCAGCGCATGGTCATTAAATAACTTAACTACGCGAAGTTCAATAGAGTCTAGATATCACGAGTTTAAAAATGTAAGAGAAAAAAGTTGCCTGGTAGCCGCTCACCCTGCTCGGCTAGGTAGGCAGCACCTTATGCAATATGGTTCTTTTAGTGCGGTGGCCCAGAACCACTAAAAGCACCACTATACGCAAACTACAAAAATTCCAAAGACTTGCATGCGTAGCCATAACAAGATGCATGAAAACTACTCCCACTGCGGCTATAGAGGCTCTACTGGATATCACACCTCTACATCTATTCATACAGCAAGAAGCTGCAGCCGCCGCTTTCAGACTAAAAGCAATGAAACTCTGGGAGAAAAGCAAACAAGCCACTCACACAACCATAAAAGATACATTTTCTGGCAACAACCCAATGATATCATTATATGACAGGAAACCTAAGACATTTGTCTTTACAAAGAACTATGAAATCCGACTACAAGCAGAGCCCAGTGACAGTTCGGGAATCCATGAAGTCAGAATTTACACTGATGGCTCAAAAATGGAAACAGGAGCAGGAACGTACTCGGACGATCTCAACATCCACATAACAACAATCCTGGGTGAACACAACTCCATCTTTCAGGCGGAATGTGTAGGTATCATCCAGGCTGCAAGAGCAGTACTACAGAGAAAGGTAACCGATTTTAACATCAGGATATTCTCAGATAGCACCGCAGTACTACTAGCCCCCAGAGATACCGACCACTCCTCAGGGCTAACCCTACAGTGCCATGATCTGCTGAAGGAGGTAAGTAAACACAATCATATTACTCTTCAATGAATCAAAGGCCACAGCGGATCCAGAGGTAACGATGCGGCGGATGAATTGGCGAGAAGTGGTTCGGCCTCCAAATTTGAAGGATTCGAACCTGTGATCCCGATCCCATTTAGCCAAATCCGCTCATGGATCCGACATCAAACTACCAAATTACATCAAGACTACTGGGTAAATATCAAAGATTGTAGACAATCCAAAGAGGCATTCCCGGTTTTAAACCCGAGACACTCCAGGAAACTCCGCAATCTCCCCAATTCCTAGACTGTGCAGGACACTGAACACGTGGTTCGGAAACGAACCTGTTGAAGTTTTTTCTATCAAGCTGTACCAATTTCGTGAGCATTTGTTCACGAAAATAGCAAATTAACTGTTAAAACTCACTATCAAACTTATAGGTAAGAAAAATGATGTGACCTGGATACCCGATACCACCATCGCTGGTGGAAGCTTCACATCATTTTTCTTACTTACTGTATTTAGAACGAACTATTTTCTATTTTTTATGTTATATATTCTATGTTAATTTACACGTGAACGCTGTGTTTACCTGTTATTGGTAGTGCATTTAGCCTTATTTAATTTTAAGACATCTTTGTCTTTAGAATAAGAAACAATGTAACTACTATGTTGGTGAACCAAATAAAGAAAATAAAATAAAATCTCAACCGGGACAAACTCCGACAAATAATCGGAATTGTTAATTTTTAATTATAAGTATTAATTTTGAGTTTCAAGATTCTAGGACAATCTAATAGCTTTTTTCCATACTAACTTCATTTCATTTAATCCCCCATAAGTAGATTTTTCAAAATTTCAATAGCTTATATTAGATTCAGGGCTGTTTTGAACGTATTCGTGGGAACTCCATCATAATACGTTAAGTGGCTTAGTTATAGAAGAAACAAACAAAAATTTTAAGAACTGTTTTAATGTTTCCTTACTTATTTTAAGTCGCCCTAGCTGTTTTTTTTCTGAATATCTTCCATGTACAGATTTTTGAGTTCTAAGATTTTATTATAGGTATGTATAGATACGAGAGGCGTTCAATGTATTCTCGATATCGGAGTGATTTGATATTATTGTGGGTAATTAAAATATATCATTAGCTAACGACATTATCTGAGGGTATTTATAAAAAATTTCATGTTGATAACTTCACTAGTTTGTTTGCGACCTCCAGTCAAATACGACGAAAATGACTGACGCGACAATGTTGAAGAAAATCGAGCATCGTGCGGTGATTAAATTCCTGACTAAACAAGGAAAATCTCAAAAAACTTTTCATGAAGAAATGGTAGCCGTTTATCAAGGCTCTGCTCCTTCATTATCGACCGTACAGAAGTGGTCAAGTGAATTCAAAAGAGGCAGGGAAAGTATCGAAGATGACCCCCGCCCAGGTGGGCCAATCATGGCGGCTACCGATGAAAATGTGAAAATTATCGAAAAACTTGTATTAGAAGATGCACGTATAAAAATCAAGATGTTGGCAGAAATAACTAAGCTATCCGTTGGTACTATACACACTATACTACATGATTGTCTCAACCTTACAAAAGTCAGTGCAAGATGGGTGCCACGCATGCTCGCTGCGCTTCAAAAGCAGGCGGGGGTTGACACTTGTAAGGAGTTTTTAGAGCTGTGTGGCGACGATCCAGCAAGTGTTTTCGAAAGGATAGTTACAGGTGATGTAACGTGGGTTCATCACTATGACCCTGAGAGTAAACAGGAGTCTATGCAGTAGCATAAAAAGGGATCAGACCCTCCGAAGAAGTTTAAAGTCACTCCGGCGGCTGGCAAAATCATGGCCACAGTTTTCTGGGATTCTAAAGGAATACTATTGATCGAGTACACAAAAAAAGGTGAAACTATCAACGCAGAAAAATACTCAACCACTTTACGTCGTTTGAGAGAAGCAATAAAAGAAAAAAGAAGAGGAAAGCTGACAAAGAAAGTGTTGCTTCTTCACGACAACGCACCGGTTTACACTGCGCGGCTCTCCAAGGCTGCTGTACGAGAGTGCGGGTTCGAGGAAATTAACCACCCGCCCTATAGCCCAGACCTGGCCCCCAGTGACTACTTTTTATTCCCCAATTTAAAAAAAGACCTCCGGGGAAAGCGATTTGCTGACGATAATGAGCTCAAGTCGGCTGTAAATGAGCATTTTTCGGGCCAAGAAGAAAATTATTTTTTTAAGGGAATAGAAAAACTTATTTCGCGATCAAACAAGTGTATTGATATCATGGGAGACTATATTGAAAAATAATTTTTTTTCAAGGTTTTATTATTATTCTAACATACTCATACCGAGAATACATTGAACGCCCCTCGTATGTAATACCTGTCGTAATACCTATGCTTTTGAAAATTACATTTATTAGATATTTAACTTAAACGCACACAATATTAGTAATGATTGACATTAGTTGGATATCTACTTCCGTGATTTATTAAAATTAAATTACAACGTGACGATTTTTACTGGGGCCCCATCCAATGAATTTGCCACGGGCCTCAGATGGCATTGTTACGCCACTGTTTATTAAATACGGGGATCATTATCATTTTTCGGCTAGGGACCAGTCACGGTTCAATTCTCTTCTTAACTCTAGAATTGGCGAATTTTTTATAGATAAAAGTAGGATGGACTGACCATGAAGGCTAAGTTTTACAAAATTAAACAAAGTTCATTATTAGTACAAAATAAAACATGTTTCTGAATAACCAGAGTTACCCAAATCTATTGTATTATCCAAGTGTCTTTACTATATCATACAACAATGTATTACCAAAGAAAACTAAATAGTAATACGATGTATAACATATATATAAAGGTCATCGATATATATATATGTCAATGATAAAGGTCAACATCTCGCTCGACCTATCTAATATAGGTTAACCAAATTTTAAGTGCCCACTAAACTCCCTGGTGATGTGCGTGCCAGACATGCTATTTAATATAGCCGGCTTATCGTCTGTGAAGCCTCCACTGTACTGCCTCCAAAGTGAATGCAAAGCAAAGTAACGATCAGAACCGAAAACGTACGAACTGCCTCCGAGGTTATAAATATCCCCGCTCGGACAATCTGCCTTCAGTATCTTTCATTTCAGTGCGCGGCAGGAACGACGACGCTTTTCGCGCGCCGACCACCTCAACAATAACATCTGCGACTTGTTATGTGAACACCTTATTGTTTTCAAAACAGTGCAATGCCTACGGATATCATGTCTAGTACGTTCCGCGGTGAGCATTACGGCCAAAGTTTTAGGAAATCGAGTGCCACAGAAGTGAAGTCCGGCTTTTTGGTGCTTCTGGGGCCGGGCGGTATGCGACAAGATGTCAGAGTGGTCGTTTATAGGACGTCTCTGGAGCATTTCGCCGTGATCTACCCAAGGAAGCGGGTCTCGAAGCCGATAGGAGTGGTGAATTTAAGGAATACGTCGGTGGAGCAAGCGGAAACGAATAGCGGCTTCACGGTCAGACAGAAAGGCTATGACAATACTGTTTCGGCGAGATTTATGTGTTCGGAGCGCGACGTCGCATCCTGGCTGGCGGCCTTCGCTTCCCGAGGCTCGCCACCCGGCTTGCACACCACCCCCTGCCTCCCCGTGCTCGTTGAAACGGAGGAGAGCTAGACGAGTAGGTAATCCAACCGATAGGATCGGAGTGATATCTTCTTATGTCGCAAAAGCGATTTTTTGACTCGATACGTTTTGTATCGAGGTTAAGTTTTTTGCAATGGAATGATGCGAAGGATGCGAAGAAGTGAAAGTATTTTTTGTGCGGCGCACGAAAGTGCCAGTTCTCCGTAATGATTGTGTACCGAAGCTTTAATAAAAAAAACGAGAGTACCTTCTGTCTTAACGGTGACTCATAGATACTCTTAAAACTCGTGTTACTCGTGTACTCGTTACATTGTAGAGCAACTTAAACCAGATATTTCCTATTGTTAAACGCGAACTGTCATTAAATCAACATAAAATGAGAAGGTATTTATTTCAATCAAATATTTTATAACAGCCACGGAAGAATATATGAACCTAGGTATTAAAGAATTTTCGAATTTTAGACAGCCTCTGTGGTGGTTGTGCACGTCGGCTCGGCTCATTACGTTGCGGGTTCGATTTCTCCTACGGGACATGTGCAGCACTTATTCGTTTCGTGTCTGGGGTTTTGGGACCATGGTCCTCGTAGTTCGGTACAGCTAGGGATATCTATGAATGTGATCGTCGGATGTTACAGAAAACTTGAATGAGCTGTGCAAATAACCTGTTTAAGTAGTTTCGAAGTAATGGATAGGATTTGTAGTTACATTTTGTATATTTGTCTAAAAAATCTTACAGTAAATGTTAGAGACTATTGCTGTGAATAGATAGGTAGGCATGTAGATACACCTATATATCTACTATGTATAGGTACTTACTAAATAATATATACTGACTCTATCTACATCAATAACTTAAAAAACTTATAAGGTACCTATAGAAAAAATATCTGTAGATAGGGACTTACATTGTCTAGGAGTCCAGGTCTTAACAAGGGCACAGAATTTTTAATAGTTGCCAAGGGTATGTAATATTAAACTCATTGCCATATTTATTATTAAATATACATAAACGGAGGGATTATTTTTATTTATATATATTTGAATTTAAATTCATTTTACATTTGCAATCAACCCCCATACATATTATATTATTCTAACAACAACCTACATAATACTCAGCGGGATTACACTATATATTTTCATTGCGTTACAGTTGCCAAGGGCCTTTATCTTGCAATTTCTATGTCTAGTAGCAAATAATACGAACTATTTACTTACGTACTAGTGCAAGGTTCATAAAATAAAAACTACCTTATACTTAACGTACTTAGCTAGGTACTAATAATAAATTAAAATATATATTGCAATCACAACATAATACATTATATTTAATTACAATCTATAAAAACAAAATGTTTATTTAGATTGTAGAGAATCGACTTCTTTTTTTTTATTTTAATGTTTCTTAAATTCAATACCTACGTACCTACCGCACGAAATATCCAGTAAAAAAAATATATAGAAAGAGTTACATGTTTAATGTAACTTTCCTCAAGAGGTCATGACGACGTCGACAGACGTCGCATTGATTAGGTACGTAGTTATGTATACCAAATAACCGTACTCTTTGAAAGTTTAGTTTTATATTATAAAAACTAACTTCCGTATTAATAAATAATAACTGCAGGAATCGATCGGTCATAAATTTAGAAAGTGCCTACCTACCTAGGTACTTGATAGATTTACGTAAGTAATAGGCAGGTACTTGTGTAGTCGTCATATATTAAATTATTATCCACACGGACTTAGGTATTCACGTTACCTATCAACCTACCTACTTGTTACTTTTTTTATGTAACTGAATGACGAGACGAGCTGGTCGTTTGCCTGATGATACGCCAACCAATAACAGCACCACCCAGAACTTTGTTTTGCAAAATCCAGCACGGCGCTGCACTGCGCGTCACCCTGAGGAATACGGCAGATCATCACAATACTCTACATCGCAAAATTTTTCTGGATTAAGGTTTTTAAGTACCTAGGTAGTACCTAATTTAGAAGTTTGAATCACAAAATAGATTTTGTGTTTGAACACGACACTGCTTGGGAATAATATTGGTAGGTAGGTAGCTATTTGTGCGTTTTGCATTATGGCAAAAATTTGTATGTATACTTACACTTGTAACACTTGTGTTCAATCTTATAGGTTACAACACTCACTGTTGTGTTCAATAAAATTGTGAATATATTAAATAAAGTGTACCCAAACTTCTCGATTGTTTTATTCTATCTTTGGACACTTCAAAACTCATGTCTGCTCGGCTCCCTTTATCGTATCCAGAGGTCTTACTCTGAAAAAGTAATTACGATCTTCGTTCTGTCGGATGAAAGGGACAGCGCTATGCAACAGGCATAATAGTGTCTCTTTTAGTCCGCACGAACGAACGACCGCAACTCGGAGTAGGCCCCCAGTTCCAATAAAACCCACACGTAAGTTTTTGAAAGTTTAAAGTTTACCGACCGTCGTTTAAAGTTTGCCGACACCTACATCCATACCGAAAGCAATAAAAATGTCATTTCTATTTTTTGTGTAATAACTACTTACCTAATAACAGCTTATCGATGGCAAATTGTTGACTTCACTTCCAATGCTATGAAATATATTTATTAGATACTATTATATTGTGCATTAATGGAAATACATAACATATATAATGTACATATACCACAGGTTCCTAGTTTAAATGTGAATGAGACGGGAATTAACGCTCCTGAATTCTTCATCAGATCTTTATCTCAAGTCAGTCTCACGACACTGGTCGGTGGAAACTAAGTAGGTAATACCACAGTAGCAGTATTACCTACAATCCGTGATAAATATATGTAATGCTGGCGGTGAACGCGCACGCGCTGGCGGGCTCGGCGCACGGGAACTACGTGCTGCTGGCGCTGGCGCAGCTGCCGGCGCTGGCCGCCAACACGCTGCTGCTGGACCGCGCCGGCCGCCGCGCGCTGCTCACCGCCGCGCTGCTCGTCACCGCCGCCGCGCTCATCGGCCTGTCCTGCCTGCCCACCGGTGAGCACTGTGCGCCCCGCACCTTCGCGCCCCCTCGCCCCCACAGCAGTTTTTCCGCGGCTTTGTCCACACAGGAAGCCCATAGGTACTCGTCTTTTTCCAAGACCATTTTAGCAAAACCTCCCCAGTATAATTATAAGAGCGCCCACTACGAAAAGGTCAAGTTGTATCTTCGAAGTCACCCAACAGATTTTGATGTAACACACCTTATAATGTAAGTTGGGATTTATGCTACCAAACCCTGAAAACCAAATTAAAATCCTCTCAGTACTTTTCGAGTCTATAGATAACAAAAATTACAACTCTATAATAGTAAAGAACCAATAGAATCGTGGAGGACTCGAGGTAGGTACCAGTTTATTTCAGTGGCTGCTGAACCGATAAAGGTTTTTTGCTGCTCGTGGTATGCTTGACTTAACTATGCAGTGTGGATAAGTAACTACTTGTTCTTGCTTCCTGTTGACCTAAAATAAACTACCCGGCACCTATTATAATTATGCCTACTTATTAGTAGCTAACAAGTCAATAACCATCAAGCTGTGACAAACGGGGCACGACCAGCTACTGTTATGGCTACCTAAACAGTACATTATATAAAATTTATCTCTATACCCTACTTATATTATTTATTGGTATGTTTTGTCTTGCACGCACTCGTTATCTTTATAAGTAGGTAAATACGTAGGTGAATATAGATATCTCTGACGTCACCTAGATATTTTGTAACTACGTTGGTGTTACTCCGAAATCGTTTCAAACCTATTACCACTATTACTGACCTGTCCCAATCCCAACGGTCGTTAGAGGAAGGTAACAGCTAACTATTTCAAAAGGTCTGCTCTGCATCCAGTAGCTGGCTCACACGCAAACCCTCGGCTCCAATCGTAATCTTACAGCTGCAATAAAACTATTGCAGTAAACCCAATATTCGTTTTGCTACACGTCACTTTACAACGCGCTAACAATCAATAAAAACTTCTAATTAATAACAATGCGTAACAGTGTTAAACGCTCTCCCAAGAAAATGGCATATACAAGACTCGTCCAAATAATATTTTTCCTGATATTAGTATCAGCGTTTTTTCTAGTAGTTTGCTTCAAGCCGAAGACTAAAGAAGAGCAGATGGAGGCTTTCGACAAAACGGCTGCTCAGGTCGAGCCCTTTCGTGAGAACCTAACAGAATGCGCGCGCATAGTCAAAGCTTCCAGAACGGACGTCCAGAACTTTCTACAGAGGATGCCTCAAAGCACGTGGGAAGGGAAATGTTTCGTCGCTTGCATACTAAAACGGACAACAATGATAACGAACAACAAGATCAATCGGGAGAACCTTCTGGCAGCTAATACCGATGTTTACGGGGAGGACAGTGACATACTGGTCAGGTTGAAGGCGGCAATGGACGAATGCATCGACGCTGTCTCGAATATATTCGAGATATGTGAATACGCTTCTGTTTTTAACGACTGTATGCATATGAAAATGGAGCATGTGCTAGATAAGGCTACGATGGAACGCCGTATGGAGGCTTTGGGACAGATGACGAGTGATCCTGACCAGTGGAATGATGATGATGACGAAATGTTAAAGCTGGTGAAAGATGAACTTTAAAATATAAAGGTTAAATTCCAAAATATATAATAGGAACACGTCTTAATTACTTGATGTAGTTCTTAAGTATATCATCCCGTAATGGTCTTATTGATAGTATCAGAAAATATATTTTAAAAATATAGTTTAGAAAAAAAATGTAGACTTGCCAACTACGCTAAAAATTAATTAGAAGTAATGGATGACAGTAAGCCTTGTTTTCATTTAACATACTTTTTTTCATAGAACCTTGTTTTCATAGAACAGTTAACATGTAAAAATAAAACAAAATACATATTTAGAAGAAATGTTTATTTCTCTCAGAAGTTACCTAATTCTTTTCGATATGATTCCAATGTACACTCGAAGCAGTGACACAAAAACAAATTAACACTATTATACCACAACATTTGCCAAATATAATTTATTTAACCCTTAAATGCATAAAGTAGTAAAACTGCAACATACCATTCAAACGACCATAAAATTATTAGTATGAGTTCAATGCATGCTGTTGCAGGATTATTACTATCATGGTGATATATTTAATCGAGTGGCAACACACTTTTTTTCTTCACGACTGTCAAATTTAAATTGATTTTGACAAATCAAAGCCGATCGTAATTTTGGAGCGGATGAAAATTGTGTATTTGCTTTGCAGTGTAATTATTTGGTTTTCGAAGGTACGTTCAAACAAAATTAGTTATTTTACGTAATAATTCATCTTCTTTTCAGTACAATTTATAAGTTATAAAAAAAACTTTTGGTGTGTTCGGAAATTTTGTTTATTTTGTTGTTGTAAATCTGCAACAATATGCATTATTATATTATTTATATATATATATATATTATTATTTTATATTTATATATATATATTATTTTTTTTTATTTTTTTATTTTTATATATTATTTTTCCCTAAATCAGCATATTCATGGCTCCAAAATATATTTTTTCTCGGTCTAAAAATAAAATCATGCATAAAATCATGCATTTAAGGGTTAACAAATATTTGGTCAAACTAAGCCAACATTTAACTAGTCATGGTTCTATCGATAGCAAATTAAACTTATCGATCGCCCGATGCAAAGCGCTACGTTTGTCTTTAAGAATGCTTTGCTCGTCACATTAAATCATTCGTCCAGTATTTTCGGTACTTAAACTTCATACAAAGTATAGAACCGCATTAAAAATTGAACGTCGATAAAAATAAAAATATCGTAAAATGTGTATAATACACATATTACGATATTTTTATTTTGAAACTGAATACTATAATTTAGTACTGGCTCGCATTTTTGCCGGCATAAAGAACATACAACTGGATAGAACCAAAAAAATATATTTTCTAATATATTATTATTTTTGTGACTCAGATTTTAAAGATATTCTCAAATTGTTGACTGATTTGTTGAATAGTGTTAATTTCTAAAGGGAAAGAGTTAAAAAATACATTACATAGGTAATTTCGTTGTGTGGGTTACAATAGAGGCAGTTGGGTTTTACATTGAAGAAATACATTGTTTTCAATTGCGTGACATAAATTGAAAACATGTCATGTCATGGTGAGTAGGAAAAACGCCATCCCGAAATATTTTACCTAAAATCCCGAAAACAGCGTCACCCAGACATTTTCAAATGTTTCCATTTCATCAATGTAAAACAGGCTTAAAAACACATAATACAGACAATAATAAATACAAAAACAATACATAAAATCAATCAGTTCTTTACACGACAGCTAGGTTAAACCATAAACGTTGGGTTCCTTTAAAAAATATTTTATTAACATTATACGAATCGTAGATTACGTCAAAAATTTACAATAACGCACTAATTTTTAAGGTTAATACAAAAGTTCTATGAAATACATTTGAGCTGAAAATTTATATACAAGATTATAAGAGACACCTCATTTTTGTCACTGAGAACGAATATTCTTCAATAAATGTTTAAATGTCAACATTTCTTATTTGTTTTAAATAATTAGCATTAAGGAAAATGACATTGCTCAGGCAGCCCATAAGACGATATAAGAAGGATAGAAGTTTGATTTCTCGAGCAGTTGGCTCGGTAGCCATGTGGTTAAGGCGTCGGGACGGTATCCCGAAGACGCAGGTTCGATCCCTGCCCGAATCAATGTCATTTTCCTTCTTCCTAATTATTTAAAAACTTAGGAGTTTCGCCTAGAATGCGCTAATGCATTCAATATCTAAAATGTCTTAAAAATACAGATAAAATAGACATACATTTAGTTTACGATGCGTTGCAAGCATTGTTTTTATTAACACATTGTTGTTTATTTGTATTTAATAACACAATTTAGAATATTTCTCTATAAGTCACTGTTTAGTATTTTACTCAAAATTATTTAGCAAACTTCATGAAATGATAAGTTTGTATTATCATATCATAATAAATCTGAAAAATATTGTGTATATTAAACCTTACGTAAATACATAATATCATAAAAATCACAAAAACTCCATACATATCTTATTTCAACGTATCAGACTACAAAAATGGGTATCTTAAAAACTAATCACTCAAGTAATTTAACGCTACCTTATGTCGTTAAACACTACATTACACTAAACAATTAAAAGTCTAACTATGAATACATTGTATTTGATCTAAATATTAAAACGGTTAATATTGTACAGTCTTATTTTCATCAAAATATGTTTTAAATTTTGTCTATAGAAAACTTTTAAAATTTCATTACTAAATAAATTATATTATTTTTTCTATATAATTATTTAATTAGCTGACTGTATTATCTACAGTTCGCTTATTCTAGTTTTGCATAATGGTTCGTACACACTGGCACAGCGGTTGTTTTTTTTATAGAACTCGTTAAGATAAGTCGTTAGCATGTTGCTAAGCGCTACACCTGCTCAATTCATTTACATAATTACCTAAAAGTACAATCTCTTGGCCGCAAATATACGAAATTCGTCAAAAAGAGTTCTATGTCACAAATAAAATGGTTACACGAGAAATGATAACATCGCTAAATATACTTAAGATTTTTAATAACCAACTATATGACTGATAATTTATTTTTCAGATGTTATATCATCTACATGAGTAGATGATATAACATCTGAAAAATAATTTATTATTATAATAAAAAAATCAAATTAACCAAGCCAATGTGGGCGTGATTATCCTGTCTTTGATTTATTACTTTAATAAAATGTTTCTATACAAGTGGCTTGTGCAAGCGCCGCTGTGACCGTATGCTTGCCCCATTAAGATGTAGTATTCGTAAAGACATAAGTCTCGACTTACAGTAAGTTATCAAAACTAGTTACTTGTATCATGCTTCAAACTCTATTTTTCTAATAATGCAATGTAGCTATTTTTCCACAAACTCTTTTAATAATCAGAGTATACAGTAAAACACCGTTAGTAAAGAAAGTTAATATGGCAGTGTCCTAATAAAATATTAAAAAATAATAAGCGTATTCCAACTTTACTTAAATTATGTACAGTGCTTGGCAGGAAACGACACACCAAGAAATCATAACACCGATTTGTCATTTTGTTATAATAATTCTCGTTATGAATGAACTCGTTGCTTTACCCGCGGTTTTCCGGGATAAAAAGTAGCCAATATCCTTCTCCCGGACCTAGAGTATCTACATACCAAATTGTATCAAAATCCATTTAGTAGTTTTTGCGTCCTTGAGTAACAACATTTACCACTTCGCATTTATAATATTACTAGGATTGTTATTTTCTTCTTTGGCGTGCCATTTATCTCGCCAAGTACAGTATAATTAATTTATTACACAGTAAAATTATCTAAAATTATGATTATAATCTATTGTTTATTTGATTATAAAATGATTGTTCACAAATATATACAGGTAAGCATCTGTTTCCAAGTTTAAATTCGTCATTTTATTTTCAGATGGTTCATTAAAACGATACTGGATTTAAAATTACTGATTGTTTGTGATGAAATTTGTGAACGGTAGAACAGAGTGGACAAAAAGGAAGTTGTTTGTATTAACTAACTGGGATTCTACAAAACGTATATCATAGATAAAATAAACATGAACAAATTGAAGAAAATACTTCCATTCTCTCCTGTTTGTTGCGCTATGATACCGCCTTGAATTCTACTTATAAAATTTACTACCGCCTATGTACACAATTATTACATGACAACATACTAGATTCAAAATATACACACACCTCACCACTTATGTGAGAATTCGTATTAATACTATAAAAATACTATATCTATATCTCTCTGGACTCCTTCATTGGCCCGCAATGTTTTGTTTTAAAATTGAAAATAATGTGGAAGTTCATTCTAAAGGCAGTTTTGATACTTATTACATTACTGTTAAGGTATTTATTTGATTAGATTCGGAATTTTAGGTTCGTATCCTGCCGACTGCGCCACTTCAAAAAATAAGTCTTGTTTGTTTAACAAAATCTTAGCAGTAGTTAACATTAGTAAGTCAGTAAATTTTCACTTGTAAGACAACAACATTTGGTTTTTAATAATGTTGGCATTTAAACCAAAATCTTTTCAAAATTCATAATAAATAAATACAGTTTCATACAAAATATTCTTTAAATATTCATGTAAAACTGTGGCAAGAAATAGGCAGTTTAAGTGCATGTGTCATATTAATGTTCAATATTCTTTGTCGAATGCCGGGAAATATCACTAATATACTTAATCAGGTCCATTGCCTCTGTGTATTTATTAACATCGGATAGTCTAAATACAGAATACAGAAAATTCAAGCTATTTTAACAATACAATTCATGAACCAATCGTTTAACTTGCAATCAATTATACGCCTGAACTTCTAACTTCACTCCATCGGACTACTTTCTCTCGTATCAAAACTAGAAAAATCACATTTTACATAATCACTGAGTCACCAATCATTGTGTGCGTCGAAATTCACGACTCTCACGAGCAGAACAGTTCACACTACCCAGGAAATATTCATTTAGAATTTTCAATCACTAGAGTATTTTCGTTTTCTAAGCGTACGTAGTTTCATTTCACATGCTGAGTATTCCAGACTGATCTAGAAACCTTAAATTCAGAATAACTTTTAGAACAGAGTTTTTAGACGTACGTGATATCTAGTTTAAACCAATCAGGAAGTCACTCTCATATTGCTGAAAGCTGGCTCATTAGTGTCCAAGTTTCTAGGCGTTATCAAGTTTATACTAATGAGGAATTCACAGCCATTCCAGACTGGCCTAGAAAAAGCCGAACGTAGTTTTTCATTCCGAGCATTCCATACAGAGCACTTCTTGCCTTTACATCGTTGTTCTAGTCTGGTCTAGAAAGCTCACGTTCAGTAGAACAGCGTCCCGAACGCGGCGTATCTCGGCTGTCATTCCATCGGGCAGCTCTGTACGAAGGACGCAGGGAAGAGGCCGGTGCGGCCGGTGCGCTGCAGCGTGCCTTTGTACCAGCCGTCGCCGCGCTTTTTCGAAACTATCACTATGTCATCCACTTTGAGCTCCAACTCGTATTCCGAGTTAGGCGGGTATGGGACTATGCAGCGGAATCTGGAAGATGGAAATGTTACTAGTAGTTTTTACATTTGTATAGCTTCGTTCGTGTGAACATAGAAATACAAAGTAGTTTTATTGCGGCGCTATCTGGGGTCTTACTGCGACTCAAGTTAGGATTTTCGTTGCATCGAGTGAAAGCGACAGCGTTATGCAACAGGCACAAGTGTAAACGTACGATCCGTCAGCCGATGCTTCATAGTTCGATTTTCGTAGGGAATAGGAATTAATTAACTTAACGAATCAAGCCCAAAACAGCTCTTGCGTTTCGTTTGCGTGAAGTTTTGCCGCGAGCTTACATTGATATGACGTGATAGGTAATTTTTATTTTTAATATAATAAATAGACAAACAAGCAGACGGCCCGCCTGGATGGTAAGCGGTTATGTCGCCTATGGACCTGCCACACTCGGGGCATTACTGGTGCATTGCCTACCTTTAAGGACCCTTTTCACCCTTCAAAAGTGCCCCATATCAAAGCGCTGCGGGAAAACCTCGGTCGGTAGCCCATTAGCTGGAGAATCTGACAGTATGTGATTTCCATTGATCTATGATATGTGAATGGGCTTTCGCACGATGTCGGGCAGTGAAAAACTACTAATAGATGGCGAACACATGCTCATAAGACGTTTTGGCATTAAGAAAGGATAAGATAAGATTCGTCACCTTCAGCAAGCGTTCATAGTTTAATTGGTACGTAGACTGACATGGTGACTCAGATAGGCGTTCACTACTGGCGTAACTTCACCTTTTCAAATTAAAAATGGCCTACCTTTCTTTAACAGTCTGGGCGTGATGCCTATCTCTCCTCGCCGCAGTGACGTCCAAGGATTGCGACTTACGATGTTGCGACTGCCACGGACCTTCGGGGTTGCTTCTATATTGAAATACGATGTACTTTAATTACTGCACTTTTAAAAGTAGATTTACTGCTGTATGTAGAAAGTGTATAGAATTCTGTTTTTGATATCTTGAGGTCTGACGGTGTCATATCTTATAATTGTTTTCTTGATTTTGTTTTAAGCAAAAATGACAATCCTTCTTTTGCATTATTTCTTGTTTGTGGCTTTTCGAAAATTGAGTTAAGAACTCAAGATATACCAAACAGGGCATTTTTAAGTAAGTATAAAAATATTTCGCATTTAGATATAAATTGTGTCGAAATCTCAGAAAGAAGGTAATAACTGTCGTGAGTTTCATTCATTTTAGTTATACACACAGGTTATGATTTCGTCGCAATAATTCTGACCCGGTTTTGGATTTACATTTGAGACCGCGAATCCGACCGCGAATATTTTTATGATCGGAATTATCCGACAAATTCATAACTGAGTGTAGCCATTCCATTCAAAATGAATGAGGGATTAGTAACAATAAAAGTGAACATAAATGTGTGATATAAAATGAGGAGCAACACAAAACTTAACAAGCGAACCAAACTTCTTACGATAAGCAGACCTCGGCAAACGTAAGCATTGCAGTTATAAACAGTTTATGTATGCTTGAACGAATAAAAAAGGCGGACGGAATCTCGCTAAGCAACAACTGAAGCATAGCAATGGCGGGTGGCGTTAGTTTGTTGCAGTGAACGGAAGGCCGATGTGATGGCCGATCGGCATAGCTAGATGTAACTGTGCGCGTGAGGCTTGTGTACGAACGAACGGACCGGCATACTTTGAGTGCTTCACTTCTGAATTTGGCGACACCACCACCTTTTTTTCTTCGTTCAAGTATGTATGGATTTTATTAAGAGTGTTACACCAAACAAAAGAAGGAATGACTTCTATGTGGAAATTAAACTAAAAACTTACTCAATTATGTAGAACGGCATACTTCATATTATATAGTTAGGAATTTTCTTCTTTTTAGCTAATTCGTAACTTTCTGGTTATAAAATGGACCATTGGTGGTAAAATGGATGATCAATTTACCTGTTCACATTATCATTGACGAAACGCTGAAAATTGAATTCCATTGCTGAGACCTGTTCTGGAGACCTGCAGACCTCAATTGCCTAAAGGAAGGAGAATGTAAGGCAGGAGCACAATGATCTAAGGATGCGGTGAATGGAAAAGGATCTCGACGTAAAATATGGATTGCTGGGTTAGGGCCGAGCCACATTTGCTACTTTTGGTATTGGCGATCGCCGATTCAAGGGCAAAAAAATGTAAGGTTGGGGCAAATTCATCTAAGGCTGTGGCAAAAGAATCTAAAAGTGAGACAAAAGTATCTAAGACTGGGATAAAAGGATCGAAGGTTAACTAATGTATCTGGACAGGATACTTGCCTGAGCTGTAAGTGATGCTCTTTGTGCACGGGCACGGCAAAAAGATTGGGACAAAATTGTCTAAAACTGAGGCAAATGGATCTAAGGCTGTGCAAAAAAAGGTTGGACAAAATTATCGAAAACTGATGCAAAAGGATCTAAGACTGTGGCAAAACGATCTAACTCTGAGACAAAAGGATTTAAGACTGAGACAAAAAGATCTAAGAGTGGGATAAAAGGATCTAAGACTGGGATTAAAGGATCTAAGACTGGTATAAAAGGATCTAAGACTGGGATAAAAGGATCTAAGACTGGGATAAAATGATCTCTATAACTGGGATAAAAGGATATAAGACTGGGATAAATGGATCTAAGACTGGGATAAAAGGATCTAAGACTGGGATAAAAGGATCTAAGACTATCTTAGGTAGGTGGACAGGAGACTTGCCTGTGTTGTAAGTGCTGCATGTGGCGCTCCTTGTGCCTGCGCTCGGGCGCGGCGGCGGGCAGCGCGCGCAGCAGCTGCGACGGGCACGAGCCGGACCTGCCCAGCGCAGCGGACAGTCAGCGCGGTCACACACGACTAGTTACGACGAGCGGTGGACGCGCTGCGTTTTAAACGCTTCACCCACGCGAATCGATCGCTCGTTTCGCGGGTAGCGTAACAAGGTTGGAGAAACGTTGGTTATTTGTAGGTTGCGACAGTGAATTTAATTGAATAGTAGAACACTTCCTTGAAAGTTTTGATTATTCAAATTTTTTAAACCAACGCACTCGGGATTGACGATTGAAATTTGTAAAAATATGCGAAGTATGCAGAAAAAAAGAATATATGTCTGTGCGATTTTTTCTTATTAGATATTGTGATAGCTTACGGCAAAGATATAATTTGAATATTAATGTACACAGCATAATTCAATAGTTTGGCCACGCAGCGCAGCGAACGTGCGTCGACCGCCAGTTGTAACTAGTCCCTTACACTACTGTTTCTAAACGCCTTGTGAAGATTAGAATCGACGACATAACAGATACAAATTAAAAAAGGTGACACACACACAAAATGCAAGGTGACAGTGGTTGTGCTGCGTTAGATAAAACACCTCTCCAAAACAAAAAATACCATGAAACCAGAGATAATCTGTAAATAGCTCATTTTTGGGTACACTGCATCTTTGACGCACTGCAAAACTTCAAATTAGCACCAACAGAGAGAAGCCGTGTCGAATCAATTGTAATTTGTACGGCGATTTTTAAATATAAGAGTATAAAATGATCACTTTGTATGAAACAAATTTAGCTCTTTTTTTAAGTTTTAAGCACAGCGACAGTTTGTGTGGATGGTAAACAATTTGTTTGTTTGTTATCCCGGAAAATTGCAATTAGTAATAAAATATTTAAAGCCTATTTTTTTGAAGGTGTAGGCAGATATACAATATTTAAGAGATAGTATTAAAGCTAGGTAGGACAAAATTGGGTGCTAAATCGAATTAAAATATATATCTTTTAATGTATATTGTTAATTTACCCTTTTAGCTCAACTTAGGTTCATTTACTGGTACATAACATTATTTTTAAATGAGCTCTTCACAGACCGTCCAACATTATTGTAGGCATTTCAGGACATCGCATCGTAGGACACACAACACATGCTCGGGCCAACATAATGCATGGCATGATAATGGGACATCAACAAAATGCACATACATTGCGTCATGAATCTGGTTATTTTAAAATTATAATATTTTTAAAAATTTACTTTGTTGCACATTGAATAAGCAACTATTAACGATATTCGGATGAGCTTAAAAATTTAGAACTTAAATAATATCAAATATGCAATGATTTTAAAAATGAAACTATGTGATTCAAGTTAATAGTATTTTTTAAGTTGTTTAACTTCTTCGATTCAATAATTATACACTTTTTAATAAATTATAGTGCATATATGTAACTTTTTTGAATGTCAAAGAAAGTTAATCAAAAATTGTGTGTTATAATGATATGAAAATCAAATTAAAATATTCTTTAAAAATCCGTCATCAAATATTTAGCTCAAAGTTCTCAAACTCAATTAGATTTTTGTTATCTTATACAACGTGAAGTGTCTTATTATAATTCTGGACCTACCTGACATGCACAGGATGATGCTGCGAGGGTAGGTTCAGCATCAGGGAGGTTCCTGGACCGTCTTCAAAGACAGGGTTGTCCATACTGTACCCGGCCGGCGGGGGAGACTTGCATTTCTTCATGGCGGCGAGGCGCTTCATCAGGCTTACTCCGGTTGAGATTGAAGACTTCTCGTTTTTGGACTTTTCTTTAGGCTGTGGAGATGTTGGGTTGATGTTCTAATTAATATTCTATACTTGCTTTTCCCCGCGCCTATGTCCGCGTGGACGACGGCGAAAGCCCATAGCCGCTTTTATTCCGAACCATTTTAGCAAGACCTCCCCAATGTATGAGATGGCGTACTACGAAGAGGTCAAGCTGTATCTTCGTAGTCACACGATTGTGATGTAACATCATATCTACCTTGGGACTAATGCTACCAAGCACTGATAACCGCATTTAAATCCGTTCATCAGTTTCCAGGTCTATAGATAACAAACATACAAACAACCAGTTAAAAATACTAAAAACCTTCGTTTCTTCAGTAACCTACAAATAGTCGTTCCCAGCAGATTTTTCAAACATATCTTCAATATACAGAATTAGCTCAGATCCATTTCTATAATAGTAGGTATAAGACGGCAGTCGAGCGTCTGCTCAGACCCGTCCCGTTGATGGAAGACGGCAGTTGGGCAAACAGAAGATCGTTACATACCTTGTCTAATCTGGGTGTGGTTTGCAGCGGCTGGGAATTGGAACTCCACGAATACATCAACGGTTGAGCTGTAAACATTAAAAATGTTTTCATGTAATGTCGGCTGACTGGAAGAGATAGCTTTTAGCGATAAGTCCGCCCAATGTACTTTAGAGCGAGTGTGGTTCAGTGGCAACACGTGCGACTTTCGATCCGACGCACCTGAGTTCGAATCCCGCTGGCCCCGCACCACTGACATTCTTAAGTTATGTGCGGATTTTACACTCGCTCTAAAAACGGTGAAGGAAAGCATCGTGAGGAAACCGGCAAGTCCAAGAATTAATTACAAAAATTCAAGGACATGTGACATCCACCAACCCACACTGGGCCAGCGTGGCGGATTATGGCCCATACTCTCTCTAGGAGAGAAGGCCCATGTCCCAGCAGTGGGAACGTGATGGGCCGATGATGATGATGATGTACTTTAGTGTGTAAGTTGTTTTCTTGACTGATTCTTTTATTGGCGTACAATAAAGCATTTTGTATAGTATTGTCTGTTTGGCATCTACATCATCTAACATAACTTTTTTTTTTATACTTAATAGATCTATGTTTGGCCACTATCTCGCCTGATGTGAAGCGATGATGTGGCCTAAGATGAAGCACGTAGATCTAGAAGATACCTATTCACTCTGGCCTTGAAGATACCCAGATTGTAGTTATCAGGAAACAGAGAAGACGGCAATTAGTTCCATTCCTATCCAATTTAATTTCCAATTTAATTTTAATTTTTTTTTTATTCTTATTTAATTTAATCAAAATCTGTACAGTAGCATTTCCGTGATCGAGTATCAAATCCAACTCACAAACTTTCGCATTAATAACATTAGTAGGGAATGAGCACGACAAGTGAAAAAAACTTTGACATATACATCAATTTGACAAGCAATCAATACTACATATTTTATGTATATATGAGAAAGTGAAAATACTTTCAGCACTGCCAGCCTCTATGGTGTATTGGTTGGGCAGGTTAGCTCAAATCTTATACACCACTGAGGTTGCGGGTTCGATTCCCGCGACGGGATAAATGTTTGTGCACAGAAAAAAAGCGCAAGCATTTGTTTCATGCCTGGGTGTTGTTGGACCATGGTCATCGTTCCTGGTTCCCTAGAAACAGGTAATCCTAGTTAGGGGTCAGAATCTATGTATGTGATAGTTGGACGTATTTATTTATTTACTGTTAATATAGATATACCAGCACCTGTGCTGCTTGTCTTAACAAACAAATAAATAAATAATCAATGATTACGTTTTCAGAATAATCAATGACTATATTATATACTCAACTCTTAGGAAGCTTGCGCCTCCAGGTAAGCGCTAAAACACATCCAAAAACACTACTACACATCCACTAACACACAATTATACACTCACACACACCCTCACACCTCTCTCGCACACACACACACGCTCACTCGCTTTGACAGTCGTAAAATGTTGAATTAAGTCAAACTCAAAAAATGGGAAATCGTTTTTGGCTATCAGTTTCCTAGTATTTTATTGACAAAAGAATTATTCATACTTACTGAAAATAAATTAAAATTACATAAATAACTATTTCAATAGTTGTCAACAATAAATTAATGTAATTAAATAAAAAATACTAATTGTTGAATATAAATAATCAATACGCAGTCATTATATCGTTGAATTTATAGAAGGACTGATCAACGAGCCACTTTTCGAGGTTCATTGTAATTAGTTATACTTAAGATTTTTTAAGAGCTGTGATTTTTGTTTTAAACAAATAAATAAATATAAAAGTTACCCGTGGTGTTGGCGGGGCTGTCGGCGCGCGGCGGCGCGTCGGGCGGCGCGGGCGGCGCGGGCGCGGCGGGCGGCGCGGGTTTCGCGTGCGCCGGCGCCGGCGCAGACATCTGACGAGAAAAGAAATACAACCTGTGAGGATTTTTTTTCATAGAGTGAGGGTGTTTGCGCGGGTGTGTATGTGTGATAGGGTCTGTCAGGGAGTGTGTGGGGGTGTGTGTATGCGTACCTTGTCGTGCTTGTGGTGGTGCGGCGCGACGTAGTTCCCTGGGAAGACGCCGGCGCGCGGCGAGCGCTCCGCCCAGCCCTTGTACCAGCCGTCGCGGCACCGCTCCGTCACTGTGTAGATAGCTGACAACACACAAATATTACTAACACTTGTTTTCTAAAAACCTTGTGAATAAATAATAAGAGAATTAGCACCAAAGTTCAAAAGTACTTTTTCCAATTTTGGCATCACAGACGCACTTATAAACGTCAATTATTACAATGACTACCACCGTATCGAACCGTACCAAAGGGAGAACCGGCTGTAAAATGGGGAACTCCGGCTAGAAGCTTAGAAGAATCGGCAAAAAGCTCGAAAACTTCAGCTTGAAACTTGGGAGAATCAACAAGATAATAGGGAACTTGGGAGAAACGGCAAAAAACTGGACATCTTCGGCTAGAAGTAAGCTTAAAAAATCTGCAACAAACTTGGGAGAATGGGCAAGAAACTGGGGACCTCGCTCGTTTAGCTTACCTCCTTTCTTCAACTCTAGCTCGTCAGGTTTCTGTGGCTTGTAAGGGTAGATGGCGACGTATGCGGCCGGCAGCGGGCGTTCGGCGCTGCGCTCGCGACGCCGCCGGCCCGAACGTTCAGTTCGTTGCTCGTTCGCCGGCGAGTGGTCTAGCAAGCTGGTGGCTAGAATTTCGGCGGAGTGTCTGGAATGATACAGCGTCGGTTCGGATGAATCTAAATTTAACTGCAACTGAACTCTGATCTGAAAAACTATGCGTTTTACATTGTCTGTAATGGTATGAAAGTGCATTACCCACATCTGCATCTCAAATAGTATGCTGTTAATCACTCATGGACTTACAGATTTAAACTTAATAATTAAAGTTCTCACCTATTTTGCGAGGAATGATTCCCCTGCAGATGGGACGAGGGAGTCAGGCTGTGTCTTTTCTCTCTTTCCCTGTGCTCCCGGTGTCTCGGCACCATATAGTTTCCTTCTTTTCCATGAGACAGCGATAACACCGCCTGAAGTCCTAAACCAAAGTTCAGTAAGGAATCCGGCCCGCTTCCACCGATATGGGTATTTTTACTAGAAGATGGAGCGTCGAAACGCGAAGACTCATTATTGCTTGCACTTTCCACGATTTCGTCTTGATTTTGCGAAGAATTGCTCGTTGCTGATGCATTCAATTTTGGGCTTTCAGCGGGTGGCAAACTGACATTCAGAGACGTATTTGTGGCGGTCGAGCTCTCATTCAGACTCAGCACTCCCATCGAAGTGTTGAGCGAAGATTCTTGCTCATTTGTGTTTTCTTCCTCGGCATTTTGCGTCGTATTCCCTGTGATTACGGTCGCGTTTCGCTCGGTATTATTATCCGGAGAACTGGGGAGACTCGGCTCAGCGCTTTCGCATGTGCTAGTATTAGAACTAGTATTAGGAGTGGTCGTTGAACCGACCGAAGGAGTATTCATGCTGGAACTAGAATCAGAACTGGCGTTGTTCGTGAAATTCGCTGCGGTCACCGGAAAGTGTTCGTGGGTCCTTACGTTCTGATACGTCGTATCGACTTTGTGTACCGGAGTGGAGTTATACTCGAATTTGACGCCGCGAAGTCTGTCGTAGTTATCGCCGATACGCGGCACTGATTGGACGCCCATCGTTCCTTTCCCATGCATGTTGAAATGTATCAAGTCTAGCGAATGTTTGGTGGTAGGTTCGACGATGGTTCTTGGCATCGCAGTGGTGACCATTCCGTGTGAGACGGTGACTTGCTGGCTGACTTGTGGCACCAATATTGGCGGTTGTTGAGCCATGGGCTGGTAGTTTGGGTGGGATTGGCTCATGGTGGCCACGTTTTGATAGTTGGTTTGCGTCGCTGGCATCGATGACGACATCGGTTGGTAGCGGTGAGAGTGCTGGAATTAATAAAAGTTTTCTCTTAGGATTCTTTCTTTTATTTTCTTCTTGAAAGAAAAAAAGAAAGAAAGAAAATACATTTATTCGGGATATCACACAACATTACACTGAACATACTAGAATAAGGACAAAACAATAAAACCAACCAAAACAATAAACGCAATGTTGCGCGATATCAGGAAAAGATTCCGACTTAGATGATGATGTTATGATTAGTGATGATCAGTTTGTTAATCCACCAAGTCTTTTCTTTGCAAAGGTGCCTTCCCCCTTCAAGATTCGGTGAAACCTAGATGTCAAACAATAATTCATTTTATGATGTAAGTATCTTAGATGTCCAGTCGAATATCGATGAAATTTATATGGAACCGCCTTGGAGCTATACTGAACCCAACCAACGCAAAAAGAATTTTTCAAATCGGTTTATAAATGACAGAGTTTTGAGGTAACAAACATAAAAAAATACAATGGAATAAAGAACCTTCTTTTTTGAAATGGGTTAAAAATAAACCCAAAATTGTAGGAAAGAAGTCTAAAGCGGCTTGGAGCGAAATTTGAATAGGTGAATACTAGGTGGTAAGTCTCTCTTTTTTTAAGACCTGATAGGCAAACATTTAACCGCTGTCTCACCTGATGGAAGTGATGACGCGATCAACGATGGATCATGCTTGTCTAGAAGATACCGATTCTCTCTGGACTTGAAGATACCTAAATTATAAGTATCGGGAAACAGAGACGCTGGTAAGGTGTTTAATTCCTCTCGTATGCGAAAGGCCGTCTGGGTAGGTACCACCACTCTGCCAGTTATTCTGCCGCCAAGCAGTAGTGCGCAAGTACTGCTGTGTTCCAAAAAGCACAGTAGCAAAGTTACACCGTATTACACAGATTTGACATCTGTTTCGGGGTGACGAGCACAATAGAAATAGTCGTTCGCCTGATGGTAAGCGCCACGCATGCCCATAACAATTGCAGTGGCACCCAGAACTTTTAATACCATAAAAAGCACTGCGTAGCACTGCATTGCGCTCATCAAAAATACACTTAAAAATACCTTAGCGTATGCTGAGTCGGAACCTTTTTCTGACATCGCGCAAAATTTCACTGTGTTGTATTTATTGGTTTTGTTTTGTCTTCATTTTAGTATGTTCAGTGTAATGTTGTGTGATGTTTTTTCTTTCTTTCTTTCATTCATCGCCTCAAGGCATAAGCCCAGTATTTTAAGCTATTGCATAGCTTCTATCGCGGGCCTTGAGCGTGGAGACCGAATCCAGAAATTCCGTAACGAAAATAACCTAACACCCCCCACTCCGAATGCTATGCAATAGCTTTACCGCGGCAGTCTCCGAGTGCCACACGTCTTTTTTTTTAAATAGTTTATATTTTCGTACCCCATGTCCACCAATGTGTTACTATTATAGTTACCTGCGCTTGGTGGCGGTGGTCCGGGTGCGCGCGACCGGCGTCGGGCACGGCCGGCACGGGCCGGTTCAGCGGGGAACTGGAAACATACACATTTCTACTCACAATACAATACAATAATACTTTATTAAACACCAAAACAAGAAACAAAAGTTCACAGTTACATATAATAGTGGTAGAACAATGGGCGGCCTTATCGCTGTGCAATTTCTTACAGGCTATTCAGTTATAGTATTTAATCTGTGTCTAGTGTTTCATAAGTATGTACCATAAATTAGTCATAATAACTTATGGTACGGATTTTTTACGGTCACTCTAAAAACCAAGCAGAAACCCGCTGACGTGCTTTGGAGTGGATTTGTGAGATATTAAATTTTTCAGGCTATCCGAAGTCCAAAAATACAGTTTTCAATTTCTCCGAAATTGACCCGATGTTCAAGGAAAATGTTTTTTTTTTTACATAAGCCCAACTAGGCCAACATTAGACCACGATCTCACCTGATGGGAAGCCGATGATGTAGTCGAAGATGAAGCACGCTGGTCTAGTAAGTATCTATTCACTCTAGATTTGAACACACCCAGGAAAGAAAGATCCCAAAATTTTGTCACAACCTTTATAAATTACTAGCAACCGCCCGCGAATTCGTTTATGTCGACTCAATAAAATATAACCTATGTCACTAAGGGATAGTCTAGCTTTCTATCAGTGAAAGAATTTTTAGAATTAGATAGTATTGAAGTAGTTCCAGAGATTACATCCTGACAACATACAATTTTACCTCTTTATAATATTAGTATAGACAAAACAATCGTCCCGGCATGTGTGGGTCTCCGATAAGAAAATGCCTATCGAATGCCTATAGATCTATGTGCTTCATCTTAGGCCTCATCATCGCTTCACATCAAGCGAGATAGTGGCCAAACATAGACCTAATAAGCGTAAAAAAAAAATGCCTACCTGTTCATCAAGTGCCTCGCGGCTTGATTCAACTCGACGAAGGCGATCGGGAATATCCCGACTCTCTGCTCCACTCGCCCCTCTGCCCAATTCTCGTCCACTCTTCTGTGCACTGTGATTATTGTTCCTGAAATTACAATAATAAAAATAAATAAATAACGCCCAACGATCACATACATAGATCCTGACACCTAACTAGGATTCCTTGTATCTAGGGAACCAGGAACTATGAGGACCATGGTCCCACAACACCCAGACACGAAACAAATGCTTGCGCTTTTTTTTTTTCTTTACACAAACTTTTGTCCCGTCGCGGGAATCGATCGCAACCTCAGTGGTGTATGAGATTTGAGCCAACATAATAATCACACATAATAACATAACATAATGTATTAAGAAACGATAGATATACGTTGAAAGTTAACAGGATAATGGCGCCAGCGTCTCAAACCAGTAGAGCGAGCACGAAGCAATTGCGAAAACGTAATTGACTCACAAATTTGATAGTAAATAAAAATAAATTTGTTAGTATATAAAAACGTAATGCTAAAATAAAAACGTCCTTACTGCAGAGAAAAATATACCCTTCAGATAAATATTTTGATTTGTACACGTTGCATTGAAGATAAAGGATGCATGGAACATCCGCTTCTACTAAGTAGCCAACTGGCAGAAACATTGTATTGTAGAAAACCAACAAAGTATAACAAATGCTCTAAAAAAATGTCCCTCAATTTCTTGTCGTATCTTGTGAGTAGTGATTCTTTTTCCGATACGGTAGTAGTCATTGTGATAACTGACGTTCATAATTATTGATCCATGATCCCTAAACTAAATAGAGCTTTGAATTTATATTTTTTTAATTAGTACCAGGATAGTATATGCTGTTATTGATCTTGACATTTAATTTATGGATTATTATTAATTTAGTGTATAATTTTGACTTTTATAATTATTATGTATTTGGACTAGTTGTAACAGTAATGGATTTAGTTGATTATTAATTTTATTTTGAATAGTATTTAATTTGATTCAATTGGTTTTATTATACATTATTAATCGGTGTAACTTGTTTATCCGTACTGATTAAATAAATAAATGGGAAAACAGAGACATAGTCCAGTGGACTGATTTATTTATTGGTGATAAAAACGATTTAACTGATGTAGGTTGATGATGCTGATGATAAGTAATGAGGACTGTGGCAATGAACTGACCTTTATCAAAAGGCAAGCAGCCCTCCTCATCTGGTGCTGACATTCGGAAGTCGTACAGCGCTTTGCAGAGCGCCGTCGGTACCTGAAGCGGAATTATAACCTGAAAATATACGTAGTCATTATCAAACAGAGTTCGTGAACAAAGTTTGTATCAAACAGATTAGTAGCACCAAATCACGTGCACTGATGTTGGCTAGCCATCCTCGTAACATTTTATATTATGTAAAATGGAAAAATACCTTAGGCCTAGCTGCGCGTGAAAACGTCGTTCACCCGCGGATTAAGTATCAATTTGCATACAAAAAAATCAAGTTAACCCGTGGGTTAACCTTGCTTTTACGATGGCGGAAGGTTAACCTACGGGTTATTCTCGCTTTCACGTTGGCGCAAGTGGCACTTAAAAGCGGGCTTTGCGCAACCATTATAAGGCCAAGATAAATTAGGCCCTACCACCAGTTTACTGTATATCTACCTAAAAAGATGCCCAAATCTCGTCAAGAGAAATGCAGTAATAAGGCCTCACCAGCTAACGTGTACCACAGAAAACTTAATAGTACCAAGACTACCAACGTACAGAAGCATGACTTCGCAAAGGAATTTAAACAAATAGCTACTTTTGCTTGCAGACTGGCAGGTATGCAGCGCTACGCGAGCTGAATTGAATTTTATTGCGTCATGGTAAGAGTCGCTATTTGTTTAAATTTCTTTGCGGAGTGATGCTTCTGTCCCTTAGTACTCTGTGGTACTTGTAGCTTCAAACCTAAAGTGCGGAGTGTGGTAGGCCTGCTTGTACTCAGAAAAGTATAATAACAATCGTCTCACCACCACCGCATCACGTTTAATTACAAACCTGTACGTAGGTGATGGGAAAGACGCCGGTGCGACCCGAACACTCGCCGTGGTACCAGTACGGGTCCAGCTTCTTCTGTAGAATCACCGTGTCGCCTTTCTTGAAAGAGAGGTCGCTGGAAAATAGGAAAAGAATAAAATTAACTTTTAATTCGTCGTCGCCGGCGTCGTGACAGGCCCAAAAAGCGAATTTCAGTAAACTAAAATTTAAAAAACCCCCGATACAAAAAAACCTAAGCTAACCTAACCTTATAACTATATATATATATATAACTAACCTAACCTTATATAAGTAAAAAACCGATAAAACATAACGTAAGTCGAATTACTTATAATTACATGAACATTAAGGGTGTCTGGCTAGAGGTTCCCACGATGTTAAGTGTCTGGCAATGAATGACGTGATTTTTAATAATATTCTGGAGGTAATACCAAAAAATCACACTTTATTATTTGATAAAATTAGATCGGCATTTTACACACCTTCTTACCCGCCAAAATGTAAAGTGCCAAGTTCTAAATAGTCTCATTTGCACCAGTTCAGCAAGATATACTTCGCGTTCTCGCTAAAACCCGTGCTGAAGAATTGTACACCGAATGTTGACAAACAAATTGACACAATGATCGATTGACGTCAACAGCGGTTTCTGCGAAAGTGTAAATGTAATATATATATTTATATAATTAGGTATTTAAACTTATTATTATTATTGCGTGGCTCTGTGAGTGGACGTGTTTGTGAATGTGTGTGAGTGAGAGGGAAAGAGTGTGAACATGTGTGCATACACATGTTCACACTCTTTCCCTGTGCGTGTGAGTGAGAATGGTTAACTAGCTTTTTTTTAATAATTTAAGTTTGACTATGAATTTCCTTTATGAGACTCTTGAGAGAGCTCTTAGATAGATGAAACAGATCAAGATCCGATT
Organism: Petrophora chlorosata; assembly: GCA_951640565.1. Taxonomy (NCBI): domain Eukaryota; kingdom Metazoa; phylum Arthropoda; class Insecta; order Lepidoptera; family Geometridae; genus Petrophora; species Petrophora chlorosata. Next base: position 10,094,713 of record OX621203.1, on the reverse strand, counting down.
TAAAAGATGCTAACGCTTTCCAAATTTGAAATTGAAAGCGATCGGGATCGGATTCCCTTGCTGTTCACTCTAGGCTGGACTCTTGTAGCTGATATAGTGTTGCAGGAAAAAAACTGTGACACTACTGGTAGTGCTACGTAGTTTTACGTAGGTAAACTTACCCGGGCTCCTTGGAGATGTAATCATACATAGCCCTGGCGTGCGGCGGTAGCTGTTTACCCTCCCGCGACGGCTGCCCCGCCTGCAGTGCCTGAAACATGCAAACACGGCAAGTTTAGCGTGGATTGTAATAAGTTTTTTGTTGAAAAATATTATTTCAGAGACAAGCTTTTAACAAATTCGTAATCGGAACCGCAAGCAGATTAAAATGAGCCCAAACATTAGTTTTTACAATTATCCGTCAAGGAGTTCTATTGCCTACTTACAATCACCCATCATCAGATCAGGTGACTGTCAATATTGCGTGGTCATCTGACTTTGACAAATATGCAAAATTTCAAGGATAAGATGAAGTGGTTCTAATTCAACTTATTCGGTGAACTATCGGGGAGACGGGTCTGAGCAGCCGCTCAACTGCCGTCTCTCTCTAGATCTATGTGCTCCATCTTAGGCCACATCATCGCTTCACATCAGGCGAGATAGTGGCCAAACATAGATCTACAAGGCGTAAAAAAAAAAACTTGCTAGATTCTACCCGAACGTTAAATAAAAGCTTGTAAAACGACTCGGGTAACTCGGGTTTGATCTATATTGCAGATTGCAATAAGTATAACCACCATCAACAGCCCATTACGTTCCTGTTGCTAGGCCACGGGCCTTCTCTGGTGGGTTCTGGCCCATACTCTCTCTATGAGAGGCCAGAGTCCCAGAAGTGGGAACGTAATAGACCGATGATGACGATGATAATTTATTTTGTAATAGTTGCGATAGGGAATATGCATCTGCATTCCACATGCATCCTTTTTATTTGTCAAAAACATACATAATGTTCTCTGTTGATTTTTCGTTTAAATTTCACGTTTGACAAAGAAAGCAACAAAAACAGTTTACTTCGTTTTTGCAATGATTTACTTACGTTATAGATTCTAATTATAAAGTTGTAGTCACGCAAGCAAACCTAACAAGTGTAAACCAGGCTTAGGCTAGTCGGGTCACTGCTGATCCGATTGCAGCCATCTGGCCAAAGACTACAATACTCGACTGCGCACATCGTCGCACTCTCACGAGACGTAGCGGTCTTTGCCTAGCTACTATAAGAGTCCTACTTCATATTAATATTATAAAGGCGAGATTGTGAGGATGGATGGATGGATGGATGTTCACGCAAAAACTAAAATATGAATTTGATAAAATTTGGTTTGTAGTTTCTTTAGGTCCTGAAAAATGACATAGGCCACTTTTTAATTTTTATCCCGGGAAACCGCGGGTGTAACCGCGGGGCGCAGTTAGTAGTTTGTACTTTTAATTTCAAGATCATCGGTGATATTAAAAAGTCTTCCCTTATGTAATTCCCTCGACAGCCTTTGTGGTGTAGTGGTTGGGCAGGTTGGCTCAAATCTCATACACCACTGACGTTGCGGGTTCGATTCCCGCGACGGGACAAATGTTTATGCACAGAAAAAAAAAACGTTAACATTTGTTTCGTGTCTGCGTGTTGTGGGACCATGGTCCTCATAGTTCCTAGTTAGCTAGATACAGGGAATCCTAGTTAGGGCCCAGGATCTATGTACGTGATCGTTATTTATTGTTAATTTCGTAATAAAGGGCCAAACTACACTATTCCACTTTTAGCACCAGGGATTTAATTATGATCGCTTTTCGGAAGCTTGATGCAGTGATTGTATGTTTCACACGACACACGTTCGAACGCCAATCAATTTTAATTCCGCGATCAAATCGATGCTAAAAGTAGGTAATAATAATAATATAATAACACCCAACGATCAAATGCTTAGTTCCTGGACCCTAACTAACTAGGAATCACTGTATCTAGGGAACCAGCAACTACGAGGACTATGGTCCAAGAACAAATACATGTGCTTTTATTCTGTTCACAAACATTCGTCCCATCACGGGAATCGAACCCGCAACCTCAGCGATGTGTGTGATTTTAGCTTACCTGCCCAACCACTACACCACAGCGGCTGTCACAGAGGTAAGCGCTAAAACGACCGATTTTGATACGATCTGCTGCCGCCTGGGTTAAGCTTAAGTTTACCTGCGAGTGGCCACTCCTCGTCGCCCGCTGGATGCCAGCCGGCTTCCTCGGCGCGGAGTTCCTCATGCCCTCGAGGATCCTCATGAGGAGTACGTTCGGAGGCAGCTCCTCGACCTTCGTCTCCACGAGCACGCGGCATTCTGGACACCGCAGCTCCTTGTGGGAGTCTACTATCACCTGGAAGAGAAAACGAGTTGGTAAATAGTATGTTACTGACAATTCGCATCTTTGAACCTGCTTATAGTATATCTACATACGTATACTATAAATAGGTTTATTTGGATTCCAAGTCTCAAGGAACTGTGATAGAATCTCTTTAACAAGTATCGTTAATACCACACGATTTGTATTTATACACAAATAAACTGATTGATTGATTGAATACGAACAATCATTATGTGCCACTTTAATCGTATAAAGGGAAAGGGCTTGTATTTTGTGAGCCCAGGGTTCTCAAAGCTCCTGGTTATACGAGTCCGGTGTGCTATCCTAGTCCGAGATATTGGGAATCCTAGTTACAGGATGGGAAAATACTATTTCAGATCGTTTTCAACCGACTTCAAAGTTCTTTTTTTGTGTATTTGTTACGCGATTACTGCGCCAATTATGAATTGACTTTGATGATTTTTTTTTTGTTTGGTAGGTCATAATTCAGAGGTGGTCCCATATAAATTTTATCGAAATTGATTCAGCTCTTTTAAAAAAAAATATCAAAATCATAAAATATAAGTTTAGTCTTTGAAGTCGGTTCTTGTTTTTTTCTACAAATTAAATACTGTTTTTTAATTATTTAAACCTTTATACTTATGAAAGGTTATTTTAATTAGCATGAAATACAGTCAGTTTTTAAAGTCTAAGTTTTGGAACAATTTTTTTTTTTAAATGACTGTGGTCGTGAAAAATACGTCCATTTCAAACAATATCCATGCATGTTGTACGCAGTAAAAATACGGAAAAAAAGGATAAAGTTAGATTTACTTCAGCACGGTTCTTATCACGCCGCCTGTCACGCAACGTGACAGTTCCCGCCCTATATACAAGTTGAAGTAATAAAAAGAAATACGAGCTTTTATAACTTATAAGCAATGCAAGGAAAATCTTGGAGCATTGGAGAACCATTTCTGAATGTTCGGAACTCTGCTAAAATAATAAATATTTTTATATAGAATGCAATATACTTTAAGGTTATACATTCATTATGACTTAGGAAAGATATGTGATGATTGATCTATGTATGTGCTCCATCTTCGGCTACAAAGTCGCTTAACACCCACCAAAGGTGTTACGTACATATTATACGGACGTAAGGCTATTATAATTTAAACTTTTTGTTGAGTTCGCGATTTTGGGTGGGATTCCTCTGGGGTAAGTAAAATAAGATCGATTTTTGAAATTTATAATTTCAAAATAAATATAAACGTATGATATACCAATCATTTTGTATTATACATTCCGTACAATAAACGTTTCATTGAAATTCAAAACAAATAATTTCAAAAGACAACTTACATACAATACAAATTCAATTGTTATTATTATTACAATATTCATAAACTATAAAATCCATGTAATATACTCCGCAAAAGAAATAACAATTATTAAAGATATAATTCACTACAAATATTATTGTATTATTCGAATTTTAAAAACATACAATACAAAAATGCTTTATTGTACACTAAATAAAAAATAAATAGGTACATGGAAACAACTTACAAACTAAAGTACAATGGGACACACGTAACACACAACATACGTAATTAAACATCGAAACCTACTACTATATTTCAAACTATTAACTGCATTCCTCGCTTCATTCATCGTCGCATATAAATATGACTTTGGCTTATTCTTCTTCTGGCGCATCGCCGGCAGCTGCCGCGGCACGCCCGCTTCGCTCGCTCGGCTTGCACTAATACCAGTAACCTAACAGTCCTCCACGCTTCATTCGTCGTCGTACCGTCGTACCTATGTATGACTTTACCCTCTGTACTGGGTGTTGTGGGACCATGGTCCTCCTAATTCCTGGTTTGACAGATTCTATTGATCTACGTGTATTTGGTTTAAATTTATTTATTTATTAACATACACAACAGAATGTAATAATTTAATGATAACTTTGACATATACATATAGATCTATATCACATTCTAAAACTATGTATGCCTAATTGAATTTAAATAACATTTTTATATACAACCACTAGAGGATAATTTATTTAATAAGTCATTACATTATGGTAAATTAATTAAATAATATATTAAAAATTAGGAAAACAATAGAATACATTGTTATTTATCCTATTTATTTATTTATATATATTCTATAACACACAACAATAAAATCAACTGTCAATAACAATAGGTGTAACGAAAATACCTTCTTTACTTCATTTAAAGTTTAGAGGTATTTTTTAGACTCATAGGTCATGCAAGAAGGCTGGTTTCAAAGAAAGGTCAGGCAAGGCGGCGGGTTATTTATTTAGGTACTTTAGGCATGACATATAGCTGAGTAAACTCCACGTCCGACCCATCCGACGACGCAGTTTGATATTAATTATAGCCAGAAAGGTTACGCTGTGTTGAGTTATGTCAGTATTTAAATTAAGATTTTGAACTATCCCGTGTGCAGTCGGTAACATCTCAATTGCAATTGGCGGTATGGTATAAGACAACCCGTGCGATGTTTTCAGCATAAAACAAAGATCATTCTTACAGAATTAGGGTCCGAGCCCAGGATCTTACTCCTGGTCCGAATAGCAACACATCAGCAATGCTTCTGATGCTGCAGATACCAATTCCGACAAACTTCTTGATCAAGATCATGATGTATATGTATATATATATATATATATATATATATATATATATATATATATATATATATATATATATATATATATATATATATATATACAATTACTTTAGTCGCATGATCATTAACTGCTGCGTTCAAGTCTCGCTCTAGATTAAATTGAGTATCACTGAAGTAGAGACCGCGTCACATTGAATCAAGAAACCTCTTTATGCTGCCAGTTACTGAGTACGAGCTTTTATTTGGTTCTATTTTATCATTCATTCATACTTCCGTTCCGGACGTTCTGGTTGTCTAGTTGAACTTCTCGAAGGAGCTTCTCACTTTAAAAGTTTAGTTAGCTTAACCCGGATTACTCAGACATTCTCATTCACCAAACGTTCAACCTCCATGAATCTGTCATTCAAAACCTTAAACGGTAATTTTCAGTACTAGACTGTTAAGAAGTAGGCTCCGGCCGTGGTTGTAGTACCACCCACCGAACAAAGCCATGTCTTTAAGCGACTTAGTCTTGTTTCAGGATGACGTTTGATGAACCACCAAGGAACGAATCTGAGCAGTCGACTGCCGTTTTCCGACAAATCTAAGTGCTCCTATGGCAACATCGTCTAGTAGTCAAACAGATCTAAAAGCGATAAAAAAGACAAGAGCTGCAGTATACAAATAGTATAAAGAGTCGATGACGCATCCCTATAACATTATACCTACTTAGTATCATATTCCAATTGGAATCCGGCAAGTTTGTGAGATCGCAGTAATAAAACCTGATTTCTTATGAACTTGCGATATGAGTCAACTTCAATATAAAATGTTTGCTGTGTGTTTACACGTCACAGCAGTCTAGTTATTTATGCAAATGAAAATGAAAATGAAAATTTATTGTTAATCAAAAGTTTGTGCTTGACAACATCAGGTGCATCTTAAACTCGAACGCACTTAACTATATAAGTATTAATTTTACATTGAAAATGATAATAGTTTTATAAATAACAAGCTCACCAGCACCAGTTCACTGCTATGCAGTCCTAATTTTACATTTAACGTGCTAGGTAATACCTATACATGATAAGTTAATTCACTTGTAGTTTTATAAGTGGGTTGACCTATTACAAGAGATTAAGACATCGCGTAAATATGCCCGAAGTTGTCACACTATTGTCAGAAACAATCTACATCTACCCTCCGAACTAGTGTAAAACTGTATGACGGCAAGGCAGAGTTTCTCGTCCCGCAGTGTGCGCGGTTTTCATTACGCATGACGTATCCTAGTATATGTAAGATATAAAGAAGTTACAAGCAGTTATTATGTTTTTTTTTTCAAGTTTCCGTTATCTGTAATCAATGCTGTTATAAACTAAACATAGGTACGTATAGTTCAACTATTTGCTAATAACTAAGATATTCGTGTTATTACTATTTTAATTACTAAATTATTCTATCGTATGGAAAGGTTCATTTTGGTTGTAAGTTTGATAGTGAAATAAAATAAGATAAATGTATACGTATGTGAAAGGTATAATTATATATTTGAATATATACACTTGCACTATATAATTACAAATTCATTGTTAATAATTATGATATATATGTTTAAGTAATGACTATTATAAATACATTTAATTATTAAAGTATTTTATCTGTATGTAATTGATATATAAATTAGTACAGAATTTTAGTTAGATAACGTAAATATATTACATTATTGACAGATGTATATATTTCTGTCAATTTATTTTTAGCAAGACCACACCACATGCTGGTAACATTAAGATTTGTTAATATAATAGCATATATAATATATAATGTAATATATTTACATTATCTAACTAAAATTCTGTACTAATTTATATATCAATTATATACATATAAAATACTTTAATAATTAAATGTATTTATAATAGTCATTACTTAAATATATATTTTATATTATTTTTATATATATAATAAATAGCTAACAGATAACCTATCAAATTAATTGATTTCAAACGTTTGTGAGTCACGACGAACACGGCCTTCGATACTATACTTCCGTCGGTCGCCCTAAATAGAAATGGGTGTCTTAATAACTTCACCAAGGAATCTTGAGTACCTAATCAATTCTTATAATAAAACTGTAACGAGGCGTTTACTGTACATTGAAGACATTTTTGAAAATCTATTTTTTATGAGTATTTGGGAGCAACAGAACCCAAAAATGGTTTTTAAAATTTTTGTCTGTCTGTCTGTCTATCTGTCCGGGACAAACTCAGAAACTAAGGCACGAATTGAAATGCAGTTTTTTAAAATATGTTCTATGGAGTTCGGCGCTACACATAGGTTATTTTTCATCAAGATCGGTCCAGGAATATTGAAGTTATGACGCAATTTAGGAAAAAAAAGAGGTCCACTATAAGTTGAACATACCGGACCCTTAGCGCACAAGGCTCAGCTTCAACTGGTTTTTTGCTTATCTTGAGAACTAAAGGATGGGTTTTTGGCATTTTTAACCGACTTAAAAAAGCAAGAGGTTTTAAATTCGACTATGTTAGTTTATGTTTTAACCAATTTCAAAGCAGGAGGTTCTCAATTCGACCGATCATTTTCAAAAAAATATTTTGTTGAGCTCTAGGCTATAACGAGATAGGACGGAATGGTGACAGGAGCGCTACGGTTACGGAATATAAGTGGGACGTTAACGGGATTGGAGCGGGCACGTAACAGGATAGGAGGAGGATGGTAACGGGATATCAATCAGCGGGACGGTAATGGTGTAGGAAAAGGACGTGATCTGGATAGGAGGAGGACGAAAGCAGGAGCGGGACAATGAAGGGATTGGACGGGGACGGGATCGGGATAGGTGCGGAGCGGGATTAGGGTAGGATGGAAAATTGTCGGGAACAGGTTAGATACTTCACTACGCGTACGAAGTCGCGGTCAACAGATAGTAATATATGGAGGCCGTCAGGATCTACTTGGGTATGTGATCGTTGAAGTGTTCGAAAGAAACATCTTTATCGTTACTACATCATCTATGTATAAGTAAGGCATATTTAATCATTTATATCAACACAGGTTGCTATTGCTACTACTTTGGAACGGGAAGTGGTTGCTTTCTAAGAGTACAAGATCATTTAAAACATTTGCAAAAAGCCCAAATCTGGTAACAAAATCGTGAATAAACCAAAGAAATGACCCACAACCAGAAGTTCTATTCGTCAACGCAGTATAATAAGAGACACGGAAGCCACATTGCATTAGGACCAAGTCAATAAGAGCGATGCAATACATGCAGGAAAGTAAATATTTGACCACGAGCCAATAAGGTCATTGGTAGTCGTTTTACGAGTCAAGGGACAATTAGCTATACCTAATTAAGGGACGGTGTTTGGCAGCCACGGCTTATTATAGGCTACTATTCTCAACCTAATTTGTTATGTGGCTCTCTTCAAATGATTATTAATCTTAATATATTTTCATAGAGATCCAGATATGAATTAACATTGTTCAAAGAAAAGTTACTCCTTTCCTGGACGTCCGTCCGTAATCCGCATGTATCTTATTTTTGATTCAAAAAATAATCTAACTTTTTCTTAGTGGTGTAGTCTCGGAAGAAATAAGACCGTCTAATAAATCATTCAGTCCCTGGCCTAAACTATCTCTTTTATGAATCTAGAGAGTTATAGACTACTTTTACATCAAAACAAAAGTATTGTACTTCTAAGAAATACCAGATAGGCACTCTGGCACACCACCCAGTAGCAAGAGTACACAAGCCTACACGTAAACTCGTCGCTATACAAAAAGAGCATATTTTCTTTGGAAATTACGCGTATACTTTTTTATTATTTATTTGAACTGGGCTGGACTCATCTGCCGCATGCCGAACTAACTTTGGGCCAAAATAACAACTGAGTGGCATCCTAACGACGGCAGCGCCCCCGCGGCAGACCTCGACGGAGATGGCGGGACGACTTGGACTCGTATAAACAAGACTGGACTACAATGGCGATGAAACGTGAAATGTGGAAAAATGGAAGGGAGGCCTGTGCTCTGCAGTGGGACGAGTCAGGCTCCAAATAATAATAATAATTTGACCCGCGTATGACCTCATCTCATCTAATGAAGACAAACATGGATTACTTGCCCAGAAAATATTTTCACCCTTAACTTGAAAAAACCCAAATTGTATGTGATGTGAGATTAAATTAACTTCATATTCCAGTTGAAAAGTTTCTTGCCTTTGAGAGTTTCAGACTTTGCATGCCATCCGCCATTCTGCCTCACCCTCGTTTGACAACTACCTAATGTGTCGGGTAAACATAAATAAACAATAACGACCCTCAGACGTATCGAGAACGTGCCAGAAACAGACAGTCTATTTATAAAACCATCACACCCCTGTCTAAAACACGGTCAGACTTAGGACATGTTCACAATGCATATTGTTTTATAGAATATGAGGCAAGCACAGTCAGTACAGGCCTTGAGTATGTCAGTAACTATAAAACGAAGTGGCGTAGGAAGCCTACTTTCATATTCTACCATAAGCAAATAATACTTAATAGTACAAGTATTCTATAAGTAAATTGAATACATAGAGTAAGATAGTAAGTGTTCATAGTATAAGTAGTAGTTCTTAGGACATATACCCCTACACGAGAGCGTCTTCATAGCGTCAGAAGACATAAGAGCTATGCGATAGAGAGGCGCTCTGTAGGTTAATATAACTAGTAGGTATGCAGCGCTACGCGAGCTGAATTGAATTTTATTGCGTCATAGCAAGAGTCGCTATTTGTTTAAATTTCATTGCGGAGTGATGCTTCTGTCCCTTAGTATTCTGTGGCAGTAGGTAGCATGTGTTCAATGACGTCAGTCTTTATAAAGGGAACAAATCGTGCTCTGCGGTGCGCACTAAGGAACCACATACAACGTTTTGATGCACTTAACCTATTTATGAAATGTGATGAATGATGATTCATGGATAATTATGACTTGTGAGATAATACTTGCATTAAAACGGTCGCATAGTTTGCGAGTTCGATAAGTAGAGTCTGTCTGCGAGCACGATATATGCGAGTAAGATATAAATACAGAGTATAAATCAAATTAGTTTACGCGTATGTCTGTATGTATGTATTTGTTATCTACTTTTATACTTTATGGATTTTGATCGGATTTCACCACCACGTATATTTATATTTCATTTAAATATCACCCGCGTCGCTAGAATACAGATATTTATGGGACAGTTGATATAGATTTACTTCCTTTACTATCTCTTAATATATAGAACAGATTGTTTGTCTAACGTTATATATCGGGTTACATTATTAAAACAATTATATTTTTATCAGATAACTCTGTGAGGCGACACGTTTCCCTGATTACAAAGCGTAAGTAAAAAGTGAGTTTGGGCACGCAACTTGACGATTAACGTGATGGCGCAGTTTCATGTAAGCCTAATCATTTAGCTGTTTAATTAGGTAAAGGTCAACTAAGGCAGAGGCTAAGGTGATGTAGGTGTATGAGTTTACTAGTAATCGAGAGATAGATGTTTAGCCGCAGAATAACCAATTCTAAACTAACTCTCAAAAAGATAAAAGCATAGTTGTAAAGCTGTGATAAAAATAAAAGTTACCGAACTAAAGTTGAGTTTCAGTTTGAGTCGCAGCTTAGCTAAATGTTGGCTAGGTAATATACCTAAGGCTATCTTAAATAATAAAATATATCTTAGGTTCTAGTCTTAGTTTAGCTAGTTAGACTAACTTTAAGAACCGACGAAAATTGTTTATTTTAGATTATTTTGGCCAGATTGCCTGTAGCAAGAAAAGGGCTATCTTTGAATGGACCGAGTGTTAATAGCGTATGATTTCTATAGTATTTTTATTTTTGAGGCGTTAGCGTGGACGAAAGAGCGGCCGAGAAGAAGATGGTGCGATGACGTCGTGGATGTGTCGGGAGTAACCCGGACGTCTCGATCAGTATCGCAAAACGGGGCAAAGGCAACGCATGGAGGAGCCTTTTATAAAAATTTGGCTAGGATTAATAAAAATACATCAGAAAAATTGTAAATAGTTATTTAAGTCGAAATAAATTTATATATTTATTTATTTTAACGTACTTACTTACTTACTAAGATGGCGCGGTGACCCCAAAGTGGGTCAAAGGGTCCCTCCGACAACAAAAGGCGCCACTGGTCTCGGCGTTGCGCAGTCTCTTCCCAGTTGAACAGCTGCAGTTCGCGAAGATCCTTTTCGACCTCGCCTAGCCAGCAGTATCGAAGCCGTCCGACCGGGCGACGACCCGTGGGTTGACCCAGGAACGCCATCTTAGCAGCCCGATCATTGTCCATGCGCACGACGTGGCCGAGCCATCGAAGTCTGTGTGCCTTGACCTCACCCATGATGTTAAATTCAGCAAACGGCTCTTCCACCTCTCTGTTCTTCCTGACTGTCGTCAACTGTCGTCGTCTTTACACACTAGTCCGAACTTTGTTGAACAATGTTTATTTTAACGTAACGTTAAGTAACTGCTACTCCGCTACCCCTGTCAGCGTCCGCTGCAACCATTTACTCTGTAACCTCTAACTCGGGGTGCCTCGGCATTGCAACCATTGAAAACAATCCAAAAACCTATATGAGTCGTGTTTTGCGTACCCTAAAATTAGTTAGTTGTCTATATCTATCTTGCTCTGGACAGGATTGATTTGATATGACAAGCAGGGATTATAAATGCATCAGGGGGTTAAAAGAAAAAATCGATTGGTTCAGGAGAAAACCAACAGAACTTATGGTGCGACAAGAAATTGTCCGAAGTAACTGGAGCATCTACGGTGGATCCGACTTTTAGGACTTTTAGGAGTAAAAAAAAACCATCAGATGAATGCGCCTTTCTTGTACCTCAATCAAAAAGTTATATTTAGCAGCCTCACATACTCTACACTGAAGTATGTAGACAGACCCACATACGACAGTCTTAGAAGTTCGTTATCGAAGCTCCTGGTTCGTAATAGAATCATTGATTCATGCGGCCAATGGCTCAACAGTTAAAGTTTAAATAGAATGACCTTAGGCCGCAATTGAGTACTGGCGCCTACACACGCTAAAATGTAGTATTATTTACCTACATTAAATTGCTCTTTATTAATAGGGTCGTTAATCCTCCGGTAATGAAAATACCGAATAGGAAGTTCCGAAAAATGTTTTGACGCTCATAAGTTAAGAATATGACTGGCATCCAATTTCGAAACATATATAAGTATCTTCTCGACCTTTTTATGAATTCCACAAAGACTGCAGACATTTATTTTGAAGAAGCTCCTATACAAAGTTTAAAGTTGGGAAGTGTAAAATCAATTTTTATTAATGATTTACGTTTTCCGTAGTCGTGCATATTTTATTATTTGGTAGGTAAAAATTTCTCATTTACTATGCGTGATTCGTTTAACAAATAAATAGGTATATTCTAGAAACCGCGCCCCATTATTGACCGTGTCATCACTTACCATCAAATGACATAGAGGCGAATTTACCTATACCTACGATTAGAATAAATAAATTGCAAGACGAAAATAGAAAGGTAGATAAACTAATCGGTCTTATTCTTAGGTTGAACTTGAATGTCAATGAACCTTACCTTAGGATAATCAGTTTTACAGAGTACCTTAAGGTACGAGTTCGTAGCAGACTGCAGACATCAGCAGCAGCAGTTCTGCCACCGACAAGGGAAATCTGCCGGACTGTTAACTGGAATAGGGCGCTGCCTGTCGTCTGCTGCAGCCATCTCTGCAGTTTGGGTTCGGAATCAAGACTGAAGCGACATGACGCTGCGACACGCCGTCTGCTACTGCTGTCTGCAGTCGGCTATGAACTCGTACCTTTACACTGATCAGTTCAAAGACTTCAAAGACACTGTCTGGCAACTTGTCTTGTTGTAGTACGCCATATCGTAGACGTGTGTTTTAAGTTAATATCAGCTGTTACACAGTAACATGAAAGCATGGGGTCTTTCAAGAAGAATTTTGGAACACTCTGAAATCATGCTTCGTACAAATTGCAACTTTATAAGTTTTCGATTAAGGTTCATCATGATGATATCTTCAGTTGGACATCTAAAGCATTTTTCTAACAAACTGTTAGTGATTTTTTAAACAAAATCACAAGCGAAGTCGAAAATTAGGACAGTTCAACATACGAGTAAACATAGCTGCCGGTGGTACAGTGAAGAGAAAAAGTTGACTGTGAATTATTATATCATACTTGGTGTTTGTGCCAAGGTGAATTCATTAAACAATTATATTTGTCCGTCATTTCTCCATACACTTTAATCATTGTGGTTCACAATAATTTTTTGTTCAAAATGGTTCGAAATACTTAATTCATAACGATATTAATAATTACTCCCACACTTTGAGACTTCAGTATCTGAAAAGTTAATATAGTTCCTTGTAACCTTGGAACCAGAAACTACGAGGACCATGGTTCCACAACACCTAGACACGAAACAAATACTCGCATGCCCAATTTCAACGCCTATTTACATAAAAGTTTATTTTGGGAATTATAACATTGGTAGGTTAAGTTCACACGTCTTTTTTTAATGGTATGATTATCTAATAAAAAATCCATTCCTCCAATACAATATCCTGTTTTTTTTAATTTTTTTGTAAATTTAATTGATACGAGTAAAATTGAAGTTTGCTTTCGTTCCTATTGTAAAGAAGTACATTGTACACTTTCCATGGCTAAAGCCACGGTCCGAGCGAGGCATACATCAAGTTTTGTTTTTATGGAACTGAGTGATAAGACGAGCAAGCCGTTCGCCTGATGGTAAGCTCTACGGCTACCATAATAATTGCAGTGCCACCCAGAACTTTTAATACTATAAAGAGCACTGTGTAGGACTGCATTGTGCTCACCACCCCGAGACATCAGTTAAAGTCTCATATGCCCAGTAATTTCGTTGGCTACAATGCCCTTCAAACCGGAACACAGTAATGATTGTGCACTACTGCTTGGCGGCAGAATAACTGGCAAAGCTGTGGTACCTCTCCAGACGGCCTCCTACATACGAGAGACCTACCACGAGTAACTGACTTCAGACCGCAAATATTCATAATATTCCTCAATTATTTTTCTTTTAACCTTTCGCCCTACCAGTACTACTGCATCCTGCGTTAACAGCCCATCCCGGCATCGTAAATAAACACTACTTTATGGCTCTAATCTAAACGGGCCCTGACTCACTTGATTGACTCATCCAGTGACAACACTCCATTGGTGCCTATATCTTGATTCTTGGGTACATACTTGGGCAAATAATCATAACTCGTGGTAGATATAGGTCATATGGGCAGTTTTGTATATCACCGTAGTGATGTCTTATTGATTAATTGTGAATTTTATGGGCCGAATAATTAAGTCCTTTTTCACTAGCTTGCATTTATAAGTTGTGGGTGGCGCTAAAACTGACATGGGCTGGCTTAGCGCTTAATATTACGCTCATACACAACCTTCCTGATATATAAATAGGTACCTTATTTATATGTAAATGTATAAAACAGTCATTAGATAATTCATAAAACACACAGAGAAAATATTGTCTTAACCAAATCAATTAAAATCTTCCTTTGTAGTTATTGATAATAGATTAGTAAAAAGACGCATGATATCAATGAAAAATTAACCTTACCTTGAGACATTTTAAACAGAATGTGTGTTGGCACGGGAGCACCCGCGAGGATGTGTCGAGCCGCTCCAGGCACACCGAGCACTCAAGGAGGTCGTTGAGCAAACCCTCATCCATGCCGCTTGGAGCCCTGAAACAAATGAGCATCCGGATTACTTGATGCACTAAAAAAGTTACAAACGGGGTTACCGCGACATTTTACATTGTTTAACGTCATGGTTTATATTTTATCACTGGCTCATAGTTTTACAATCCATACAATTTCGCATCGAATGTACTTGCGTAGAGCAAAGGCGGGGATCTCGCGGGGAAGGTCGGGGGCGGGCCGCTTCCAACAAACTCACTTAGTTTGCTGGATCAAACATTGAAGGCAGACGCGAGCGTGTTTATTACGAGACAATTATACGATAATTGTTGAATACGTTAATTATAATTGTTCACACTTGTTCGGTGTGCGAAGGTACCTTGACAAAGAAATACAACAAGGATTTAAGATTTCATAGGTTTCTCCTTGACGCGAGGTAAGATTCTTCTATAATTTCATTATGGTCAATGTTGCAACTAATAGCGTCTAGTACCTACTATTATTTAGTTTATACTAAATATTATCTAAGTATAATATAGTAGAATTGAGTTAGGGCTAGAGAAAATGGGCAAGAATTTATTGTGAAAAAATTTACAATCGGAATCATTTATATTAGGTATGTAGGTACATCACACATCAGCATCGCGTCACTATGACCTTGCGCGAGCTACAGTTGTACCAAAGATAACTAAATATTTCTACGTAAAGAAGCGACACTCCCACCCCCCGCTAATTTGTTGTCACCCGCAACAAACCGATGAAAAAATGGGCAATGCCGTGCTTGCGTCACTCGGTTGTCACCGCTCGCTGCGAATGACTAATGAGCATTGAGGTCTTACATTATAGAGGGATAATTACGAAGTTTTCCGACCTAAAAAAGGATAGCGCTATACAACAGGCTCTTATAAAGAACGAGGTAGAACTATTATCATATTGTCTCTATCGCGTAACCCATTTTCTTAACATTGGCCATGACATGTTAAGTCAAAATAGTGGCCGGGCAGGGTCGGCTTGTGGTTTTTTAATTTGTGTTGTGGTATTTTTTATTATTTTTGAGTGAATCTTTGTGAATGTGTACTAGAAACAATTTAGAATTAAATGTGAAAAAATATTCGGGTGTTCCATTCATGGTGAAGTGAAAATTGTACTGAAAGATTAAGTTTTCAAACGTTTGTGTTTTTCTTGTGTTTATTGATGTTTTTCGGTAACTATAATTTATGTGGATGTAACTATACATCGGGTTCGACAATTAGAACCTGCATTTGGCTTGATATATTCAGTTTTCGGTGTTATTTTGTTAAAACAACATTGACCAGTTTCGTGTGTCAGTGTGGCCATCGTATAAACATTTCAGTTCTCATTACGTCGGGTAACAAATTGCATATTTGTGTAAAATGTTAAATGTATTAAAATTGTGCATTCTTAAACCATTTAATTAAGATATAGGTAATAAAAGTAGTTAATGATTATAGTTTTTATTTAATTTGAAATTAAAAAGTTAAAGTTTAGTAAGAAGAGAGTAGAATTGTTTTAATAGTAAAGGCATTCGCCTCTTATGTAAGAACATGTTGTAAATAAGTTCTTATTTTGTGTAATAAATTTATCTTACAGGTCCTTGCTGTCGATTACTATGGCCAATCATCCAATTCCATTGATGGATCACAATCCTACAATAAAAATGTAAGCAACGAATCTCGGATTTCTAATCCTAATTAACGCCACATAGTGAGAACGAGTTCATGAACGTAGACTTCATCATCATGTGAACGTCAAGGCTATTCAGGACACAAAAGGACAAACCGTTTCGGGTTAGTGTAGTGAATTGACAGTTATGTATAGTTAGTGCTATCCAATACGGTGGTATGGTCAATGTAATAATTGACTTTCATAAGTACGTCTGTGATCTACTCCGACAGAATGACATTTAACTGAGACACTATGCTATTTAGAATACTTCAAGTGTTTTTTTTTAACATTGTGTTTATCTATCTACCTATATCCTAAGTATCAGTTGTGCTGCAGTCTTGTAAATTATGTCAAAATACTAGTTCTTCTATTGTAAATTTTACCTGTATGGAAATAATGAATGTATGTATATTGTATAAATGTGTCATATATTTTATTTGATTATTTTATTTACCTGACTGGTTTAATCCTAGATAAAACCTGGTTAACAACAAAATATTAATGATTGCATAAGAAGCATACCGTAAGGAAATGTAGTTACCGCAATGTCATTCGAGCTCTGAGTTGTATCGCCGCCACTATAGCTTCAGAAAGTCGTAGGTAGTTGGTCTGTAAAAGGTAGGAAATCTATACTATTATTCTGTGGCCACGCTAGAATGTATTCATTACTCGGCCACCTAAAAGAGACCTTCACCTTTTGATCTGTTTACAGGAGTCTATCATAAAAAGTAATTTCTAGATTTTTCGACAACATTATGCATATTCCCTATTTCCCTATTCTTCACTCTGGGGTACAGAATAGTACAGATGTCCTACCTTTTACAGACCAACCACGAACTTCTGAAGTTATAGTGGCTGCAATGCAACGCAGAACACGTTATATTTTCATTCAAGCGAATGGGAGAATTTTTCATAGGTATGGTAAACACTCCAAAATTACTGTCAAAAAACTATTGCTTTCCAAAAGTGTTACGCTGTCGAGGACTCTATAGTGTCATTCCTCAATGCTAATGAGTGAAATTCAAATGTTTATTTTATATGTGCGATCAATTATGTTATTTGAGGTTGTTATGACCTTTTTGGATGACGACGACGACCTGCTTTACAGAGGTAGAGCAGGCCGACTGACTATTTGACTTTGACATATAGACGAAACATATTGAGAAAACGACGAAGAACGGCTGAAGCCGGTGGAGCTGACCAGGACCTGACCTGACTGACAGAGGTCTGCCTATCTCTGCAAAGAAACCTCTTACACAAATAAGAATCGAAGATTTTTTGGTTTTTCGCGTCTCCCAGCCAAGCGATAGTGGGTGTGAAAGAGAAACACTTAGGTTGCTTACGTATAGCGTTGTCCTTGTCGCGCTCGATTCGTATTAGCTCATCCTTACAATAATTACGCACACGCACAAAACGTGTGCGGACAGGCCGGTGCGTCAGCTGTAGTACTAGACAGTTAGCTCGGCGAATTTGTATGGAGTGTCGGGGGTCTGGTTGTACCTCGCCTCGGGTAACGAAAATATTATTTAGTAGGTACTTAATAGGTACAGACGCTTCGCGTACGAATGCAACACATGTAAATGTATATTAGGTAGGTACTTGTAAATAAAAAATAACATTTTTTCAATTTCCCATTTTGTGACAACCCTTGCAATGTGCATGTGACAGCGTAAGTAAGTACCTATGTGCGGACAGGCCGGTGCGTCAGCTGTAGTACTAGACAGTTAGCTCGGCGAATTTGTATGGAGTGTCGGGGGTCTGGTTGTACCTCGCCTCGGGTAACGAAAATATTATTTAGTAGGTACTTAATAGGTACAGACGCTTCGCGTACGAATGCAACACATGTAAATGTATATTAGGTAGGTACTTGTAAATAAAAAATAACATTTTTTCAATTTCCCATTTTGTGACAACCCTTGCAATGTGCATGTGACAGCGTAAGTAAGTACCTAGTACCTACACGAGCGGCGGTGTCGCCCGACATCAAAGGCGTTGCACTACTGTATATATTGTAATAGTGTGACTAGCTTTTCCCCGCGACTTCGTATTTTCTCCAAGACCATCTTAGCAACTGGTAAAAAAATCTCAAGGTATGATTAAATACAATTTCTAAATAATAAAATATTAATGGTTGGTGTAGCAGAAGCTACATGGTTCTGCGTTTCATTCTTACACCTAAATATTATAAAGTAACAATATAAATAGAATTTGATTTAGAAATGGGATATTTACCATCTATTGGCTCTGTGTGTCGGGTCACTCCCTTCCCTCCAAGATGGTTGAGGGGGTGATGGCTGGTCCACAAGTCATACTCGTGAACGGGTGCTGCTTGCGGGGACTGGTCTGTTCTAGTCACTCCTACTGCTACTGTCATACCTACTTATATTTTATTTACACTTTTCTGTTACTGATACTATGACTATGGGACATCTCACTCGCATTTCTTGTTTTACATTCTGTTAATTCTAATTTATACGTAATTGTGCTGAAAAAAGACATCTCCGCAGAGTTTCTTGGTGCTATCTTCTCTAGCGGGCGTATTTCCGAAGCACTGGTAGAGTCAGTTTTCGCATTTCTTTTCAGCACTCAGACTTCAATTTGAGTATAGGAAAGAAATGGGTAAACATACTTACCTTTTTTCAAAGTCATGTTAACATAAGTTAAAATTTTTAACATTTTTCATTTGTATCATGTGTTTATGACCTTTAAAAGTGCACTTTAGTGTCTATTTAATAAATGATATTTGACTTTGACTTTATTTGTTTTTTTTTTGAGTTCTAGATATTTCGGCACTGTAGTAAGCACCATGATCACGAAGATACTACATTGTAATATCCTGTTTCTAAATCAAATTCTAATGTCAGTGACCATAAAATAACGATCACATACATAGATCCCGGCCCCTAACTAGGATTCCAGGGAATCCTCGTTTATCCTAGTCCTATCTAGGGAACCAGGAACTATAAGGACAATGGTCCCACAACACCCAAACACGAAACAAATATTTTCTCTTTTTTTCTGCTCGCTTTTTTTTCTGTGCACAAACATTTTTTCCGTCGCGGGAATCGAACCCGCAACCTCGGTGGTATATGAGATTTGAGCCAACCTACCCACAACACCACAGAGGTTGTCAAACCATGATAGTTTAACATTAATTTAATGTCTTTTTCAACCCCCAACGCAAAAGATTATAAGTCACTATGTGTGTCTGTGGCACCGTAGCTCTTAAACGGGTGAACCGATTTAGATGCGTTTTATTATTTGAAAGCAGTTTTTCTGGCGGTTGTTCTTAGACACGCTTTATCAAAATCGGTTAAGCCATTTTTACTTTTTTGTATCGGGGGTCTTTTATTGAGAATGATCAGTAAACTACAGACATTACTGTAGTTTACTGATCATTCTCAATCATGCCGGTAGCCGGCACCAGTTTGCATTTAATGTAGCAGGGATTTAAAACCTAAATTAACTTAATACAAATTACACATAAAATATAGTATATGTAGCACACATTTAAAGCATTCACCATCTTTAAAAAATGGTGAAAGCCACATCAAAATCCATCAATTAGTTCGGAAGTACTAAGCGAATAAACAGACTGATATGGATGAATGACTATGTTTTATACTATTTATTTTTGAAATAATTAATATTGTAAAAGTAGGCTTAATTATTTGTTTGGATACAGATTACTTATTAGTTTGGAATATTCGAATAATAATATGATGACATTGGTGTGGATTTTTCAATATTTATATAAGCAAATTATTTGCAGTGTCTCTTAATAGTTATGTTATTACTAGCTGCACCCTGCGGTTTCACCCGCGGTTTCCCGAGATAAAAAGTAGCCTATGTGTTAATCCAGGATATAAGCTATCTCCGTACCAAATTTCATCAAAATCCATTCAGTAGTTTTTGCTTGAAAGAGTAACAAAGGTACATCCATACATCCATTCTTACAAACTTTCGCGTTTACAATATTAGTAGGATTCATCGAATTATTTATTGAAGGAATTAATTATTATTATTAAATTGACATTATTAAATATGAACCCTTTACAAAGAGAAAGTCAGTAACATAGTCTGTAAGTTGGTCCTAACAAAATGGATTAAATTTATCTGAAAATTAATACATGAATTGAATTAACTATGTGGTGTTATCTTAACTACTCCAGAACATGATAAATTAATATAGAAATGTTTTACCTCAGCATTAAGAAAGTCTCTTACACTGTCACTGTATGGGTATCACATTGTGACTGAATTCAAAACAAACATGTTTGATGAAATGCACAATGGTCCCTTCTCAATAGTAACATAACACAGCTCTCTTCAGAAAGGCAGACTCAATGAAGAGCAATTACTCTGGCAGGATAAGTATTTTGTAGTTGACATCCTCTGTGGTTGGGTGGGTTAGCTCAAATGTCATACACCACCAAGGTTGTGGGTTTAATTCTCATGACGGGACAAATGTTTGTGCAAAAAAAACAAGTATTTTATACACCAAGTTTTATATCTTGGTGTTGTGGGCCTATGGTCCTCGTAAATTCCTGGTTTCCAGATACAAGGAATTATAGTCAGGAGCCAGGATCTATGTATGTAATCGTTGAGCACTATTAATAGTATATTTTAATATTATATATGAGTATGACGACACATATTATCTCATATGTGCATCCTTTTAAGTATTAAACATGGGTTTTCAAATCATTACATTCACTGGAAAAAGATAGCTCTTGTCCAAAAATCTGCTTGTTGTACTTTTAAAGTAGGGTTCTGTTCAATTAAATTATTTACTTATATGTAGTATAAGGGGGCGTCCATAAATTACGTGAGGTGTTTTTTTTTTAATTTTCTGTCCCTCCCTCCCCCCTGGTGAGATGTCGTCAGATTTTATTCAACCCCCTCCCCCATCCTCCAATCTCATGTGAGATTTTTCAAAATGCGAGTTAATTTCTTACGTAAACGCGTTGGATTGTTAATGTAAAAAGAAAAAAAATTGCTTCGTGCTTTTATTTACGACTAGTTAAGACTAGTAATCAATATTGCTGAGAGTTTAATTATAATGAAATAAACAATTACGCTTAAGATTAAATCTTAAGTATGTACAATCTGGATTAAATGGACCAAACTAGTAGTTTTTTGTTTCAATCAGAAAAAAAATTGCGTGATATTTGCCGAGCCCCCCCCCCTCTCTCCAACGTAAGATTAGATGAGATTTGACTCGACCCCCTCCCCCCCTTAAACACCTCACGTAATTTATGGATGCCCCCTAACTAGAATAATAAGTTAAAGTTCTGTTCCTCTATCTAAAGTACATTTATGTGAGACTACATCAAGTATGTAAATAGTTATTTTTTACATGTTATAACATATGTTCTGAATGTAAAGGAAATGCAATCTTATCAGAATAATAAACATTTGATAACTGCCTGTTTAGGTACAGCTGATAAATAGGAGGACATGATTATACATATTTTAGAATATTCTAGGTTAGAGTATGGTATTTGCTAAGATCTGTAAGGTGTCAGGACGGGAAAATAAATACCTGCAACACCTCTCTTGCTCCGGCTTATCTTTTTCTTCTCTCATACTTACATATCATTTTACATAAAAATCTCTTTCATACTGTCTTACTTATGAAACTATGTCCTTTCTGGGGTATGCCTGCCAATTAGCTGCAAGCTTTCATTAGTAATAATCAATAATAGGTGTAAAACGGAATCACTCTTACTTGCATTGTATTGTCACAGAATGAATAATAGTACTATTATTGTATTGCTGTATTTTCTTTGATATTACCAAGAAGAAATAATTCTCCCGAAAAAAATATTAAAAAAAGGTTGGAATTATTGGTAGCCAGTTAGTAGGTATTGTTTGCAGGTATTCTAGACATATGTTGATTCAGATTTTAGCTCAGAGACCATAAAATAAGTAACGGACAACTATCAATACAAAGGCTTAAACATAATTGTAAACAAAATTTAAGAAATGATTTAATATGTTTACATTCCCTAAGTCGTCGTAGGCGTGGTAGTGTCCACAAAATAAGCTTAATTAGATAAAAATAGAACGAGAAACACGACACCGAATAGCCAGAGCCTCGCATTTTATTGCAATGCCATATTTTGAGACAGTTTTAACAATACGCTTGACATGTCGACGCAGGTTATCTTCTGAAAATGTTGATGACTCACCGAATGTTTTAAATTCCAACGATGTTAGCGGGAAGTCTGTCCATTATAGCATGGCAAAGTGAAACGAAATTCACAGGATACCACCCTAAACCAGTCACTTGAAAATTTTTCGACACAAAAACGACGTAAAGGTACACATAACGTCGCACTATATTAAGAGATAATTACACGAACTCACTAAAGGTCGTCGATTGTAGTTGTTACTGTGAGAAATATTCAATGGTTTCACATAAAAACTGATATAATTTCACCCACAGATGCCATTCCTGCATTCGACATTTCGTTTCGACCCACAGATTCTCGCTCTCCCCTCGCCTCGCTCGACCTCTCGTCCGTCGCGAGTAGTGTTGAGTAGGACTTACATGAACCAGTACATTTGTCCCGTACGCGACAGAAAATTGTAAGAGCGGCTCAAAATGAAAAAATGTAAGACTTCAATACGAATGTCCCGCTCATGCTCATTGGTCCCGCTATCTATCTACTCTTCACTCAATGAGGCGACGAGCCGGAGAGTCGCGACAGTACATTTTCGTTCGATGGAGATGACAAAGAGGGTGAATGTGATGTTGTTCTTCTCTCTGTCACTGCCTCACGCGATGTTGTTTGAGTGAACGTCGAATATGACCGTGTTCGCCCGAAACTCCGAACAAAATACGAACTGTTGTATAACTATCCAAAATATGAAGACAAGTTTTAATTATGTTTTACTTTCACATCAGTAAGTGGGTTTGGGTATACTTAAATGAGTCGTATTATATATATAGAATACAGCAAAGATAATATTAGGATTCTCCTAATAGTAGGTAAATATAGTATGGATAAAAAGAATAAATGTTCACATTTATATATATATTTACTATATTTTTCTTATTTAGATAACCACAACTTTATTACGCTTCAACATTAAGAATTTATGATCATGTCTTACTATAAGTATGAATACCTACTTGCATAAGCGACTCATAATAATTGTCACTCATAATAGTAGGTAGGATATTAAAATTTTAGGTAATTGTAATATCGCATGTAGTTCCTGATTCATTATCTAGTGGAAAAGTGTGACACCAGTACAAAAGCCGGATATCGCTTCATTAGAACCGTAGGAGCTCAATAGACCTCGAACGCCTCGCCTCATTTGAAGCGGTACACAGTACTGGCTCAGTACAAAAAAGAGGCACCTCTTACAAACTCATTTTAAAACCGTGTCCTACCCAAGACTGGTCGCGAGCCGAACAGGGTTGCCAGACAGACTACTGTGAAAGTATGAAAAATGAAACCATGAATTCTCGTACCAACATAATAAAATTCTCGTACATAACATAACAAATGAAAACACGACAACTAAGATTCATCACGAAGATATACATATGATAGCAAAGTTAAGGAAAGATGAAAAGGTAGCGAAATTGCCAGCAGTATGGAAACATTTATCTCATATTATATTGTATAGTAACGATTTATATATATCTAAGTTGTAGCAACATTATCAAAATGTACGCGAGGGTCCATGTATGGTCTGACGCAATCCGATATAATTATTTCCATACAAGTCAGTCTTAAATTGCTTCGAGCCTTATTCCCTATTATGGGTAATATTAAAATCCATAAATTAATGTGCCTTCTGCTTCATTAATAACTATAAAAAGAGACCGTTTTTCCACAATAGTTCTCATTGCCCCATTCACCGGCAACGTACCTGAATTCGAATTTTCAAAAATGTACGAGAATCGAGAATTCTCGTATGTCTGGCAGCCCTGCTCTCGACGGCCGTATGCCTGTGAGCGGGGTGGGGGGCGCTGGCGGCGGCGAGCACAGACAACGGACAAAAACCATAGAGTTGATGCGCGCGACGACGAACCGATCGCACCGGACGATTGCACTGACTTTGTTAACGGCGGCGTTCGAGTAGACTTTAGTCCATTGAGGAAGTGTAAGACCTCAATGCTTTAGTCTGAGAATAATGCTTTATCTGAGAATCACAAAATCGCACGGACACGTCCGTGCGATTTTGTGATTCTCAGATAGAAGTCTACTTGAAAGTGCGATCATACCAAATCGTTCATGAACATAGCCGTGTATCTGATAAAATACTAATTGCACGTGGAAGTCACCATATTCCTATATATATTTAATAAAACCAATAATAATATACGTTCACCAAATTCTGTGTATTTCTCCAATTAATCTGACAATCAACAAGCCATGGTTACCAGCTGCCATATCAGGCCTACTCTATGGTATTCATAGATAAAGCTTATAACCCCATCATCCCCCCTCAATTCTAATTTCTTATCAAATAAGAATTGAAATTATTTATTATACATTTTTTTTTAAAAGAAACAAATAACATATTATTCTAATAAGCAAGTCATTTCAAACACACAAACGAATATTATGATAAAGTAACAATTTGTTACCATAAATAACAATAATCACATGAAATCCAACCTATTACTCATACTCTAAAATAAAAAAAATATAATAAACCTAATTAATTAATTAAACTAACTAATTACCTTTCCCCCACGCAATTTTAAGAACCTTAATACACTATAAATTAGATATACTTACACACATATAAAAAAAAATGAATCTCACAATAAAGTTATCATGACAAATGAATACTATGTATAAAATAACCGTAACTTATAAACCATTTAACCAAAACCCATTTTTTGTACAAAATAATCATGTTTTATTTTTCCTAAAGCCTTGGTCAAAATATCAGCGACATTTTCATTCGTACTCACATATTTTACTATTATTTCTCGTTTATTAATTAAATCTTTAATAAAGTGATATTTAATATCTATATGCTTTGCCCTCTTACTATTTTCATTTGACTCCATTAATTTAATAGCACTTTGATTATCAACTCGTAAAATTGTATCTGACTGACATTTAAAATCTTGTAATAAGCCCTTTAAATAAATTAACTCCACAGACGCAAGAGCAGCAGCTATATATTCAGCTTCGGCAGTTGACAATGCGACAACGTTTTGTTTTTTACAGAACCATGCCAATAAATGATTACCACTGTAGACTACAGATCCACTTACGCTTTTCCTATCAGTTTTGTCTCCAGCCCAGTCAGCATCAGTAAAGCCAACTAAGTGACTACTGCTAGCCCGTTTATAAATTAATGCTTTTGATTTAGTTTGTTTTAGGTAACGCAATACACGCTTAGCTGCTTTCCACAGGGATATAGTGGGCTTATCCAAAAATCTACTCAGAAACGACACTGCAAAACAAATATCAGGTCTACTTGAAGTAGCTAAATATAAAAGACAACCTATAAGTTCACGAAACGGTAGATCCAAAGTAATTGGTTCATTGTCATCTGTTGCGAAATTTACTTCCATTGGCGTATCTGCTCCTTTGCAATCAGTCATATTAAATTTTTCTAGTAGTCTGTCTATTGCAGATTCTTGACAAATTGAAATCTGTTCTGGTGTTCTTACTATATCCAGTCCCAAATAAGTTCTTACTTCTCCAAGGTCCTTTACATTAAATTCAATTTGTAAAAATTTATGTACTTTATTCAAGTTAATCTCACTTTTTGACATTATAATAATGTCATCCACATACACTAACAAAAAGACATCTTCCATAACATAGAAACAGAAGTCATATTTCGATTGAACAAATCCCTTATCAACTAAAAAACTATGAAATCTTTCGTTCCAGCACTTGGGTGCTTGTTTTAATCCATATAGCGACCTTTTTAGTTTCAAAAATACACCTTTTCTAACTTTGATTCCTAATGGTGGTTTAATATAAACATCTTCTTTTAAAAATCCATTCAAAAAAGCAGTTGGAACATCTAGTTGTTTCATATACATATCATTTTGTACAGCTTGGCTCAACATCATGCGGATTGTAGGCATACGAGCGACTGGTGAGTATACATTAAATAATGTTTCCTCTTGAAATCCTTTTGCCACTAATCTAGCCTTTTTTGTACCATCCTTTTTAGTAGTGAAAACCCATTTTGTATCTATGGCTCTTTTATCTTTAGGCAATTCTGATTCTTCCCAGGTTTCCAAATCTTTAAGGGATTTTAACTCTTTATTAATAGCATCTTGCCACTCTTGACCTCTACCGACTGCATCTTTGTAAGAACTTGGATCACCCGTACACAAACAGTAGGCCACATGTGTTTCATAATCTTCTAACCTTTTCGGAGGCTTAACTATTCTGCCACTTCTTGTTTTTACTATATGTTCATTTAAAGTATCGTCACTCTCAATTATATTTTCTTCAGCACAATCCTCAAATTTTTCTTCTGGTTCAATAATTCCATCTTCCACATCTGTATTATCAACTATAACCTCTTGTCTGTCATTTTCATTATTATGTTCTGGTTCAGAAATCGGGTTACTATCTTCTCGATTCACTTCAGAAACTCTAATTCTTTGCCATTCATTTTCTTTTATTACTTGATCGTTTTCATTGTAAACAATATCATCTTCATCGAATCTCACATCTCGTGATACTATAATTCTATTTTCTTTAGGGTCCCATAAATTATACCCTGTCCTGCTATATCCAACCATCCTGCTTTCACATGCTCTTTCGGAAAATTTATCCGGTTTTGGTAAGATAAATGCCCACGCTTTGGCACCAAACGCACGAAGTTTATTCAAGTCTCTTGTTCCATATAGTATTTCACAGGGAGTTTTAAAATTAATGGCCATAGAGGTACATCGGTTTAACTGATATGCCGCACATTTTATAGCTTCACCCCACAAATGTTTTGGTAGTTTGGTTTCAATGAGCATAGTCCTTGCTTTATTGTATAAACTCCTATTCATCCTTTCTGCAACGCCATTGCTAGCTGGCGAGTATGGTAAAGTATATTCCAACGCTATTCCTTTCTCATTACAAAATTGACGCAATTTGTTGCAAGTGTATTCACCTCCATTGTCACATCTTATCCTTTTTACGGATTTTTCAAATTCATTCTCATATCGGTGGATATAATTAATAATATTTTCAGCGGCTTCAGCTTTTCTCTTCAACAAGAATACTACACAGAAGTGTGAGTAATCATCAATAATAGTTTGAAAATAAATTTCACCCTGTATAGTTGGAATGTTGGAAGGGCCCGCTATATCACTGTGTATTAGTTCCAAAACCTGAAGCGATCTTAGTCGCTCTAATCTTTTGAATGGTAACCTTGTTGCCTTACCTTTCATACAAGCACTACATACGTTGTTGTTAAGTGGTAGTTGTAACCTTTGTAAAGTTTTAGAACTGGTATGACCTAAACGTCTGTGCCACAACATACCATTCGCTGATTGTATAGCTGCGACTCCATTCTCTGTTACAATTTCACCCTGTAATAGATAAAGTTTTCCATTATTATATGCCCATAATATGGAACCATTAAAAAAAATAATTTTTGCGTATTCGCTTTTAAATATGATTTCGTTCGGGTTTTCTAATAGTTTTCTCACAGATAACAAATTATAGGCTAAATTTGCTACTATAAGTCCTTTAATTGTAATTCTAACATTGTTACATTTTATTAGTAAATTGCCACTTTGATAAGCAGTCAATTTTTCGCCATTCGCTGTGTTAATTTTTATTGGATGCTCTAACTGTTTTATATTAGTCATGTATTGTATATAATGATCAGATATAAAATTTTGCGATGCACCTGAGTCTATTACAAAAGAAACTAATTCATCAACCTTACAATTTAAATTGAATTCTCCATCAATGATACAGCCCATTTCATCGCTCTCTTCATTGCCCAATATTGCATCGTCTCTCGATGTACTTGCTCTATAATTGGTAACGTTTCGACCGCGGCTCTGCATTCTTCCACGACCACGTCTATAAAATTCACCATTTCCGAAGGAAACTCCTCGTTGGGGAGTATAAGATTGTCTGTTCTGTACACCCTTGCGGCAATATATTGCTTTGTGCCCTCTTTCATTGCAATTCCAGCATTCTATATTGAAAGCATTGTCTAGGTTTGGTGGTATTATCTTGTTAGTCAATCTTATTTCTGCATCTAACAAAGTACTTTTTGTCTTCTCCAAAGTTAGTCCTTCGTTCATTGCTTCTAGAGCTGTTGTAACATCTTTAAATTTCTCTGGTAGAGCTAGTAACAAATACACCACTTTGTCCGACTCATCCATTTTTGACATTGATTCATTATCACGAATTAGCTTGTCAAATTTTAAAAAGAACTCTTGTAGTTTCTCGTTGCTGTCACATTTCAACTCTATCAACTTTTTCTTTATATTATATTTATTCATAACACTCTTTCTTATAAAATTATTTTCTAAAGTATTCATCATTTCGTTTGCACTTTTGCAATCTCTAACAATTTCCAAAAAATCATCCCCTATGCATTGCACGATTAGCGATCTAGCTTCTGCATCTCTATTTTTATTTTCACCTTTAATAGTACCAGACTTCACTATGTCACCGAGACCCTTCTCCTCCATTAACAACTCCAGTCTAAATTTCCAATTATGAAAATTATTCCCGTCTTCTAACCGTCGAATTACATCTTGCGTTTTAATCTGAGACATGTTTAACTCTTTATAAAAGCTGCTTCGATAACAAGCTTTGCTATTTTTGCTTCAGCCTTTTATTGAATTATGAATATTAATTTTATATACTCGAAGGCTGTCAAATTCGAATAAAAATTTCGAGTAAATATTTTACATTCTTATTTTGCCCGAAACACTGGAAATAAGATATATGGGGCGGCCCATAACCTGATAAAATACTAATTGCACGTGGAAGTCACCATATTCCTATATATATTTAATAAAACCAATAATAATATACGTTCACCAAATTCTGTGTATTTCTCCAATTAATCTGACAATCAACAAGCCATGGTTACCAGCTGCCATATCAGGCCTACTCTATGGTATTCATAGATAAAGCTTATAACCCCATCGAGTAGACTTTAGTCCATTGAGGAAGTGTAAGACCTCAATGCTTTAGTCTGAGAATAATGCTTTATCTGAGAATCACAAAATCGCACGGACACGTCCGTGCGATTTTGTGATTCTCAGATAGAAGTCTACTTGAAAGTGCGATCATACCAAATCGTTCATGAACATAGCCGTGTATCTTCGGGCGTTCAACCCCCGTAAAACAGTGGGGTGAAAGACGCGCTGCTGTCACTTTTGTGTACTCCAATTCGCGCGTTGGAGTACACTTTGCAGCACTCGTCCGCCAAAACTATTGACTTTATGAAAAAAGGGTATATACATAAATTGTAGGTAATTATTTCTAGTTTCATTTTATATAATAACTTTTTATCGTAAAGGAGGTATTGTCAAAAAAACTGCCCTTAGGCCATTGAGGTCTCATTCCTCAATGCCTTAGGCGCTATTTTTCAAATATGGCAGCGTGATCGGCAAAAATACGAGGTGACATAATTGAAATTCGGAAAGAGCACATCAAAATCTATAACATTACCAATTTTCAAAACTCCGGAAAAATTTTCAGGTAAAACTACCAAATGACTGGACTTCGAGGTGCAACCGGCCGTTTTATGCCTCCATTCATCAGTCATCAAAATTGTGAGTCAGTGTCAATGTCAAGTATTACGTCAATGTCAGTGTCAAGTATCACGTCAATGTCAGTGTCAATTAAACCACGTCAAAATCAAAATAAAAATTGAAAACAAACGTGATTTCATTTTATTTTCTGAGCGATTTTGCAAAATAGGTAGTCTATAATGTCGCGGGATAAAAGTGTGTGGTTCGCTGAAGAAATATTGTTAGATGCCAAGCTAATCAACTTTCAGCTGGAAACTGGAGAATGGGACGCCGTCGAGGAAATGCTGCGCGCTGAAGCGCAACTTTCTCGCGATGCAGAAACTGGACGTCTGCGACCGTAGCTATCTAATAATTTAATGAAACAAATAATTATATCCTAACTAAGCTGAAAACTCATCACCTAATTTATTCTGCTCAATCCATCATTCAACTTTTTGTTTATCTCTTTCAGAAAAAAAGCATCCGAATACACATTACGTCTCATAGCAGAAGTGCTACATATTATGAGGTTAGACGTGGAACAGGCTTCATACAACCGTAGTACGCTGGCTGTCGCCGAGCAATGCCTGCGCCTCGTGCGCTCATGCGCCGCCGCTGGCACTAAAATGCAAACTTACATTTCTAAGGAGCTATCTATCTTGGACTCCATGCTCATTCTCGCCACGGAGTACCTACACCCAAGCGTCGACTTCGTTAATGAAGAAATACAGAAAAAATATGAGTCATGTATGACTGTACTCATTCAGACATTAGGCAACTTGGTTGTCAACAATCCTTTCAACCAGATCATGATTTGGACCAAATTCGATGCTATAATTCTCAACTGCCTAGTCGGACAAAATGATAAGATTGCTACAGCTGCTGCAATGATCATTTACAACATACTTCTGGGCCAGCCTAATGTGTTGCCTGATGATGTCACATTACTGAACTCCCTTGCATATATGTACAGCAATGAAAACACTGAATACCCACATCTTATTATTGAGTACTTGATTGGAGTTGAGAACACTTACATCGAAAAGTTGTACTCTAAACTGGAGCCGGAAAGTAGAATGCTTGTCTTAAATATGGCTTATAATATTCTGATGTCAACTGAGTCACAGGACATTAATGTCTCAGTAAACTTTGTTAAATTCATGGCACATGAGTTCAAGAGCAAATCGGATTGTATTCTGAAGACCGTTGATAAATATGTGAACACAATTGAGCCACAAGAAGTAGTTTTCCTGCTGGAGATTATTGCAACTGCATCTAGTATGGATGCATACATGGATTGCTTACAAAGTGACACTTCACTGTTCATAAACTGTGCTTGTAAGTATAATCTTATATATTAAGATAGTTTATTGTTACCAGCATGCATTTGTGAAGGCATTCCCCTAATCTTTTACTATTACCTATAAATTGGAAAACAAAAATAATCTCATATAGGATTATAATAACTTCATTTTTAAAGCAATGCCAGAGTATGATATCTATATTCAGTAATTATTGCATTGGATATTTTAAAAGTATTCTATTGCTATATATTATCTTATTTAATACTGTTAACATTTTTCTTGCAGTTTTGCTTCGTGCCATTCATAAGTTGGGCAAAGAGAGTGAAAACTTCTTTTCATCCCTGAACAAATTGTATGAGGCTACTGGCAAACAAATCATCAATGATGAAGATGTAGCAGCAGCAAACCCACCACCTGAGAGTAAGCAAATGTATTTCTATCATAATAATATAATCTTCCTCCGTGTATCATATTCCTCATCTAAAAAGTCACATGAGAAGAAGAGAGCTGAAAATGTTAGTCTCTAGTTACTATTCTTTCTTTCACAATGGTTCTTCCATCTACTAGGATTTACATTAACCTGCAGAGTAGTAGTAGAGAGTAGTAGTTGGAGTTATCATGTGTGGTGGAGATTGGTTGGGCCAAAGGCTGAACTGCTGTGTCAATATTTTCTCTCCAATCAGATCAGGTAAACTAAAAACATTGATAATAAAATAGACATCTGATAAAGCTCAGAGAAAGGTCGCATTGTCTATAATCAGGCCTAGCGCACTCCGCACTGTAGGTATGAAGCTACTAGTACATAGCCGGACACCGACGGCGGGTCGCGCGTCGTTACACGTACCGCGTCAGAAGAGATAAGAGCTATGCGATAGAAAGAGAAGCGCTCTGTAGGTTAATATGACTGGTATAGCTGAATTGAATTTTATTGCGTCATAGCAAGAGTCGCTATGTGTTTAAATTTCTTTGCGGAGTGATGCTTCTGTCCCTTAGTATTCTGTGCTAAAATGCAGAAATGCTAAAGGCGCGGTCGCATTGCTATGCACTGGTACACTACGCACTTTTACTAAGTATCGCTTTGTCTGAAAATGTATGTGAAAAATCACTTGCACCCACAAATACGCTATACGAAATTAGCTCTATAATGTCAAAGAAACGCGTAGCCTGCACCATGCGCAGCGCAGCAATGGGATCGCGTTATGCGATCGTTCCAATCATTTGTTTAATAAGGTATTAATATAATAGTAAGCAAATGTAATTTTTATAGAGTACAAAGTATCTTTCGGAATAAAACCACACTTTTAGAAAACGAGAATTTTACTTGTTCAATCACAACTAACTTCTGAGAAATGCTTTTCTACTATCTTCACTTGCTTCTGTAAAATAGAAGAATTAATATTAGTCAACTTAGCTAGTTTTCGCAAACTATCGCCTGTTATTTTTCTTATCAGATACACTGCCAAGGCTGTTTTCATAAGCTTTGGTCGCTTCATTGCATCATACATTTCAACGAAGTCACGAACTTTCATACTGTCCAGTATTCACATATATGGTTGGCCATTGGTTCAACATTCTCAAAATCAACTAAAACCATTCCTTTTTGTTGATCACCAAGAAATTCTTCAAATTGTTGGATAGTAAAGTTGTTGTAGATTTCCAGGTGGTTAGTTGTAATATTATCAAACATGTAATGCTTTTCACAAACACGGGTGGAATCTGGTATATAAATGTCATAGTTAGCAGCTAATAACCATCTCTTACTATTTGGAACTCGTTTTCTTGAGCTTCCTGAATAATCACATTTTCTTTTTGCACAGCAGTGTCCACTAGAATTAGGTGGTCGTTTTCCTTTAGACAAAATAATTTGCATATTGGAAGTCAACCTAGGGGTTATGTTCTCTTCACGAATTTTGTGTAATATTCGTTGGATTTTAAATATTTCAGGAACTTTGGCTATTCCAGGCTCAGGCTCTGCTTTTCCTAGTTGAACTAATTGGTTTAATGTATCTTTCATTTTTTTTTCCATGACAGCTTTGTCCACATTAATTAATCGTCTAAGTCGTGTATGGCATTTCTTACAGCATACTTTATTCTGAAACAAGACACACTTTCAAAATTAATTAATTAAATATAGGTACACACTTCAGCCAAATTCAAGGAATCTTTGTAAACAGTTGACATTTTACCTTGTATGTGGTGTGCCATGGCCAATAGGCAAATGCGACATTTAGATATTCTCCTGTTAATATAAAAAATCTTCCTTTTAATAGAGATGACCCGCACCCAATACAGACTCTTACATGTCCCATCACTCGGTCTGGAATTTCAGTACTGTCACAATATAGATTAATTATATTGAAACATTTTAGGCAAAGTTTACCATCATCTGGGATCTGAAATATACAAATAATAATATTTTTCAAATTGTATGTTAAAACAAAATAGAATATAAAATATTAATTCCTTCTCCCCCGGACCCCTGCGCAGAGCGGACGTGTTCAACCAGTCCCCA
This sequence comes from Petrophora chlorosata, assembly GCA_951640565.1. Taxonomy (NCBI): domain Eukaryota; kingdom Metazoa; phylum Arthropoda; class Insecta; order Lepidoptera; family Geometridae; genus Petrophora; species Petrophora chlorosata. The sequence goes on along the minus strand of OX621203.1, from coordinate 10,060,720 downwards.
TTTTAATTTAATTCAAAATTTTAATAATTTCTGTGCTACGATAAATTGTGGAAAATAATAGGAGCGCATAAGCCGTGAGGAGCTAGAAACATCGGTGAGCAGACACACACACACACACATCCAAGTGCGCGTTAATTATCTACGCGCAGTGACTACCTGTTTTGCGCGCTGCACACATACGCAGGGTAAGGTTGTGTGCGCTACTGCGTACGCGCACCGCTTTAGAGATCTGCTTGCCTGGTACCTGCCACGATAGCCGCTAACCGCGCTTGCCTTGTCCCCCGCGCCGCTGAGATGTTGCTCAGACGTACCCCTCCGCCAAAGCCTGTTTCCCCTGCCCCACTGACGCACTGTCAGTCGGACTCTAACTTAAACGCGCCGCCGCCGTCCGTCGATACTATCGCCGTGCCTGCGATCTCGCGCTATGCATCGAGCGATCCTAACTTCTTGGTGCGAAAACGCAAGAGGGAGGACGACATTAGTAGGGCGGAAATTCTGGAGATGTTTTCTGAGCTCCAAAATAAACAGGAAGAAAAATTCGACGCCCTGATGAACAAGGTGCAAGGCGGAATAAAAACGCACACAGAACAAAACAAGGAAATTGTCAATTCAATTGATTTCCTTGCTAAAAAATACGATGAGATGGTCTCAAGAATCGTCTCCCTGGAACAAGAAAAAACTGCGGACCGCAAGTATATTCAGTCATTGGAGGCTAGGTTGGAGCAGATGGATCGTAGCATTCGTAGCTCGAGTATAGAAGTTCGCAATGTTCCGAAAAAAGCAGGAGAAACCAAACAAGACCTGATGAATATCGTCAAAAAAATAGGATCTGCGCTCAGTGTAGCAGTCCAACCGACTGAAGTTCGTGATGTTTATCGTATTAATACCAAAAACGAAAACAACCAGCCTATAGTTGCAGAGCTCACGAGCGTGATTCTGAGAGACAAGATTGTTGGGACTGTTAAGGCGTACAACAAAAAATATACGACCAACAAGTTCAGCACCTCCAATCTTAAACTTGAAGGCCCGCCTAAGCCGATATTTGTGTCCGAGAGCCTAACCATGCAGACGAAGAAACTGTTCTTCCTGGCCAGGGAGTTTTCTAAAGGTCACGATTATAAATATTGCTGGACCTCGCATGGCCGCGTATACCTGAGAAGAGCGGATGGAGCACCACTAATAAGGGTAAACCACGAGAGCGACCTAGAAAACCTGTGTAGCAAATGACTAGGTATAAATATTTATATAATAAACATACTGATGTTAATTATGTTTAGCTGTTATATACATTTAGCTTTTACTAGCTGCTTGAAGAGATGTTACAATTATATTTATGTAAAGTTAAGACACAATCGCACACTGCATTTACTCATTTACACTGACAAACACTTCACTACAAAACACTACCACAAAAACATATTCGCACACAACTTTCACACTTATACTGAACTTTTACACTTGTACTTACGTATACACACTATTAAAATTGATTATAAATACGTTTCAATGTATTATTATCTATGCATTATATTATTACATATTGAAAAATCTTTAAATTATATGCTTACGTATGCATACCTTTGCGGGATGTATACCTATAAATATAAACTGCACCTAATTACTTCTCTTCTCAATAATGGATGATAATTCCTTTATTATTGCGGAAGTCGATAACTCAGATAAAGTAGAATGTTTCTCACTAAGTGGTACTAAAGGCTGTCTTAATCTTCTAAAACCGGATTCTAACAATAAATATTCTCTTTCAATTCTAACAGTGAATATACGAAGTATCAGTTGTAACTTTGACCTCTTTGTGGCATTTGTCTCTGGCCTAGACGTTTCGGTGGATGTTTTTGTTCTGACGGAATGCTGGACTAGAGGCCATATGCAACCACCAGCACTAAATGGTTATAATATGTTTTGGACTAAAATAAGTTTAAATCGGAATGATGGAGTGGTAGCATACGTTCGTAATGAACTTACTGCCACGGCGAAGGAACCAACTTTCTGCGAAGGAAATTGTCTAATAGTTACAATAATACCAGATTATACCATTGTGTGCTCGTATCGACCGCCGAGCTTTAGAAATGCCACTCAGTACCTGGAATCCATGAATAACATTTTAGCAAGTACTTGTACAAATAACATTATACTTACTGGCGACATTAATTTAGATATTTTGGCTAGTAAGTTATCTGCCTGCTCACAAGATTACTTAAACTTAATGGCTATGCACGGACTAAGGCAAGGAATTAATCGCCCTACTAGAGTATCGTCGTGTCTTGATCATTTTATGGTTAAAACTCGCGGTTTATGGAAAACTGTAGTTTTTGAGCAGCAACTAACCGACCACTCTCCTATTCTGCTTTACGTGAATAATGCTAAGGTGAATAAAAAGCTAACAACGTATAGTAAAATAATAATTAACTATGACAATATAAAAGAGTTGCTTTTAAACGAGACATGGCAAGAATTGTATAATATAAGTTGTGTTAATATTGCAACTGAATTATTAACAACTAAGATCCTTAGCATTATTAATAACAATACACAAATAAAAACAATATCGAAAAGGAACCAACCACTAAAACCTTGGATAACTAGAGTAGTAAAATGTATTAGAAAAAGAGATAGATTACATATGAAGGTTAAGAAATCACCCAATAATGATATAGCAAAAATAAAATACATTAACTACCGAAATATATGTAACAAAATTATAAGAAACCTGAGAATAGAATACTATAGAAATAAGTTATTGAAAAATAAAGGAAACATTAAACAAACCTGGAAAATAATAAAAGAAGTATGTAATTTTGAGCAACCTAAAGAGCCTTCTAGAGAATTATTAAACATTTCTAACAGCCCGACTGATTCACTTAATACAGTTAACTCATATTTCACATCTATTGGGGGTGCACTTGCGAATGAAACCATGAATAAGCTAAGTGTTACTGAAGGTCATTTAGCTTTACTTGCTGATTCACCTAACTCTCCAGTCAATTCAATGTCTCTATTTCCTACAGACCCAGCTGAAGTGAAGAGTATAATATTTAAATTGAAATCACATAGCGCACCCGGATGGGATAAAATAACCGCAAAATTTTTGAAACAATTCATTATTTATATTCTTGAACCTATTACCTATATATGTAACCTAAGCCTAGAGTCTGGCATTTTTCCGTCAGTTTTTAAAAAAGCAGTCGTTTGTCCAGTTTTCAAAGCTGGTGACAAGAGCCATGCTTCTAACTATAGACCCATTTCTCTTCTTTCGACCCTCTCTAAAGTACTAGAAAAGCTGGTCAAAAGAAGAGTGATGCGGTACCTAGAAAAAAACGACTTGTTAAATAAAAACCAATATGGCTTCAGAGATGGTAGATCGACAGAGGATGCTGTTCTTACGTTAGCTTCTTTAGTCACGTCCTACCTGGATGATGGAGATAAGTGTATAGGGGTCTTTTTAGACCTCCAAAAGGCCTTTGACACCGTCTCCATTCCCATTTTATTGGCGAGGCTGAAGAATGTTGGCATAAGAGGTGTAGCGCACGACTGGTTCGCAGACTATCTAACTGGAAGAACGCAAAGGGTTAGGGTTGATAATCATGAGAGTGAGGGCGCGGTATGCACATACGGCGTGCCGCAAGGTAGCACATTAGGACCAACACTATTTCTCATTTATATAAATGATCTATGTAATACTACCTTGCTTGGCTTAGATCTCCTAATGTTTGCAGACGACACAGTGCTGCTCCTACATGATAAGACATGGCTAAGGGTTAATGCGTTGGCGGAAAGCTGTCTCTCAAAAGTGACGCATTGGCTTGAAAATAGCCTTCTTTCCCTCAACACTAGCAAGACCAAATATATGTGCTTCAGCAAAACCCAAGTAGGCGACCCTGGACCTAGTGTCAGCGTAAAAATACATACCTACCCCTGCAACCGTAGTGACCAAAGATCCAACCAATGTAATTGTGCAACTTTAACACGGGTCGACTCCATTAGGTATCTGGGAGTAATCATCGATGACAAACTAAACTGGACCCTTCACATAGCATCATTGGCATCTAGGACCAGAAAACTTATTTACGCATTTAAACATCTTAGGGAAGTTGCGGATCAGGAGCTTGCACTACAAACATACAGGGCGCTGTGTGAGTGCCTCATTAGATACTGTATTTGCGCCTGGGGTAGTGCAGCAAAGACTCACCTTATAAATGTGGAACGTGCACAGCGCGCTGTTCTAAAAGTGCTCCTATACCTACCTTACAGACACTCAACTACAGCTCTGTATGAAAAAGCTAATGTCTTAAGCGTCAGGAAACTTTTTATTTATGAGGGCATAAGGCGGTATCATAAGAAAGTTGTACCCACATTGCCAGAATCAACAAAGCGAATAGATAGATGTCCTGTTCCCCGGGTAAAAAGTAAGTTTGCGCACAAGCAGTTTAATGTCGTCGTCCCTCGCTTATATAATACATTTAATAAGTCACATAAAGTTAAAAAATTAAGCAACAACGACATTAAGAAGACGCTACAAACCTGGCTTTACCAATTTGATTATGAAGGCATAGAAGGGATGATAAATAGCTAAATAGTTCTGCAACACGCAAATTCACACATACATACACTTTCACACAAACTCGCACACAACACACACACAACACACACTCATACACACACACACAACCAACACAATGAGTACCTAAAACGCATAGATCGTGTTTTACCTAATATAATAATGTCTTAAATGTAAATGTAATATCACTAAAAATTCACTTCGTTAAAAATAGTATAATTTTGTTTATCCTTTAGTGCATATTGTTAATATTAGTGCATCTAGATGGGAGAAGCCACTGGCACCCGAAACACAGTTTTTAACTAGTTCGGGAGCCTATGGATTCAATATTCACATGTAAACATTTATGCAAATAAACTCATTATTATTATTATTATTAATTTATCACATGCTCAATTTATAAAATCATATTATAATTAATCTGGAATATATTCAAAGGCTATTTAGATCAAATAGTAAAAACAATATTGCTAAGGAGCATGTGAGTAAATTAAAAAAAATTAGAACTCAACATTTAATTTTATTTAATGAATAATAAAAATAACTACTATATTATAATATGGTTATGTACCTACAGTTTTATTATAATACTTCTGACTAGTACTGAAGCAAGTAGCTAAATAAATTAAAAAAGCATACAGTACTAGCACTTACAACCGAGAACAGTAATTTATGTAACTTACTTCAACTGCCCAGTGGGCTAAAATTTCTTGACATTTTGATGGTAAAGCTGATACAAAGTTTTTCGAATTGGCTGATACAGCTAAACCACAGTTCACACATCTGTGGCGATAACTATATTTGTCTTCTGGAATAATAAATAATGAAAAAGTCTTTAATATTTGCAACACAACTATTAACTATTAAATATTTTCTGAGTTATTAACCTAAGCTTTATTTAATATTTGTTACCTCAGAACTCTGTCATTCATGAATCGATTTGGAAAATTCTTTTTGGGTTCAGTATAGCTACGAAGTGGTCCCATATAAATTTAATCGATATTTGACCTTGGACTTCGAAGATACATTGAAGTCGTTTTTTTTGTTGGTAAAACATATTCTTGTTGCATTTATAAAAACATGAAGCCTACAAACCTGTTATTTTTGTATTCATTGCTGATCAGTTGTTGTAGTTATCTGAAATAACAACTATAAACTATATAAAAAAATAATTATATTCTAATACTTTAACTGAATTTATGGTAAGTAATAATAATATTGCAATGTACGGTGAAATATTTTTAACAAGTTACATATTAGCAGTATGCAGGGAGGTTTTCGTAACAAGAATATTCTTACTACCTTTCGTTTTTCATAATCTGGCTTTAATCCAGGCAAGATATAATTATATAAAACTTCGATTTTGTATTAGCTTTACAAACACCATGCACAAAAATAGAATTCTATGCACTCATTGAAAGAGAGGTAGGTGCATTTTTTTTTGAGAATAAATGTTTTTTTTTTTAGTTTGCCCGTTAGGGCCGGCTAAAGTCTCTAGGACCATACCGCCATGTCTTACGTAGTTTTTATTTGATAGTTTAATATTCCATTTTATTATACTTTTGTTGAGAATGAGGGTCAACAGCAACAAGCCGGACCCTCTCCTAGTGCTTCAATAAAGTGGTGGAACTTTATTTAAGCCTTCCATGGACTTTTTGTGAGAACATAAAAAGCAATGTTTTCCCTATTTTGTTTCATTTGCCTACACTCGTGCACGTTAACGAACATATAATGGTTAATATTCCACCGATATTACACATGATCACTCGAAATAACACTCGTTTGGAAAATAAAACAAAATCGAACTGTATCACTTTTCACTTCCCGCCAAAAAGCCCCGAGGAAACATGTACAAAACCTACAAAATCTTAACATAACACCTCCGATAAGTATAAGCATAACACAGCACAGACCACCCACAGATTAAATATGTTATGTCTATCACAGACAGATAATAGGCCAATAACTGACATAGGCCGCGTTCAGAAATCACTCATTTAATGTAATTATTACCCTAACGCCGTTCAGAAATTACTCAGGAGAACTTTGACATTTACCCTGAGCCGTTCAGAAAACCAATTGGGGAGAGTCATTGAGGTCTCTCCTCAATGGGGAGAGTAAAAGTTCACCTGACAGGTGAAAATATTCACCGATAAAAAAGCGGATTACGATTCTCACCTGTCAGGTAATAGTTGTCAGTTGTCATTTTCCTTTACATTTTGCAATATTTTTGCATTGATTTTTTTGTACATATAAACGAAATAAGCGATTCGTGTATTTGAAGCAAAATATAAGGTAAAATTCCGATATTAGCCAAAATAACTCAATTAAATCTGATAAACAAAAGCGCGGGAAATCTCGGTCTTGAAAATGATTGGTTTTTATTGGCTGGCTTATTGTATTACTCGATGCCCGTTCAGAAAGGCGTTAGTTAATTTTCAACTTGGCATATCACTGAGATTAACTGACAAGTATTCACTCGTGAACATTTACCCATTTCTGAACGCGGCCCTAGGCATAACAGCAGAAAAGTTAGTCTGCCGCTAACGTCAGGTTATTATTGGATAATGTTTTCACATCGCCATCATATATACGTAAATGGGAACGAATTTCCGCTTATGCCTAGTAATTGTTTAGCATTCTTAATATTATATTTTGGTTGTAGATCCTCTCACCAAAAATGATTCTGCAGACAACATGCTTTCTTGCAACGAAACAACATCAGAATGCACTGAATCTGAAAGCAGTGAACAATTCTTTGAGTGCACTGATAACCCGCCGTACACGGATAAAATTGATAACATAGAAAACTTGCAGCAACCTTTGAAGTACGCCGAATCGATGCCTGAAGTTAAAGTTGCTAGAAGTAATTCGGTGAAGATTGATACAGATTTGTCAAAAGTCGCTTACAAACGAAGTAGCTCAGTCCCCAAAACAGAAGATCGCATCCCATTGCCGATTAGGCGCATAAGTCTTGAACATAAAATTGATATTGGTGATGATACTGAACCACCGCTGATAATAGATTCGTCATCGCCTAATGGAAGTATGAATACCATAGCCGAAGTTATACCTGTAGCTTTGCAGCCGAGGTTAGAAATGCAACCTACGAGTAGAACTGAATCACAGGACAGCTCACCGAATGATCCACCCACAGAAATTCATATGACTAAAGAGGAGTCTAAAACCGAAGTAAAAGCGTCTCCAAGTGAAATTTCACCTCCACTTACTGAAAATATGCCGGAGTCATCGGAGTCGCAAAAGCAATCCCCAGACACGCCGAAGGAAGTCAAGAAGAGCCAGAATCTGTCAACTGATTTTGATCTAAGTGAACAACTGCAGAAGATTCTAGGTATTTCATCAGAGAAAACTCGTGGCGAAACAGCTAATGTTGAGAAAAAAAATGAACTTGCCAAGGAAGTGAAGATTTCTGATGAGACCGTTGTTAATAAAGTTCCTTCCGTTAAAATCGACTCGCCAGAAGCTCAGAAGACAAGGTAAAAATTATATTTAACAATGTTTTGGTTCATGCCAAGTTGCTAACATACTTGTGGTAGTTGTAGTTATATAACAATGTACCTTAAAAGAAAATACAACACTTATTGCCTCAGGTTGGGGGCAGTGGACATGACTACTAGCAAGAAAGCCATAACTTCCGTGGAAACTGTGGAGCGTCATGTGGCTTTCGGCTTTAAGGCTGCACTTGTGAGGACTCTCGCTAATCTCTGCTGGAAAAATCAGGAAAATAAGAGACAGGTGATCTGAATCTTTTACTGAAATATTTGCTTTAATAAACAACCTACTTACCTTAATGGTGGTGATGTATCCTACTACTATTATAAATGCGAAAGTTTGTAAGGATGAATGGATGGATGAATGAATGTAACTCAATTACAATTGATGAAGTATGTTTGTTCACTATTCATTCTATCGTTTAACCTTTAAATTCAAACGCGCGCGCTTGTTTGTGTTCAGTTGTCTACCAATAACAAGGCTCTGTAAACACAGAGCATGCGCGCCTTACTCGTCTCTGATTGGCTCCGGCGTTCAGTGCGTGAGCGTTGCAGGGAGTCAAGCGTCTCCTACTTTTCGAATCTACGTCAAGTTGTGAAAATCCATCTATTTTCACCACTAATACGGATTATTGAACACCATCGTGAAAACTATTGTTGATGTGAAGTGCGGTGCAATACGCAATAGTACTTACCAAAATTTCAAGTGAATCAACTCCGCGGACGGAGCGTCCGCGCGGACCTACCTACATCAGCGAGAAATAGGACTTCCCTGAAGCTCTGGAGGCACGTTTGGAGGCTGGATTGCTAAGGTAAGGTGCTGTATGTACTTGTTATCTGGGAATTTAGACAACTGAACCACGCTCAAGAACAACTAACGGCGGAGTTCTCAAGTTATACGTCCTCCGACCCAGAGTGACGTCACGGACCCCTTCGGCAGGGTCGTTTCGTCACATCTTAATGGTGTCGAAACCACGGGAGCCGTCTCTTGACTTTATTCGAAGTCATATTTCAAAAATACATCAAAAGTTATAGCTGGTATTTTCACGTCGAAATTCGTAAATTGTAACTAAATCTTTAAGAACACATTTTGGTTGACAATCAAACATCAATGTCTATTTTTAGAACTTAATTGTCATGTTTCCCTGGTGGTAAAATCAATATCTTAAGTAATTTCATCGGTTTATCATTCGGTGACTGACAATACCTACCTATTTTGTAAGTGGGTAGGCACTTATTACTAAACGGTTTTAACGTTTTCGACCATTTTGTTACGACTTTTTAGTTCAATTTATTTATTCAAACGGTTCAATTACATTCGTGCATCATTCAATAATCCGTTCAATCGTTTCAAAAGATTTCGTTCGTACAAAGTTGTCAAAAGCACAGAGTCATTACAAAGCCTTTGTAACAGCTTCGTTATAACGCGACAACTCAAATAAGATCGCTTCTACTTTGAGTATTTTATATCGAAATATTCGAGTTTGCAGCTTTGATTGGGATTTATTCGTAATCGTATGCGGTGAATATAAGAGTTATTATAGAACATGTATATATAAACAAACTTATTCTACTATCGGTGTTTATATATACCCACCGGCTGTAATAATTCTGTATTCAAACTTTTATCTAAGTAAACCTAAATAAGTATTCTGTTTCATGATTAATTATTATTCGGTAACGAAAATATTCGTTAATCACGGTTTATTACATTAACACGTAAAGTTTAAAATATTAAAATTTTAAATCATCGTAGTGACAGTTTTCACGTAGTCACGTATTTGTAAACGGTCACCTTTGTAAACGAAGGTGAATCATTCGGTCGACATTTTGTCGAATCTTATATAAATTTACCTACCTGTTATTGGTAATTACCGTAGATTACTCGCTGTTGTTATTGTAATTTTATTGTTGAATTGCAAACATGGCTTTTAATCCTAAACGTACCATTCGCAAACTTAATACGTCGAGTAGGACTAAAACAAAACATGCGGGAACAGATAGCTATTCTGTGCAAGATTTGCCGTCATTACGTCGGAAGCGTACTATAGCTTTGAACCGGCTATCGAAGGCGTTGGAGATAGGTAATTTAGCGAGATGTGATAAAGGTCAATGCGACTTATTCTTTTCTTATTGTGACAAACTCGAGGAGTATGCGGCCGAGTTTGAACACACGCATTTGTCGATCTTGGAACTATTAGGTGCGGGATCCGAGGATGGCACTGTTGATGATGACGAGATGCGAACTCGTTTTGATGATACCTATTTTCAGGTTATGTCGATACGTCGTAATTTAAGTAAGTGTGATTTAAATTCAACTAATATCTGGGACGGCATGACCAAGCCGTCGTCATTAGCACACGTTAAGCTACCGAAAATACCGTTACCGACATTTTCAGGACAAATTAAACAGTGGCCTGAATTTATTGATACGTACAATGCGCTTATACATGACTGTCATTCACTCAAAGATGTTGAGAAATTCCACTATCTTATTTCTTCGTTGAGCGGTGATCCCTTAGCTCTTATTCGAACATTTCCAGTGACGGGTGACCATTATTTGGATGCGTACGCAGCACTAGTTGCGCGTTATCAGGACAAGCGAGAACTAGCCTTTACTTGCTGGAAGGATATTTTAAACGTTAACTTTAAATCACAGAATGCAAACGAGTTTCGTAGAACGTTAGACTGTATTGATGAGAACTTAAGTATTTTAAGGAAACTTAAATTACCGGTCGAACAGTGGGATTTTATTATCGTTTATCACGTCTTATCCAAATTAGACTCGAAAATGCGTCGTGAGTTTGAGGAGAGGTGTGCTCACATTGAGCTTCCTAGCTATTTGGAATTAAAAGAGTTCTTGCATTCTAAGTGTGAGGCACTTGTACGCGACAATCATTTTACCGAAACCGCAAAGGTGACGCATCCAGTCAAAGACGCATCTAAGTCTCCTACTCATAGCTATTCTAAACGTGCCAATACGTCACACGCTCTCATCGCGGATAATGCAAAGGTTCCAGTAACAAATCAAAACAGTAAGCCTACTACGTATAAGTGCTCATACTGCGCAGATGTTCATCCGATCACACAATGTAAAGCGTTTCAGGCTAAATCCGTAGATGAACGTATGTCTATTGCTAGCGAGAAACGATGGTGTTTTAACTGTCTTAAATCGTCACACCATTTAAAAGACTGCAGTTCAATGTTTAGATGTTTAAAGTGTAAACACAAACATCATACGTTGCTTCACCAGGATCTATCTCCTAATAAATCGAACGCTAACACAAACAGTACCGGTACTCAAGCAGTATCGCTGTTCGCTAAGGGCTCAAATGCTTCAGATACAAACTCGTTGACCAACACAACCGTACTGCTTGCTACGGCTATAGTACAGGTTCAAGATGCGGAGGGTCAGTATCATTCGTTCCGTGCCCTTTTCGACTCCGGCAGTCAAAACAATTTTGTTACACATGCGGCGGTGCAATGTCTGAACCTTAAGCTAGTTCCATCCAAAACACATATCAATGGCTTAGGAGGCGTTGCCGCTGATATTACCGGCGTAGTTCATTGTTCTCTCGCATCGAACAATAAAGATTTATTCGACGTAGACATGCACGTTATTTCACACATTTGTGGTGACCAACCAATCGCTAAACTAAATACCGTGGGGTGGTCTCACATTCAAACGTTACCGTTAGCAGACCCAGGCTTTGATATTCCGGGACCTATTGATATTTTGTTAGGCGCCGATATATTCGCAGAATCTCTTCTTAACGAACGCATTAAGGGAAGTGTTAATCAGCCCTACGCAATTAACTCGGTCTTCGGTTGGCTGTTATTAGGTAGAACGCCACTCGTCACTTCCACTTTGCTACAAGTTTTATCGAAATCGGACGAGTTGGCTTCGATGGTCCAACGGTTTTGGGAGATTGATGACGTTCCTAAAGCATCACCCCTCACACCAGAGGAGACTTGTTGCGAACAAGCCTTTGTCACCGAACATTACCGCGATTCATCGGGACGATATGTAGTACGACTTCCATTCAGAGATGGTGTGGAGCCAGTTTTCGAGGGTTCTCGTGAAATTGCTCTTCGACGATTTAAAGCCATCGAACGGCGTTTTTCGCGCGATCCCGATTTGCATAAGCAATATTCTGAATTTATGGATGACTACCACAAGTCTGGTCACATGACTTTAGTAGATACTAAAGAGCTGCATCTAGGTCGCTACTACATACCTCACCATTGCGTCTTAAAACCGGATAGTGCCACAACAAAATTACGTGTTGTTTTTGACGCCTCCGCGAAGGATGCTAACAACAAATCCCTGAATAATACGTTGCTGACGGGACCTAAGCTTCAATCTAATATCGTTGGGGTTCTTCTCCATTTCCGAATACACGCGGTTGTCTTTATGGCTGACATACGTCAAATGTACAGACAAATCTTGGTCGCTGATAATCAACGAGATTATCAGAGAATCTTTTGGAGAAGCGGACCTAATCAAGTTTTGCAAGAATACAGGTTGAACACCGTTACATACGGCGTCTCCTCAGCGCCCTTTCTCGCTTGCAGAAGTATTAAGCAGTTAGCCGAGGACGAAGGCGATAGCTTCCCTCTGGCAAAACAGATACTCACTACCGACATATACGTTGATGACATCGTCTCCGGTTGTGATCTTCTAGATAACGCTCTAGAAGCTAAGTCACAAATCATTCAACTCTTCAAGTTAGGCCATTTTGAATTAAGAAAATGGGCCAGTAACGAACCTCGGTTATTGTCAGATCTTCCGAAAGAAGAGTGTCTTCTTGATCACATACCGTTTTCTGACGGCCAACCTTCTACCTTGAAGGTGCTTGGGCTCAAATGGGACCCAACATCTGACTCGTTCCTGTTTGATGTCAAACCATCTAACCGATCGTGTACTAAGCGAATTATTCTCAGTGAGATAGCGAGAATTTTTGACCCATTAGGATTTTTGTCGCCTTTAACCATTCAAGCTAAATGCTTAATGCAGAAACTCTGGATCGCTGGAGTTTCATGGGATGAGGATCCTCCTGACGAAATTAAGAAGGTGTGGAAATTCTTTTGCGATCAGCTTCCTGTGCTTCAGGAGCTAAGAATTCCTCGTCGCCTCACCATCTCTAACGCGAAATCGTACGAGCTGCACGGCTTCTGTGACAGTTCAGAACGAGCGTATGGAGCTATCGTCTATCTACGTGCTATGTGCCATGATAGATCTATTCAAATTCTGCCATTATGCGCCAAGGCTCGGGTAACACCAATAAAGAAAATCTCCTTGCCTCGGTTGGAACTGTGTGCAGCTGTGCTGCTCGCAGATCTTGTCAAGTTCGTTTGCGACACATATCAATCCATACTACCGACATGTGAGCTCCATGTCTGGTCCGACTCCACCGTGGTTTTATCATGGCTTCGTTCTCACTCATCTCGCTGGACCACATTCGTGGCAAATCGAGTCAGTCACATCCAGGATATCATTCCTTCGGAGTCCTGGCATCATGTCGCCTCGGCTGACAACCCCGCTGATGTGTGTTCGCGTGGGCAGCTACCACAGGATCTTCTTCACAATTCGCTGTGGTGGACAGGGCCACCCTGGCTGTTAAAAAACTCTGACCAATGGCCATGCATGAAAATGATCCCTAAAGCTACAAGTACAGAAGAAGATATCGTGAAGAACGAAGAAAGAAGTTCAATGGTGCTGATTACTGAATCTGATAATCAACCAGTCACACCAATTGATTACCTTTTAAAACGATTTTCATCACTTGATAAGATCACCCGAATCTTGTCCTACATGCGAAGATTTATTAATAATTCAAGGAATCGTTACGAACGCCAAGTTGGTTCAATTTTAACTGAAGCTGAAAATCATCAATCGTTACTCGCCATCGTAAAGTTGGTTCAATCGACATCGTTCGCTAACGAGATTAAACAGCTTCAGTTGAAACAACCGTTACCGAAACCCCTTCGTAAACTTAACCCTTTTCTGGACGAGGAGGGTATTCTCAGGGTGGGCGGTCGGATCTCTCGTGCAGGTCTGGAGTTTGAACAAAAGCATCCGGCGCTTCTACCTAGCGATCATCCCTTTACGTTCAAACTTATTGAATCGATACATCGTCAACATTGCCATACCGGACACAATACTACTCAGTATTTAATATTGCAACGTTTCTGGGTGCTATGTGCAAAGCGGGTTATTCGTCATTGTCTCTCGCAATGTATCAGATGCTATCGAACGCATCCAAAGCCACTAGAACCGTACATGGGCGACCTTCCATCATTCCGCGTAAACCAACTTAAACCGTTTTCTGTGGTTGGTGTTGATTTCGGTGGACCATTCCGCGTCAAAATCGGGACTCACCGCGGCGCCAAGATGGACAAAGCTTATCTCTGTTTATTTGTGTGTTTAGCGACCAAAGCCGTCCATCTTGAGGTCGTGTCGTCTCTTTCAACAGAAGGCTTTGTAGCTGCGTTACGGAGATTCGTAGGTCGTCGAGGGCGTTGTAGCGTAATCCATGCGGATTGCGGGACAAATTTCGTAGGTGCCAGCAATTACTTAACTCTGCTCGAGCAGGCTTCGCAAACCCAGCGTATTAAATTCGATTTTAATCCTCCTTCTGCGCCACATTTTGGTGGTGTTTGGGAGATCCAAATCAAAGCTGCGAAGTCGCATTTATATCGCATAGTTGGCAACCAAGTGTTGACATTTGAAGAACTTGCCACCTTGTTCGTTCAAATTGAAGCCGTTCTCAACTCACGGCCCTTGTGCCCATTAAGTTCTGACCCAAACGACTTAAACGTATTAACGCCAGGTCATTTCCTTACTTTGGAACCGCTAACAACCGTTCCAGACGAAGATCATTCTCATACTAAGCTATATCGATTGAATCGCTGGCAGCTTATCCAATCGTTTCTTCAAAACTTTTGGCTTCGATGGAAGAATGAATATCTTCATTCTTTAACACAACGCGCAAAGTGGACGAAGGCATCAAAACCGTTATCCGTAAATTCTATTGTCGTTATTAAGGATGATAATCGAGCCCCTTTGCAATGGTCTTTAGGAAGAGTAACCGAATTACATCCGGGCCTCGACGGCATCGTTCGTGTGGCAACTGTTAAAACGAAAGACAACTTTATCAAGCGTCCTCTTGTAAAGTTGTGCCCTCTTCCTATTGAATCTTAACTTGTCTAATCGTATACGTATTCTAAGTTAGTTTTATTAGATAGTTAGTTGTTTTCTTAATCTTATTCAATTTCAAATCTGAAAATATCAGCTATATTTTGGTGGGCGGTATGTTCACTATTCATTCTATCGTTTAACCTTTAAATTCAAACGCGCGCGCTTGTTTGTGTTCAGTTGTCTACCAATAACAAGGCTCTGTAAACACAGAGCATGCGCGCCTTACTCGTCTCTGATTGGCTCCGGCGTTCAGTGCGTGAGCGTTGCAGGGAGTCAAGCGTCTCCTACTTTTCGAATCTACGTCAAGTTGTGAAAATCCATCTATTTTCACCACTAATACGGATTATTGAACACCATCGTGAAAACTATTGTTGATGTGAAGTGCGGTGCAATACGCAATAGTACTTACCAAAATTTCAAGTGAATCAACTCCGCGGACGGAGCGTCCGCGCGGACCTACCTACATCAGCGAGAAATAGGACTTCCCTGAAGCTCTGGAGGCACGTTTGGAGGCTGGATTGCTAAGGTAAGGTGCTGTATGTACTTGTTATCTGGGAATTTAGACAACTGAACCACGCTCAAGAACAACTAACGGCGGAGTTCTCAAGTTATACGTCCTCCGACCCAGAGTGACGTCACGGACCCCTTCGGCAGGGTCGTTTCGTCACAATGTTCTTTAGGTCCTAAGGACGTAGGCTTGCTTTTTATCCCA
Organism: Petrophora chlorosata; assembly: GCA_951640565.1. Lineage (NCBI taxonomy): Eukaryota > Metazoa > Arthropoda > Insecta > Lepidoptera > Geometridae > Petrophora > Petrophora chlorosata. The sequence goes on along the minus strand of OX621203.1, from coordinate 10,044,719 downwards.
GAAAACTGCGAGGGCGCAGCTAGTGGTTATATAAATCATTGATACAGTTAACATACAAATTATTTAAAATGGTTTTCTTTATGTGATAGTATGTTTCATCTGTGAGTAAAATTGTGCATGTGACTGAGAAGTTAACAATTTGTTTCTTTTTTTGCAGATGCGTGAGCTAGAAGTAATTCCAGTTTTACTCGATTGCTGCAATATAGACGCTCGTAATCCTTGTATCCTTTGTTGAAAGCAAATGGTTTCTCAGCATTAGCAGTACTTTCTTAGGTTTGATAGTGCCATGCATGATAATTGCTTATCCTATTCCATTCGAGCAACTTAAAGCAAGTGATAGACGCATTACAATAAATTATTATTAGATTAAAATATCGTATACTGCTTACATCACCATTATTTTTTTTATAAATAAGGCGGCAAACAAACAGACGACTCGCCGGGATGATAAGCATTCACCTACGACACCTGCAACACTCGAGGCATTACAGATGCGATGCCTATTGTCAGGACCCCTTTAAACCCCTTCTTTTATATTATAACTTTTCTGTTGAAGTCCATATTGTAGCTGCGCGAAATTATCTTTCATTGTACATCTTGTATATGGGTGACAAGAATGATCTGGAGACTTCCACACATTCTTCTTACACATTCTAGCCCCTAAATAATATTGCTGGTATCTAGGAACCAAGAACCATGGCGACCACATACCTGCAACGCCCAAATAAAGGATAAATACTTGCACTACTATTTATTGATAATTCTGTTAAATATGTCACTAAATTCTTTTAAATATGTATGATTTTTTTCCTTAATGTTTGGACAGTAATCATGCAATGGGTTATTTTTGCCGTGCGCAACTTATGCGAGAACTGTCCAGAAAATCAGGTGGGTAAATACGATCAAGACAGTCCGGTGTATTATAACAATCATCAATAATATCTAATGATTGATGTCAGAATATGTTTAACGATATAAGAAACCTTTTCAGGAGGTCATATCGAAAACGACCCTTCAAGGACCGGTGGACAACGAAGTCTTACAAGAAATGGGCCTCACACTTCACACAGACGCACAAGGCAACTCCATCAAATTGGGGCCTTTGCCGCGCGGATAAATAAATAAATGATTGTGCATTATATTATTTTATGCTCGTAGGTTCTCTATTATTTTATCGCTGCAAGGTATTTTTATGAAGCTTACTGTTTCTAGCTAAAAAAAAATGTATCTGGAAAAAAATATTATGCTGTTCATATATTTAAAGATAAATATTTTATTTTTGCTTTCAATTTATGACCATATACTTAAGTCATATAAAAATAAAAATAAATTATTATATTATTTTATTAGATACTACTTTTTCTTTGATCGACGCGAACAAAGCCGCGAGTGGTTGCTAGTCATTAATTTTATTCAAGTTCTCAAATATTAATTCGCCGCATGTGGCACGCTATGACATATTGACATTGAATTGACAGTTAAGATTATTTTGAACTTTCATTTGACATTCAATTCAATTTTTTGCCGTACTTTCCAATTTCTTGATCTTGCCTACAAAAATAATTTGTTGTTGCTTCAAAGCTCTCAAAAACTTAATACCCACGACGATATAAAAATGGTAAAAATAGCTCTACAAATTAAGGCACAACTAGAATGTATCGAGAAGCTATACACAAACCATCCATACTACCAATGGTTCTTGAAACTTAAGTGCGGTAGCTGTGGTGAAGAAACTGAGAAGTTTCACGACCTTACGGAAGCTGAGAAGATACCACAGAAGCACAATAGGTCGGAAACTAATCTGCTGATCAAGTGCAAATTGTGTTCAAGAGAGAACAGTATCGATGTTATTGACGGGAGCAATGGTTTGTAAACATAACCTCATCTCGAATATTAGGAATTAGAATTAATATTTTGAAATACATTACGTTACTAGCCGGTATTAGCGAGTCCATCCGCGTAGAATTAGGTTAATTGCACACAAGTCATTTACATATATAAATTGTTTAATGGTAACCCAAGCAGAGCCAAGACTGGTCTTAATGTATAATAAGTTGCACTATAATTACAGGTCAGTTTACAAACAATGATGTCAATAAATTCAAGACCATAGTGATATTTGACTGCCGAGGAGTGGAGCTTGTTGATTTTGAGCCCAAGTCTGGCTGGATCGCTGAGGCTGAAGACAATGGTAAGAGGTGTGACTGGTTTTTCACTGAAAATGCAATCAAAATGACCTGTAATATTTTACTTTTTGAAGTTAATTTAATTCAAGTTTTTATTGTGTAAATAAAAATTATATCCTATATTCATTATACTAGCTCTTTCTCGCGACTAGTGACTTCATCCACATAGACGACTGAGTCCATAGAGGCGTCTTTTTCTAAGACTATGATATAATATCTTTTTCAAGAGCTGAGTGAAAGCAAATTTGACTGAAAATGACGAAAAGAGTTTTGTTTGTTGTTTCATAAATGCTGTGTCTTAAATTCCCCAAGACGTAGGAATTTTAATAAGTACCAAAAAATAAATATCCATTGTTCACAGGAAAGAAATTTGAAGATGTAGACCTTTCTGAAAAGGAGTGGGCAGATTATGATGAGAAGAATCAGACTTCAGTCGGTGTCTATGAACTGGAATGGCAGTTTGTTAAAGTCAAGTAATTTAAGATATAAAGTGTTTATGTACAAAACATTTATCATTTTATTGTTGTAATTATATAAGGGACAATATATATTTTTATTTAATAAATTATAATGCATTGAATGCTAATTGAATTTTTATTAAAGTAGCCCCTTTGTAAACTAACATTAATAATTTTATTCATATTATAACCAAAAAAACTGACTTCATTTCTGACATATCTTCGAAATCCCAGATGAAATATCGATAGTTTATATGGGACCACTTTGTAGCTATACATGCAAAAATAATTTTCGAATCGGTTTATAAATGAAGGAGTTCTAAGGTAACAAATTGTGAACCTCCTCCTTTTTGAAATCGGTTAAAGTAAGTTTTTAGTAGTTGGAGTAGAGGTGTCTTTGAGTGGAGACCGCGAATCGGCAAGCGTAGTGTAGGACGCCCACCGGCCAGGTGAAGCGACGACCTGCGAAAGGTGGCCGGAAGAAACTGGATGAGAAGAGCCGAAGACCGGGCTCAGTGGCGTTCGTTGGGAGAGGCCTATGTCCAGCAGTGGACGACTACAGGCTGATGATGAAAGTAAGTTTAATTTCTCTAAAATAAATATTTTTGCTATAAAAATAGATATTTCAGTTCATATCAAAGTTTCTACACCTATTTGATACACAAAAATAAAAATTAAATCCTTAAATTTCCTTTACATAACAGTACGATATCACAGAATACTTACACAAAATGATTCAGGAGAATAAAGAGGGTGCCAAAACCTTAAACGAATAAAAAAGGCGGACGCCTCGTTGCCAAATTCAGAAGTGAAGCACGAGCAGACCGGCATGGTCTGCTCGTTCGTACACAAGCATCAAGCACACATTAACACCATGCTATGCCAATCGGCCGTCACATCGATCGGCTTCATATATTATCTACCTGCTAGAACCGCCTACAACGATCACTGCTCATCGTTCTTGATTACAACTTATAAGGTACTCTCTGATTACAACTTCCTAAAGTAATCAACACACATGCAACTGGTAAACAATGCTGTATGTGCGTATGTACAAATGCGAAATGCGTAAATGATGAACTACACTGTGAATGTGATACAAGCAAGTATGTGGCGTTAAGTACCGGTTTTGCGGAAACAAACATCATTGTATTATTGAAAGTGAATTCCTGTCTTCAGTACATCAGTAGATTTTCCAACAAGTAGTTTTCGCCGGCAGATGGTTAGTGTGGTCCGTCACTTTCCTACACGATACACCTGTGGGCTTACGAGTTGCGTTACGGCGCGGCGTCGGCGGTGGATTGGTGGGCTTTCCCCGGAGGAGTTTCCTAATGAATTGCTTATGTTAGGTAAGTACATACTACATTAGGTACCTACCTATGTTTAATTTAAACGAGTGGACGGTGGAGGATATATATAAATGTTATAATATGTATAATGCAGTTCTAAGATAGTTGGATGGCAAATGATTGTTTCGCATAAACAACTCAATATTTTCACAGCCTCTGTGGTGTAGTGGTTGGACAAGTCAGCTTATTTCTCACCTCTCTCTTACCTCAGGTTGCGGGTTCGATTCCCGCTACGGGACAAATGTTTGTGCACGAATAAAAGCGGAAGCAAGTAATTGTTTCGTGTCTCTGGTGTTAGGGTATTGTGAGATAGGTCTTCATAGTTCCTGGTTCCCTAGATACATAAAATCCTTGTATCCTAGTTAAGAGCCACCATAGGGTCTAAATTGGGCGTATTATTGTTAAATTATTATGTCAACAATACATTAATTCAGTTACATAAATAGTGAACTGTTCGCACGTTTTCCATCAAATCAAACGGCCGCGACCGTACTTGCGATTTCGCAGGAACTCGACTGTGACTTCACTTTCGATAGATCGCTTCCTATTCCGCGATAATAGTTTATTAAACGCAGTTTTAATTACTGGCAGCTGATACAATTAGTAAATATTGAAGTAGTTGAGTACCTACGTGTTAACTAGGTATGTAGGTACGAAAAGATTGGGGAAAGCTAGTTTTTTTTTTTTTTTTGTTCACAAAATGAAGGTGGATTTTTACGTTGCGCTGCGTTGCGATCCAGCCCGCCTGATGGACGAATAACGCCCAACGTACATATAGGTACGTATATATAATATAAATGCCAACCATTAATTACAGGAGGATAAAACGAGGTAATTTATTTTGTCTCGTCCTTGCTATGGTATGATGGGATGGTACCTATTGGCCATATTCTTCCATTTCCACGTTCTGGAAAAAACGAGTTGTCCTTTACCAGCGACATTGTAGATACCTTATGCACCACGGTCATGGTTGCAGCCACGGCCCTTGACACAGGTGATTGACTCGTGGCTGTGATTTCGCGTTAGCTTGACTGCGCTTGCACCGGCTATGTGGTTAAAATGAAGTCATTTACTTTCTGGATGATTGGTGTTACTTGAATAGACATTTTGCAGATGGTTACGTTAATATAGGCCTGAAAAAGGGTTGAATATTATCTGTAATGTGCCACTGTTCTATGTTACCATGGACCATATTTGGTTCATGATGTTACTAAAATACCTGAGTACCTATCTAGGTATCTACCTAATAGCTATCTAATGTGCTTTTACAATATTTCATAATATTATTTTATCCTAAATCAATTTAAGGATAGGTCGAATTAGGTATTCAAAACGGCTCGAGACTCCAGACGGAATTCGAACTCGTGAATACTCGTGCCGCTATAGCCTGGCTGGCTGTTGCAATTACCACGCGTCATCGCCATGCAAGTCCTTTGTGTGCTCCCAATGCATCTCTTTCATAGAATTTCTACATCCTATTAAATAGAAAACACTTTATCGCACCTAAAAATAAAGAAAAAAGAATTACAGTTGGTAATACATAATTTCATATAAGTACAATGTGCGGTCTTATCGCTTAGCAGCGACCTCTTCCAGACAACCACAGTACAAAACAGGACAGGATAAGGAAAACAACATTTTAAGACGACGTACTAGGTATTTTACGTACTAAGGACGTATTAGGTACTTTGGGTACCTACTTACACAGTTTTTGAACAATATTTTTGTAAAATTCAAACACCGGCCTTATCACAGCATCATTCATTTACTCATCAAACTTCATTTTGTCTTACCATGCACATGACAATAACTTAATATAAGTTCTATTGATTATAATCTAGTTTTAACAACAGTCTATAAAATATATCTAAGGCGTTTGAGTATTTACAGAGTGGACAATATCCCTTAGAACTAATTTAATAAACAGGTATAGGTACTCAACTTTGAGGTGTGGTTGTGGTTGTGCCAGAGTTAGTTGGGTCAATGTTGTCTGAACGTGATTGAATGTGTGAAAACGCACCATTCCCGTGGACGGTCACAGTCTGCTGCGGTACAGAAGTTACCGTAACCGCATTAGCTGTCGAGACTTCATTATTATTAACATACCCAAAAGACTGGCCATTATACTGATACTGATTGTCATCGTAAACCAAAGGACCGTGGATATAAATGGGAACCTCAACAGGCACTTCAACAGGAACTCGCACGGGTACTTTAATAGGATACGGAACTTTAACGGGATACGGGACTTTTTTCTCGACAGGGTAAGGCTTCGGAATATAAACGGGAACTTTTTTCTCTACTTCTACTCTCTGGGGGACGAAAACCTCGTAGGGTACAGGGACTTTCTTTTCTACTTCTACGGGATATGGTACTTTTTTCTCGTAAGGGACGGGTACCGGGTGCGGGACTTTAACAGCGAAAGGTTGCGGTACCGGCACTCTTACTGGAACGTGTTTTATCACTTCTACAGGCTCTTTCACCTCGACGGGATATGGAACCTTCTTTTCGACCGCGAATGGCTGAGGCACGAGAACTCTGACCGGCACAGGGTAAGGAACTCTCTTTTCTACGGGCACCGGCACCGGGACCGGCCTATCGACATGCACTGGCACTTTGACTTCGACAGGGTAAGGGACTCGTTTTTCCACTGCGTATGGAACTGGCTGGGGCACTTTGACCTGCACGTGCTTTACTATAGGAACGTGGTGCACTATCGGGTAAGGTTTCGGAACGTACTCTTTCTCAACTACCTTCACGGGGACAGGATGAGGCACCCTTATGCCTATTGGATAAGGGACCCTCTTTTCCACCGTCACCGGGTAAGGCACGGGCTTGTCTACGTACTTTATCTTTTCCACTGGAACTGACACTTTCTTTTCCACCGGAACGGGGTAAGGCTTCGGGACTTCAACTTTGTACGGGACTTTTTTCTCGACCGTTTTGACGTACCTGTGGTGGTGGTGGTGATGGTGATGTTTGATTTTGGTAACCACTCGAGGCTGTGTATGACTTGCTTCAGTCTGAAGTTCCGTCGCGGCATGCGTCGTAACATACGTTTGCTGCGAGTGCGCACCATTGACGGTGCTGTAACCAGAATAATATGGGTTCAGTTTGCGTTTCCGATGGAACAAAACCATATTCTTTCTGGCTATTGGGGTGGTCTCCGCGGTCTGGGTGGGCTGGACGGGTACTAACCCAAAAGACTGCAGGAACATCATTTGTTTGCCTGGAATTTGCGACGGTTCAGCATCAGGGAAAATGTCTGATCGTCTGCTTATGAGGGTTTGTTTGGGTCTCTTGCTTTTGTGAGTCGGATAGTGCGAGGGAACAATCGGCACCCAGTCGTTAGGTTCTATATTAGTGAAGTTGACCGCGGACGGTACGATGGTGGATTTAATTTTGGGTGTTCTAGTCACCGGGCGGTAGCTTCGCCTGGTCGGCGGCGAGGCGCTGGTCGAGGACGTCGTCTGCCGAGACAGTACTCTGATTCGGTGGTGGCTCGCCGACGTGTACTGGTCGTCTGTGTTGGTCTTTGTGCTGTTGTCTTCCGTTATTGTCGTGTTGTGTAAAGTCGATTTTAATTTCTGCACCCGTTTCGGCCATATTCTTTTTGTTCTCAAAGGTCTTATGGTCGTAGTCGTTTCGGTGGTTGTGGTCGTAGTCGTCGTTGATGTCGTGTTGTGGAGTTTGGGTGGTCTGACAAAGTCGGTTCTGATGCCATTTATAGTCTGGATGGGCAAGCTGAACTTGGGGCTTTTGATGGAGACTGTGACGGCCGGTTTGCTCGTGGATGCGGCGCCGGCGTACTTCAGCGGGTGGGATGTTTGGATATAGAAATGGTTCTTGTGGTACGGTCCGTGTATTAGCGGGATCACTCGGGGAAACTGGTAGACAGAGTTTTGTGAGTGTTGCTGGTGTTGGAGTTTGATCGGTTTGGGGTAAGGTCGTGGCGGCGGTAGTTTTTGTAATTGTCCATAGTAAGGTCTAGATATATCGACGAAGTAGGCTTGCTTCGCGGTCTTGTCGGGGTTGAGAGGCGGTTTGCTAGGCGGTCTCTGTTCCGGTTTGGGAGTTTGCGCGGTTGCCACGTCTGGTTGCTTCGTAGAAGACGGTGGAGCTGGTTTCGGTGTCGTCGCTACGTACTTGGGGCCATCAATGATAGTTACGGCGCGGTTCTTGGCCTCTTCGGCGACTTGGTCAACCTTGTCGTCATCTTGTGCCGTCACGCCACCTCCTTGAAAGACGGCGATCGCTAACACAGTGGTCAGGAATGCCGTCTGAAACAAGAAACGGAAACTGTAATAATACAAACGAAAGTCTTAGTCATGCAGATAGATTAAATTTATTGATGTCATATAACTGTGTTTAAAGATTAGACTATGTAAAATGTCTCTATAACAATTAAATCCTAACATTCCATCTGCAGATAAAAAATAAATTAAACAGCAAGCAGGCGTGATCTCTTCACTTCTGACGGTTTAATAATTTTCTATAAATACCTACTGTAAACGCTGTCATTGATTCTTGCGTGATAAGCGATGTCACGCAACTTTGTTGTAATATTTAAGGCATGAAAACGTAGGTATGTGTCTAAAATGGTTGGAGTGAAGGAGTGAAGACAATAAAAATGACTATTTATGTAGGTACCTATTTGCTGACTTTTTTCTGTAGATATAAGTTATTTTCTAAAGTGTGTCTACCTGTATTATAACTTATTTGGCAAGTGATACTATCTAGCCTAGCTTTAACCACTCTAGTCATGCAGTGAACTCTATTAGCCACTAATACCGACCCGCCTGGTTTCGCTTGTGTGAAAATTACCTACACCAATAAACGTTCGTCACGAAATTATCTGAGAGATTGTGAAATCATTAAAACCCATGAAGTATAGAAGTAGGTACTAAGAGAATATTTAGACATAATGGGTGAGCGATAGGTATGTGTCTTACAGAGTAGGGTTTATAAATCACTGTTTGATTCTATTGGCATTTACTTACCTACTTATTTCAACAATGAAATGTAGGTGCCTATATTTTACGTCATATAGTTACCTATAAGACAATGGATCCCATGTATCTAAAATAAACATCAAAGTAATGTAGTCTTTGTTATAAAGAAATAATATTATGTCTACAAGATTACAACAATTTTATTCTCGAAGTTATAACCAATCGATTTTAGATGTTTATATATGTTTTTTGTAGTTAAACACATCTGTTATTTCAAAAATACATGTAGTCTTTTTGAAATAGCAGCCTTTTGAAAAAGTAGGTCTTACTTTTATACGACTTTTTTTTAAACTTGTTATATTTGTCAATATAACTAACTGTAACTTAACGACAGTTGTTAGTTTCGTATTATTGTTTACGCTTTGTAGATCCTTGTTTAGCCACTATCTCGCCTGATGTGAAGCGATGATGTGGCCTAAGATGAAGCACATAGATCATCTGATCTTCATAGCAGTTGAGCGGCTGCTCAGACCCGTCTCCCCAATGGTTCACCGAACATCATACCGAAACACGACTAGGTCGCTTGACGGCATGGCTTTGTTCGGTGGGTGCATGGTATTACAACCACGACCAGAGCCTACCACTCCAAATCACGTAAACGGGTTTTATCACGATGTTTTCCTTCACCGTTTTAGAGTGACTTAGACTGTTACACAGATTACTGGCATTTCCAGTTTATAATCAAGATGTTTATGCATCTATTTAGTTGTGTAGTAATTTTGATAATGGGTCCTTCTTTAATGTAAGAACAAGAGTAGGTTATTATAGTTTTAGAAACGAAACTACATGTAAATAACAACGAAAGCTTTATTTCAATTAACTTCAAATAACGCTAATTATTATTGCTACAGTAAAATAAATAGTAAAATTAAGTAACTGGACAAAAACTACGCAAAAAGATATAATTTAAGTTTATTATTCTCTTCTTTTCTCTATGTTCAGCAGTTGCTAGAATCCTGATAGGTATTGTAATTAAATGTTTACGTTACCACCGTACACGTTCACTCTTCACGTTAATCCGTATAAGCACTTAATAAATCACAAAAAACACTTCACTCAAACAAAATTCACTTCACTGTTATGTTTCCTCCAAAAGAAAACTTACGCACTTTTTATTCACTCTTTATAGCTGGCAGTGTCTTTTTCATATCCGCTTGGTGTTACCGCCAGAATATTTTTAAACCGCGAGATTTTGTAACTTTTTTTGCGGAATTGCGTTTAGTGTTTCAAAATTACGCGCAAGTACCTAGTTTTTGAAAAACCCACCGATAAGTGTTTCATTGCGCGTCACCGGCGTCCGGTAGTATGCATGCACTAATGATACGTGCGAGGAAGCATCACCCTCTTTTAAAGCATTCGTAATGGGTGGCTAGACGCGTTTGCTTTCTCTGCCAATGCCAGTATAACCAATATTAAAGGCGACTTACGGCTTACGAACCTCTTGATAACGTTAGACAGATCTAATGCTTTGCTATAATCATTATCAGCTTAAGTGAAACTAATCACGCAACGTGATTTGAAAATGTAATTAGTTAATACCTATTCACTATTTGGTTTTCTTGCGGACGAGAAATTGATAGACTAGATAGATTGAAATGGTAAATAAGTTAACATGAAACATTTTTACTCCTGATAGAATCGATGAGGTAGCTTAGCACGTTTTCTTGAATAAAAGGCCTAACTTGAGGCCCTAACTTAAAATCAATCGTCATACCAACATAGTGTTGGTATGACGATACGACGATACGATACGATACGAGTACTACTACTACTACAGGCAAACTGTGATCTTGCCAATCATCAAAAATAGAGGCTTATCATGTCGAACAACCAATTCGAATTAGTTGTAAGGAAGTGAGTCTCATCATAGGAAACATGAAAAGGGGGAAATCTCCTGGGCATGACGGCCTCAGTATTGAACACCACAAGTATGCAGGTTGTCATATTAATGGGTTATTATCAATGTTGTATACTTTCTGTATTAGACACTCTTACTGCCACCCAAGTTAATAAAAACTGTTATAGTACCACTAGTTAAAAACTCAACAGGTGATTTATCTGATAAATCTAACTATAGACCTATTTTACTGGCTACCATAATGGCAAAAGTATTGGATGGAGTGTTAAATAATTACCTAAGCAAATGCATTATGTTACATGATGCCCAATTTGGGTTTAGAGAGGGTCTTTCAACAGAGAGCGCCATTTTGGCACTTAAGCACACTGTTGATTACTATACCAGGAGAATGACGCCTATCTATGCTTGCTTCTTAGACCTATCAAAGCATTCGATCTGGTATCATATGACATTCTCTGGAAAAAGCTGGAAGAGGCAGGTACTTCTCCAGAAGTCATAGGTATCTTTTCCTACTGGTATATGAATAAAAAAAATGTTATAAAATGGGCGAATACTTTGTCAGACGAATATACACTGAACTGTGGCGTGCGGCAAGGGGGCCTGACCTCTCCAAGATTGTTTAACTTATATGTCAATCAGCTGGTGGGCTGAGCAACATGCATGTTGGGTGTCGCATCGATGATGTAAGTATGAACAACATAAGTTACGCGGACGACATGGTGTTGCTGAGCCCATCAATTGGTAGATTGAGAAAGTTGATCAAGGTATGTGAGACCTACGCTGAACAACACGGTTTAAGGTACAACGTAAAAAAGAGCGAGTTCATGATTTTCACAGGTAAAAACAGTAGGTAAGCCTAGTTTCGTTCCACTGCTTATGTTAAACGGAGTTGCCTTGAAACGTGTTTCTCAGTTTAAGTACCTAGGGCACATTGTAACAGATGATTTAAGAGGGAACGGCACGCTGAAATTTTCATACAAAAAGAGAAAACGTTTTTCTACCCCTAAACATTAAACAAATACGATGAAACTTGGACATGTAAGAGATGTTACCATTATTGAGGTTTGTAGGTTTTGATTTTTTCGATAATTCCTATAGAATTTGTATAAATGGACCCAAAAAAGCTGTTAACTTTAAAAATAGACATAAACTAAGAAAAAGGAAAACCTACAAACCTAGTTTATTCTCCGTTTAAAAAATTGAGACCAAAATTACCAAATTTGGTTGAGATTTAGTGTGGTAGAAACGTTTTCTCCCGAAACGCTAATTTTAACAAAAATCTGAAATTGTTACGAATTTAGTTAAATTATTATCATTATTATTATTTAGTTAATTTATTTAATTTAATTTACGCATTTTCTGCGAGACCGTAAACCATTATTCAAATACCTAGTGCTCACTGGCCGCGGCTGTGCCATATCCTCTTAAAAGATAACCCGATGAATAGACGGAGTAAATTAAATAAATTTAAAATATTGTTATTATTGTTGTATTGTATTGTTTTGTGTTAAGATTTCAATTAGAATTTCAATTTAATCTATTTAATTTAATTTACATTAATCAATACAATACAATTTCATTTCATTTCATTTGAATTTTAATTGTGAACTAACATAGTGAGTAAGCTGCATGTACATACTAAAAAAATACTATGGACCAAGTTGTCCGAAATAAATGAATTTTATTTTATATTATTTTTTATACTATGATGACCTTCCTAATACATATTTTACTTCTACACAAGTTATCAAGTATTTCTTCAGTACCCTCTAGTGCACTTTATCTAATTTTATTTTGACAATGACGTCATCTTCGTCAACTCATGTTTTTAACGCCCGACGCAAAAAGGAGGGGTGTTATAAGTTTGACCACTATGTGTGTCTGTCTGTGGCACGGTAGCTCTTAAACGGGTGAACCGATTTGGATGCGGTTTTTTATTTGAAAGCAGGATATCTAGCGGTGGTTCTTAAGATGTTTTGTATCAAGGTTTATTTAAATTCTTTATTTATTATTCTTATTGTTCACAACCCATATCGGTAATTGAGCTCTGTACCTAATCCATCCACCATCTTGACTTGACACCTAATCAAACAATTTCAAACAATGTTCTATTCTTAAACAATGTAAAACAATGACTTCAATGTCTTGAAATTATGTAATGCAATCCTAACCTACCTACTAAGTGATTGTATTGCAACTTAGCACGCGCCTGCTTTCTGTTGACTTGGAAGACTCCCATTGTGCCCATTGTGCCGCCAGCCCTCGACGCTTACCTACGTAATCACATAACGAACGCAGAAGCTAAACTTTTGTACTTATGTCTTTGTCTTAAGCACAAGTAATTAATTAGATACTATTGGATGTAATGGTGTGTCACGTTACACCATTAGGCCCTTGCCGAGTCGCAATATTCTCACGATTTCACAGGAAGGTACTAGTCATGCAGGGTGCAACTACGCTCAAACACTCTGATGCGGCAAAATCTAGCCCAACGCTCGACGCCGACATTTATAGCGGCCCTACGACGCTCACCTGCAACTTTACCAAATGAGAGAACGTCATCCACTTGTAGCTCCACGAGTCACGATAAAACTGTTGACAACATTTCCATTCAAAATGTCCAGCCAAGCGGCAGGAAGCAGTACATAAATAATCGAATGTTATCAATAAACATTACTAGAAATTAAATAAACCAATTACTTGTTTACGTTTCAAACGCTCACGTCACATCTCCCGCGTGTGAATTCCAAATAAAACAAAAGATGGTATAATTACACTCAATAAACGTAAGTAATTAAAACATTTTTCTTAGGTTATCCAACATCGCGGATCGAAAAAAGAGAGAAATATCCATTGTTATGTAGGTTCATTTTCCTGTTTCCGCTTTTCCGCCACGCACTGCAGTAGTAAAATCAGCGTAAACTTACGGCACCATGTATAAATGCGCACGCGAAATGTGGAGAGGCGGACCCACACGCAAATCAGCTTACTGACACACTTAATGGATTTTCTCTTCCCTTGATGTATTTCCCTATAACTATAACGTGCTAGTTTTGACCTACTAGTAGAATAAGGCACACTTACTCGAGAAATACCTAGACCTACTTAAAATACCTAGATAAATACCGCACATGTAAGCCTACCTCCTGGCCTAGAGTTCATTTCAATTCACACAGAAGAAAGAGATTAAGAAATGTGTGTGATTAAGGTTGAAGAGATTTACTTAAAAAAGAATGACGTATTTAGCTTATCCATACTTCTAATAAAACTGTAACCAAGTACGAAGTCGCAGGCAACAGCTAGTTCATAAATCTCATATATTTCGAAGTTCACCGGCTCACGTTCTCTTTCATACATCGATGGAAGACGCTTCTCTTTTTCAGGCCCTGCTGTGAGGCTTACACATGCGATATTGGTTACTATATGTAGAGTTTATACACCTTAACACTCGCTGCGCCTATGACATTATTCTTAGCAATGCTTGTATTAGATTGCTAGTTGAATTTATGGAAACCAGGGAGCAACTAATAGTGTTCAGGCGTCTCATCTGATGTCTTCAGACACTAGACACCGAGAGGTTTGTGCTGAACAATAATCTCCTTTGAGGCAAAGGCTTTGAAATAACAAACATCCTGCCATGTAACTCGTATTGTTAGATAGACGCTTCAATGTAAACATCAAATTACAAGACAATAAAAAAACTAAGTATTACGTGGTATTACAATGAGCGGCCTTATCACGAAAAGCGATCTCTTTTTATTCTTATTTTTAACCCCCGGGTTACCTAGACCTACTTTAAATACCTAGCACACTCGGGCGTTGCGTCGGAACGCAGAGGAGTGTTTTTAGTTTGACCACTATGTGTGTGTCTGTTTGTGGCACCGTAGCTCTACGGGTGAACCCATTCGGATGCGGATTTTTTATTTGAAACCAGGTTTTCTAGCGGTGGTTCTTATACATGTTTTATCAAAATCGGTTTCAGTCGTTTTTTACGTTTTATAGGTATTTTGTGTCGGGGGTATTTTAATTTTAGTTTACTGAAATTCGTTATTTTGTAATTGATTGTGTCATAGATATCTGTAACTAAGTATTTTTATTTTTATTTCAAAGTGTTAAAATCAAGCATTTTTAAGTTCCTACGGGACTTGTTTTACACCTATCACAATTCATTTATTAAAAAAATAAAACATATTTTCAGTAAAAATCACTGTATTTCCTTTAAAATCTTCAACCTGTACTTATCATCGGGGAATCTAATTTTCACGATCTGCCTGACCTCCTCGCACGTGAAGTTTTGCAAACTTTTTTTATTCCACAATTCTAACGTCTCTAGTAACTGAGCTTTTAACAGTAAGGGCAGTTTCGTGAATTTAGTCCAGTTGTTGATTTTTTCTTCTAATTGGACGGGGACCTGGAATAAATAAATATAAATTAGACAAAGAGAATATATAATAGAATCCTAGTAGCTATTATTAATACAATACAATACAATAACACTTTATTGCATACCACAAACATAATTACATGAGAAAAATATATATCTTAACTAGGGTAATACTTCAAAACCATTACGTTTCTAAGCATTTCACATACTCATTTTAACTGAATGATATTATCTCTGTTTATTATTGACTGAGTAAATCACCATCACGCTTTATTAAACTTTTTTTTCTTACCTGATAGGCAAACATTTGACCCCTGACTTATAACTCAGCCAATAATGAATATATCAATGTTAAAAATAAATAAATTAGCACTTACAATATTCCATCAAATTCCATACAGTCATTATGGAGTCAAGTGGTAACAAACAAATAAAAACACACCCTCACACAGACTTTCGCATTTATAGTATTAAAGTACGATTTGTAGGAAGTAGTACAGTAGAATACATATATAGTACCTAGAAAATAGGATACATATAGGAGGATAAGATTTCTAAAATGCATAGCGTACCTCAAACAACCCTCCCACGTGTTTCTCCACACCCTCGACCCGTCGCGCCAGCATGAAGACGAGCTCCTCACTCATCGGCTTGACGTTCCCAAACACTCGCTCCAGGATCGCCTGGCACAGCGCCTGCCCAAGAAATAACAACAATAATCACACACAATTACAGTAAACCTGATAAACGTGAAAAGAAAACACATGTATTTCGATATACCTAAAAACATACATACGATTGTGGCGGATGTTGGCAACACTCTCTCCCCATAAGTTGGAAACTCTCTCTCAGTTCCGCCTCTACACAGAGAGTCACAACACGCGCGTTTCATTTGTTACTCGAATTTTTGCATTAGTACTGTCAAAGTCAAAGTCAAATATCATTTATTAAATAGGCACAAAAGTGCACTTTTAAAGGTCATAAAAACATGATACAAATAAAAAAATTTAAAAATTGTAACTTATGTTAACATGACTTTGAAAAAAAGGTAAGTATGTTTACCCATTTCTTTCCTATACTCAAATTGAAGTCTGAGTGCTGAAAAGAAATGCGAAAACTGACTCTACCAGTGCTTCGGAAATACGCCCGCTAGAGAAGATAGCACCAAGAAACTCTGCGGGGATGTCTTTTTTCAGCACAATTACGTATAAATTAGAATTAACAGAATGTAAAACAAGAAATGCGAGTGAGATGTCCCATAGTCATAGTATCAGTAACAGAAAAGTGTAAATAAAATATAAGTAGGTATTACAGTAGCAGTAGGAGTGACTAGAACAGACCAGTCCCCGCAAGCAGCACCCGTTCACGAGTATGACTTGTGGACCAGCCATCACCCCCCACAACCATATTGGAGGGAAGGGAGTGACCCGACACACAGAGCCTGACTGAGTCCTATACTCCTGTGTTACAATACATACATCTCAGAACCCAGGCCTTCCTAGGCCAAACGATAAACGGTGCAGAGGTAAGCAGCAGTGTGCAAACACGACCGTAGCGGGAATCTAACGCGCTACCTCAACGGTGCATACACCACAACATAGATTTGGGCCGTTCTGTCTAACTGCCACAGACACTGTAGAACACTTTCTCTGTCGTTTATCCGACAGAGAACCAAAGTCATAGCCCACAGAATTAGTCAGCTGAAGTGGCAGTGGGCCGGCCATATTAGCCGCAGAACCGATAACCGCTAGACGTGTTCTAGAGTGGAGACCGCAATTGGCAAACGTAGTGTAGGACGCCCTCAGGCTAGGTGGAGCGACGATCTTCGCAAGGTGGCTGGCATCAGCTGGATGAGAGTAGCCGGGGATAGGGGATCGTGCTCAGTGGCGTGCAATTGGAGAGTCCTATGTCCAGCAGTGGACTGCAATAGGCTGATGATGATGATGATTACCTGAGCCAAAGAACACTGGCACATCTGATACATCCTGACCGGCAGGATTTGCGCCCAGCTTGCCTTGAGGTCAGTCAGGAGGGATGTGGCGTCGTTGACAGAGCAATCAAACTGCTCGTAGTTTTCGTGCGACCAAGGGGCGGATGGATCTGTGAGCATTAGGAAACACGCATTATCCATGTCTACTGCTTGTTATTTCTACAGGTTCCCATGTCTACATAATATATTTCCATTTCTTCAGATTCTTATTTTTGGTCCCATTTCTATAATAAATGCGAAAGTGAGAATGATTTAGGTATGGATGTTTGTTACTCAATCCAAATAAGTACTGACAGAATTTTAATAAATAGCCCGTGCAGGCGAAACTGCGTGGTGCAGCTAGTAAAACATAAATCATCAACCTTACCTTTAGCTTCCACACTCTGCATGATCACGGCTTTCTGTTTCTGCAGATACAGAGACACTTTCTCCAGACCCAGCACTCTTAAGTCCTGGATACACTCCAGCAGTGCCAGGGCCAGTCGATTAGCGAGGGGCTGAGGTAATGTGCTGCACCACGGAGGCCCCACCAGCCCGTGAGCAAGGTAGAAACAGTTGTTGAAGAATAGAGCTGGAAAATATGTTTGCGTAAAAATTTGGCTGATAAGCTCATATTGATTAATAAAAGTAATTTAATAAATTATTACAAACATTCTAGAACATGTGACATCTACCAAACTGCACTGGGCCAGCGTAGAAGATTATGACCCACACACTCTCTAAGAGAGAAGGCCTGTATCCCAGCAGTGGGAATGTGATGGGCTAATGATAATGGTGAAACTAATTGATTAATTAAACTTTTGGTTATTGTTTACTTGATGGAGGAGAGGATGCATGCAATTATACTTCGCCGTTGCATCCTCGAGATTTATATAATTTATTCACCAGGTAGTCCACTCCTTGAGCTACTGGGCATCGCACAATTTTAGAGCTATCAAAAATAAAAAGCACAAAATGATTTATTTACAACTCCCGGCGCAGAGGGCGCCACTAAGCTCTGTCACCTCATTCGCTTTTTGTGTGCGGGCATCGTAGCATCGAAATTCTTTAATATTCTTTCTTTATTAAATTATTAGTGTTTTTATCGTCTATTTAACAATTAATTTCAGTTTAAGTGCTATGTGAATAAGAAATCGTGAGGAGTCTCGATCTCAAGACCATAATAAAGGTATGAAAGACACGAAATAAAACTCGTGAAACATTTATATACGTATAAAAGTTCTGATAGCAGCCATCAGGGTATCTTTCCGTCTTGACTTCCGATCTGCATGTTTAATGTTAATCAAGAAATAGCATTTCACTCCAATGTAGGTTATGTTACCTACTTAACGATGCAGTTGTTTATTTGTTGAATCTGTATTTCTATTTTCGTTACGAAGTATACTGTGTAGTACTCTGGAAGGATTAATTATTGAATAAGGGCATAATAAAAAATACCCTATGCATTCTTATAAATTTGATAAAAGAGAAAAACAAAAAAAAATAACTACATCTTTAAAAAATATGTATAATAAAATACTGACTAAGTAATAAATTTACTGGGTTTAGTAACCAGACTGAATAATTTTACAACTACCCTCAGTTATAAATTTTTATGCGACTAAATATGTAACTTCAGCACTTAAAAATAGATATTCTGCTAAAACAATATCATGAATGCATCACATCGAGGTGTGTTATAATGCTTTTTTAAAGTCCTATACAAAAATTGAGTGCCTTGGAACTATGATGCGGTCATAGTCGTACACGGTCATTTTTAGCGCCACGACTTGTTCGTAGTCAAGGAGTTAAGAGTCATACGGTCATAACATTTTCGTTGCCTTTCTTTTTGCAACGGTCACATTTGATCTATTTTCATAGCCTAATGCAATAAATTGAGTGCCTTGGAATTGAGATATGGTCATAGTCGTACATACAGCCATGACTTAGTCGTAGTCATGGAGTCATAACACGTTCATGAATTTTGCGTTGCCTTTCCTTCATGTCACGTCCGTACATGATACTTTTTTTATTGCCTAATGCTAAAATTGAGTACCTTGGAACTATGATGCGATCATAGTCATATACACATCAAATTGAGTGCATATGACGCGATCATAGTCGTTCACAGATCAAATTGAGTGCCTTGGAACTATGAAGCAATCATAGACGTGCACAACATGTAATTAAGTGCCTTGAAACAATGATGCGCTCATAATCGTGCATATTTTAAGAGTTACGACTTCGTCGTAGTCAAGAAATTAAGAGTTATAACATGGTCATGACTTTTGCGTTATCTTGTTTTCGTCCAGCTACATTTGATATATTTTATAGCCTAATGCAACAAATCGAGTGCCTTGGAACTATGATGCGATCATAGTCATATACACATCAAATTGAGTGCCTTGGAACTATGACGCGATCATAGACGTGCACAACATAAAATTGAGTGCCTTGGAACTATGATGCGATCATAGTCATGCATATTTTTAGTTCTAAATATACCTAATTCAATTTTTTCATCTTCGATATTTCACATTGTCTCAGATATGTATATTTAAGCATTAAGACTTCGTCGTAGTCAAGCAGTTAAGAGTCATAACACTGTCATGACTTCGGGGTTCATGCGACGCCCACATTTGACGCGTTTCTTATAACCTAATACCTACAACAAATTGTGTGCCTTGGAACTATGATGCGATCATAGTGATGCATTTTTAGCGGTACGATTTGGTCGTAGTCATGCAGTTAGAAGTCCTAACACGATTATGACGTTTGTTCCTTCATGAGACGCCCACAGCAGCAGAGGCCCAGTATACACCCGCTATGGAAAAAACTGTCCAGCTGTAAAAATAGCAGGTTTTAACGTATGCATATAATGTTCATTCCACTGAACTTACAACAAGTTAATATTCACAATGAGTAGATTCCAGTAGCATACTAGTTACTTATGGTGACGTCACCGCATTCTGCGGTGGCTTCTTCTTGATCAAACTACTTTAACCAGTAGACCACGAACGTTCCTGATGCAAATTATATTAAGCTTTATGCAGCCTACTGTTGGGTGACGAAAGGTTAAAAAGAAGTTTTTGGATCGAAGATTGAGGAGGAAATCTCTAAACGTTGGGGGCGTATCTATCCTATATAGTAACATAAATAAAGACCTGAAAAAGGCTTTTACTGAAAATGTTCTTGTATAAATTTTCAGTTAAAGGGTATAAAACCATCTAAGTTGACTCTTCAATTAAAAACCAGCGCCAGCTAGAGAACACATAAATCTATGTGTCAGATTTCGTCGGTCATCCTATCATATTAGGAAGGATATGGAAAAGCTCAAAAATTTGATCAATTTATTATATTAGGTCTACGCCTTGCAAACACAATAAATCGAAGGAACCGAATTTTACATATATTACGCTAAACAAATTATTTTCTTAAAAAACAAAAAACAAAAAAACCTTGCAGTTATAATATTGAGGCTTGTGAATCGGTTTAGAAATGTGGCCTTCAGGTTAAGAAGGCTAAAATGATGAATGCTTTGATGTCGAAGTTAATCGTTGGTCAGCCAGAAAACCAAACAAGCAAAGTAGCCAAGGGTATCGGAATACACCGGAGTATCCTATATTACAACGCGGACTGCACCGGCGTCGTTACCAGGATTCATGGAGGTCACAGTCTACGCTACAATCCAAATCTCGTTAGAGATGTTTTTCCAAAAATAGAAATCAATTTCGAAAGACCCCTTTATCTATCAGTACAGTTGAACTGTAGTGTAAAATGCTTATAAAATATCATTACCGAAACCAGTTTTTTTCACGATATAATATACGATCTAATAATACCCAACAATGCAAAACTTATCTGATTCAAAACTAATAGATATAAATTTAGAAATAGAACCAATCAAATCGTCCAATTGCTGCAGCTGTTGTGATAAGTACCATGCAATGATTTACCTGATCATTTCTATCTAAAAATCTCTGTTGTTTGATAGACAACGTACAGGTTAGCCCTAAGACGTCAAAATGACTAATATGAAAATAGGTAATATTTTTAAATAAATTCCGAACTCGACTTTGTGATCACTGTAGTTTAATTGGGAAGAACCCTTCCCTTCTAATTAATGTTTAGATGCGGGTTCAAGTCTCAGTGGCCGTACTTTGTTTTTTCAAAAACTTAATGTGAGCATTTTGTTAATTATGCGTTAATGCCTAATAAAAATATGGCAGTTAAGAATCAGTGATTAAAATTTGAGGTTCAGATATTCGAATGTCAATGTCAAATGGATTGCTCAGCCGTCAGTGCCAATCATCTTTTCTAAGCTCTTCAAACCGGTAGTATACTTACTCAGGAATAAAGTATGCCAGCTTGTTCCAAATCAGAGTTACAAATTCTTGATTTGGGCTCAATTCATTCAAGTCCATAGATGGTTAGCCACATTAGAATTAGACAACGCAAAATGTCTATTATATTTTCGGGTCATAGTTAATAAATGAATAACCAAAAAGGAATAATGATAATAATAATAATAATATACATATAAAAAACAGTTAAAAATTCAAACATAAATTATAACTGTAAAATGGTAAAGGTTGTCTTAGTAATTTGGTAATAACAAAATTATAATATTTTTTTGTGTCATATATAATAAGTAAAGGACGTTACTCGTATGTGCTGGAAACTTTCCCTGAGGCTTCTTTTAACTGGGTGGAGTATCACGTGTGATAATAAGAAAAAAAAAAAAATTAAAAAATAAATAGCCATTTATTATTTTGCCCATTTTAAAAATTGTCGAATAATATTAACAACGAGTAACTCGTGCCATAGTCATTCTTTACTAGAACAATCAACCATAGTATCCCTTGTTCCAGTTTTTGGCATGTTAGGAACCAATACTATTTTATACATATCATTTCAGGAATTAGGTAAGCCTTTGCACTTCAACCAGAAACAATCAAAATTATTCTAAATTTTGTTTCAAATATATTCCCAACGATGACTATACAAAATTACAACAAAATAAATGGCAGTTTCACTAGTATTGTCAACTGGACGATGAGTTCAATCACTATCCTTTATATAGAATGTATGTAATCGTAATCAAAGATGTGATTAAAATGTTGGCGTCGATCACGCATTAATTTCTAAATAGACTATAAATTTGCCGGGAACAGTAACTTTTGTCATAGAAGTATATAAGTCGTAAGACGTTTGTTGCCTTTACTTTCGATCAGAGGCGAAGTTTGAACTTATTTGTCATGAAAAGAAAACCTTATACATAATACGAGCATCTTGTTAGAAGGTAAATAGATCAAAAGGATAATGTGACTGTTCAATAAACACTGCGATTTTCTCTGCACACAGGAACTACTTGTGATGCATAAACATTAGCAGCTTACTTATGGAGTTTTCTATTGACCTTATCAAATAAGGTGCCGGATAATATGACAACAGCTTAATAACAGCCAAATTCTATAACCAACCTCTCCATTTGACGGGAGTAATATTTTGCTAAAGCAGTGTATAATTCTAACTAAATTATGTTAAATCATAATTTATATTATAAAATTGTTATTTATATTATACTATTGTTATTTATATTATACAATTGTTATTTATATTATACAATTGTTATTAAAATATTAAATATACGTGTCGCCGATATAAATATTTTTTACTCTGAGGAACATGAAAATTTCGCAAAAGCTCTAAACATCTACCTGGTGAATAAATTATATAAATCTCGAGGATGCAACGGCGAAGTATAATTGAAGGTTAAACAAACTTACCAAGTGAAGTTTGACCGTAATTATATAAGCCGTTGCATCCGAAGAGATTTATACTAATAACCCACCCGTGCCCTAATTTGTTGTCACAAACCCTTACAAATACTTAGTACCTACTAGTAGTTTACCTGTTTTGTGGCCTTAAGATTTTGCGAAATTTGTTCTCTAAAATAAATGAGGTGACAGAGCTTAGTGGCGCCCTCTGCGCCGGGAGTTGTAAATAAATCATTTTGTGCTTTTTATTTTTGATAGCTCTAAAATTGTGCGATGCCCAGTAGCTCAAGGAGTGGACTACCTGGTGAATAAATTATATAAATCTCTTCGGATGCAACGGCTTATATAATTACGGTCAAACTTCACTTGGTAAGTTTGTTTAACCTTCAAATATATTCGAAAACATAGAAATTAAGTATGTATTACTACTATTTATTGTGTTTATTTACTTTATTTATTACCTAGATTCACAGCAGTTTTTAATCAATTATAGCTAGTACCTAGTACTTACATATATGTAATTTGAACTTAAGCCAATAAAGAATCTACATTATATAACTTAATAATGTAGGTATGAGTAGTATAATCTATTGTGAGAACAGGTGTTATTGTTGAGGCAGAGTTGTAACAGCTAGGTACTTTAATCTGAAAATTGAGTAGGTCAGTAGGAACAGACTATGCAACCTATATATACATCATCTAAAAGATGATATTAGTACCTACCTAATTAGTAGTTACTAATGTTAATATGTATAGTATATAGTTTTATATAAGTACCTCAAACTAACAAAAATCATAATATACTAAAAATAAAATAAAAGTAAATCTACTTAGGCACCTACATATTTAACTCTGCGATAACAATCGCATGTTGCAAGTGCCTGTGCCGAATGTAAGAGAGTGTTTGTGTGTGATTGATGGTATTAGATATTCAGTCAAAGTAGATATGGTAGGTGTTCTAAGAAAAGAATGAAGTGAAGCAAAAATCTTACCAATATCAGACGGGCAGCATTCTAAGTTAACTTTAAACTTTTTAGGAACAACACATTGATACATGACTGCTATATCTTTTACGTAACTAACAAGTTGGTTCCTATACTTTTCAGGCAACTTGACACTTTCTTCTAAATGATCAAGAATCATTGTCATAATTCTCTTAACATTTTGTGATATCACACATCTCGGCAGGAATAAAGGTTTGTGCAAGTCCCATGTATCTTTGTCTGTGACATTTAATATAGAATCATTTCCATTCTCTAGTTCGCAACCTGACCCAACTACAATAGTGCCAGACGTAAGACTTTCAGAGAGTAAATCACGGACATCATTAAGAAGCTTGTCGCATTTCTTGTTGTATAGAACACATTCAGTGTCGTCAATGTATTTGTTCAGCGGAGACATATCAGCTTGAACAAATTTCAGATCTATTAGGAATTTGTTGAAGGAGTCCAATTCTATAACTATGTTTTTGTAGTGTTCGTAGCTACTGTCACAAGAAGGCAAGTTGTTACGTATGCAGTCTTCAATAACTTTACTGAAGAACTTCTCTCTAATTGATTCCGCAAATACCTCGATAAAAGTGCAGTCACCATCAAAATGAGAGCCCAATGTGGTCTGCAGAAATTCAAATATCGCTGTCAGATTGTTAAATATATTTTGATAGCTTGGTTTCTGTGGGTCATTAAGATCAATTTTTATGTTGAAAACAATAGCACTAATGGGA